>CM053783.1:296417895-296897895 GCA_028749045.1 Cupressus sempervirens | reverse complement strand
TAGCAGTGTGTCTCTTAACACAATGATAGCCACAATTATCAATTTTTTAGTACCAGGAAGGTTTAGGTTGATTTTCATCAAAGCATTGAGTTTGCAAGTAAATAATTAGGTTTTCCTTGGCCATTCTATCAAAAATTATGTTATGAGGTTTGCCAAGAAGGGAAACGGTACAATTTTGAGTATTTTGGAGTAGTAGTTTAGGTTGTCCTTGGAGGAATAATTTTTCATTTGTTTGGATTACTAAAGGTTAATAAGTTAGCATCAGTATTTGTGGGGTTGGTTGTTTATGATCCAAAATAAAATAGGTAGTTTAGGGCTTATGACGGCAACATGGATGTGTTTGGTGTTAGTGGCTCTATTGGTTATAACATTTTTGTTTTTTTTCCAATAGTGAGGATGGTCATTTCTAGGTGTATCATAATGGGTTTCCTTGTAATGTTTCCCTTTAAAAGAACTCTCTCAATGTTGAATCTCTTTTGGATGTCTCTGTATGTGTGTAGAAAATTCATGCAGATATAAGATGCTAGATGATTGTGTAAGTTATCAATGAATGTATTGATAATAGGTTTCTTAGGAATTTGGCATGATAGTTGTATGGTAAGGGTTTTCCATCATTGAAAGTACTCATCTAGGCTCTTGCCTCCATTATATTTCATTTGATCAAGGTATAAGAGTGATAATTCATTTTAAAACAAATGTGTGTATTATGACACAATTTTTTCAAAAAACTTCACAACTTAGGTGGTGATTATGCCATAGGGATTTTTGTGGAACTGCTCCAAGGTAGTTCCTCTTAAGATCTTTGGAAAGAGGTGCATGAGGAAACTATCATTCTAAGTAGCCTCTTAAAAATCCATGTATAAATCTTTAACAAGCACAATGGGATCTCCCTTCCTCCTATATTTGTAAAATTTGGTATCTCAAAATGCTTAGGGAGAGGAGTTCTTATAATAGACTGATCTAATGGATAAGGAAAAACCTCTTCTATTTTAAAAGTCTTGGTATTTGTCCCTGTGCATATCTCTTTAAGGGAATTCTAAAAATTCTCCCACTTAGGTGAATAAAAAAGTGGTGGATTGGGTGTGCCCATGATGTTGGACCTCAACCTATGATATGGGTCAGATGGTGTAGGTGAATATGAAGGGTTTTGATGGTGGATTACATGGATTGATATATGGATTAGACAACTATAGAAAATGGTGGATTTTAGGGAGGAGATTGAGTGAAAAAAAATGTTGCAAATATTGTTGAGAAGGGGGTAGGGGATATTGTTATAGAAAGTGTTGTAGATATTTTGTGGAGAAAATTGCACACATTACTATAGAAGATAGGAGTATTTTTGTTGTAAGAGTATTTGGTAGGATGAAACATGTTGTTGGGTAGTTCAGTTAGTGGGAAGGGTATAAGGTTAACCTAGGTAGGTTAGATATGCACCTACACTTATGTAAGACATATAGATGCTTTGGATGTTAGTTACTATAGGAGGAAGTGCTAAATTATTGATGTAGGTGGATAATTTTTTTTGTTATGTTTGTGGCACTATTTGAGAAGCAACAAATGAAGGCATGACTAAGTAGTTGGTGAATGCAATGATTGGTGCAACTTGTAGGGAAGGTTGAATTATCTAGGATGAAATATGTACTTGGAGTTGTGAACTGGTAGGTTGTGATAGCATTTGGATTCCTTGGGTGTGCATTTATGTTCATGTGAGGCCCCAAGAGGATGACGACATTTATGTAGGAAATTATGACATGAAGGTGGGCCATGTGTTGGATTATGTCATTGTAGTATGTATAAATAATCATGGAAATTAGATTATGGTTGTAGTGGTTTTCATGTAGGATAAAGTAGCCTATTCATGTGACCTATAGGGGAAATTCCCATGGTATAATGAGATTCTTATTACACTTGCAATGTAGTAGGTGATTTTGATGTTGGGAATATGTTATTTTGTTGTTGTGAATTATTGTGGTGGAGGTATAATTTCTTGTGTTGGAGGTGGAACAATCAATGCTTTTGTGATGGTGAAAGGAGTGGATGGGGATTCATGTTGGGAGATTGGAGGTACATATGGAAAATTAACCAAAGAATATCCTTATGTAGAAAGTGCATGCATTTCATGTAGAATAGACTAATGGTTGTATGTTGGAAGGATGTGTGATTTGGAAAATGGGTGTACTAATTTTAGCAGGCTTTATGCTAGGGTCCACAATTTTCTCTAGTATGGGTTGGAATATCTCTGTTGGGATGTATAGTGGGTATTTTGGATTGATTGGACCAATTTACCTAGGAATATAAGTACATCTCACTCAAAGTTGAAAATGATAGCCACAATTATGGCCTATGATAGCACTGAAAATGTCTTAATACACTTCATCTTGTACTTGGTTTTGGGGGTAAAAGGTAAATATGGCATTGCTAGGATAGGGTGTTGTGCCTAAAGAATGTGCAATGATATTAGGATTCATATCCTTTCTTTGAGTGGAATGAAACATGATCTATATGATGTATAGAGGATTTTTTTGAATGAAAAATGAGACTAAGGATGGTGATGACAATTTAAGAGTTAGGGATGGACTTTCATAAGTATCTAAAGGATGTCTTTGTATCAACATGGAGTGAGTTGGTACTTAGTGTAAATTCAAATGGATATTATTATCAACCTAGGATAGACTAATGGGCTTTAGATGATGAGATTGTCAATGTGAAACTACCTTTGCATCATGTTGATGAGGTCTACAAGGACAAGATCTACTCTTGACAATTCTTAGTAAAATAGTAAATCCATAAAGATAGCTTGGTTAAGATGTAGGCATGGAGAAACTTAAAAATATGTGACATTAAGTGGGGATGTTTAATTTAGATGGGTGTTGGATTGAGATTAGGATGAGTTTGACTAGGTGATGCTATCTAGGATGATGATCAAAATGACTAAGGATGATTCTCTAAAATGTAATAATGATAGTGAAATCTTGTGAAGAAATAAAGGATAGGTCTAGTCATATGTTTCAAAGTTGACAAAGGCAAGAATGAAAAATTGTTTTTGGAGATGATTTTTTTCAGTTTTTTTTAAAATCGATAAATGGCCAAAGCCTTCTATTATATTAATAAAATTAAAATAATTATGAGAGTTTCTCTATTCTGATGGGCACTAGTAGGAAAGAATGGAGCAAGAAATTCTCCAGTCTTGCCTAGGACCGAAGTCCTATATTACACATAAGTAAAAGAGGCATACCCTAGTATAAGATTATTAGACAAAATTACATGATAATTTACAAACTGTTATGCTTGAAAATTTTGAGCTTTATAATCCACCTGTACTCTGAATGTTGCATACTTTGAATTAAGATAATCATCCTAATTTCTATAAGACATCACTGACTAACCATCAAATAGAGTTAGGGATTAGAAGAAATGGAACCTTTACATTTATTCGTGAAGTGTAAATGCGTTATAAAACCTAAAGAGAGAAAAACCAAGCTAAATAATAGTCAAATTATAGAAAGTGAATCACTCAAAATAAAGATTTATGAAAAGGAAAAAAAAACAAGAAGAGAGTCAAATTATTAAGGGGTAAATTACAAAAGATAGATCTAAATGTAGTTTAATGATTACGATGACCTTATGTCGAACTAGGTTCAAATTAAGAGGATAAGAAATAAAATTCCTGATCATGGCAAATGTTGCTCTGAAAGTAGAAAGAGGGACACATGTGAAAACAAGTACAAACCTAAAACAACAGACCGAAAAGAGATTCGATGCTGAATTCACAGAGGTCATCAAAACCAACCCATGAATATGAGAAAGATAATAAGGATTAAAGAGTATATTATATTCCATAAAGTGATATTTATAGAGGAAAATGATGAATTGATCTACTCATAAAGTATAGGGACTAACAACAAGAAGACTTCTTATAAAATGCAACCTTACAATATACTTATGAAGTGATATTTTTTCATATTTATTATGTTCTTAGATTTCTTATTAGATTGATTTCACAAGGTATGAATTTTTATTTGCATCTTGATTGACTAGTTTCTTCTCTTTATAGGCTAAGGTTTCTTAGATCTTGACCTTCTTATATTTCATAGAATCAGACATAGCCTAGAGAACTTGTCTTTTTTGATGGACCAATTGACTAAAAAGGATAAAGTATTTTAAGCACCACTAGCAAGTTCGAAGTGCAATATTTTGGTAAATTTTGAATCTCACTATATTTTTATGGAGACAATGATTCTCAAACAAAGATGATTATCTATAAAAAATGATGATGTCAAGTCAACAATGATGATTGGGAAAGATAAGTGGATTCTCAAGTTTTTTGTTGGTTTAGTCTAATGTTTGAATATTTCATTTATCTTTAAGGCCAAATTTTATTCATTGGTAACAATTGATTCTCAACATATGTCAAAGACATTAATTTTTCTAAGTATACCTTGACTCAAATTTTGGGCATAACAGGCAATTCTTGAAAATATGCATTTTGAAATAGTCATGCAAGGGGCAAAGGAACTTTGTAGGAGACAAGAAATCATGACTTTGATAAATTTTGATGCCACTTTGATACTTCATTTATGTATTTTGTGGATGAAATTTTCAAGTCACATCTTATTTTAATGTGGTTTACAACAAAAAAAATAGTACAAGAAGTTTCTATCCTAAGGAAAATTAGCTAAGTCATCAAAAACTTTATCCATAACTTGATTGGTGATCTCATGTCTCATTGGCATGAAGATTGTAAAATATAAAGGGTGTTTCATTAATTGGAAACCAACTGAAGGAAGAAGACGTTCCAAGGTAATATGGTCTCTAGTAGAAGAGAAAACCAATATGCACATGTGTACACTACACCACCACTGGAAGACAAGAGCAAAAGGTAGTTGATCTAGATCATCAACAAGGTGAGTCACCATGGATGTGATGGGAGAGAGAAATGGTCAGAATGGATGTGATAGAAGAAAAAAGAAAAATAACAAAAGTAGGAGAGGATGAAGGCTATGTATAGGTTCATAGATAGACTGACAGGGCTACCAATCTTGACCTTAGGAGTAGGGGTCATAGATTTCTTGTGAGAAAGCTAGACATGGAATTCAAATTTTAAACTTGAAGTCCAATGAGACAATCTTGTCATGGGTAACTATGCACTAACATCGTAGAATGGATATAAGCACTCATAATACAAAGAATAGTTGTTGTCACAAGAATGTGAAGTGCAAGAGAAAAGAAAAAGGAGATAGATAGAAGGAGAGAAGAGTGTGTAAACAACACATAGAGTTGATTAAAAGTGCAAGCTAGCAAGATAATCATTCGTAAACAAAAGAGATAAAATGACAGGTTGTTTGGAGCAACCAAGGGAAGAGGTGAGAACAAATAACTCACCAAGTTAACAAGGAGATTAGTGCATCTTCAAAGATATGCAATAGAGATCTAGAAGGAAAGCTAGTGTAATACTTTATATCTTATACATTAGATTGCTTTCTTACCATTACATCTAGTTGTATCTCTTAACAAGGAAAGCTTCATTAGTAAGCTTATTGTAAAATCCTCTAACAAGGTGTCTCTCATAAGGAGATTTGGAAATCCTTTAACAAGGTAGGTTTCACAGGCTTGTGTAACCTTGATAGGTTATAAGTTGTCATGCCTGCCCCTAGTTTACATTTTGTTATTATTGTCGAACTCTTTTAGGCTAGTTTATGCTTGATGATTAGTAGCATTATCTTTCAGATTATGAGATATTGTTTAAACTTGGTATTATTTACTTCATGTATGCATAATTATACCTTGATAATGATTATTACAATGATTTTAGTTATTTGATGATGGATTATTATACATGTTTTCTTATGGATACTTACCCCATACTGCATTTGTATGGTGTGCATGTATATTTACTTTATGTATGATATTTCTGATGCGATTAAGGAAGGGAGTCATAGTCACCTGCTTGTTGGGATCTACACGATGCACCACTTCCTGTCATTGCATGTTTGGTTTAGAATATATGTGTTTGTACATGCGTGGAATTTATGTAGATTGTAGGTACCAAGTATCGACTTCCCTGAATTGCCAAGATGAGCGTAGCCTATCACAATATCTCAATGGTAAGAAAGGGGAGATAAATTCTTGAGTCCAAATCCTAACCTTTAAACCAATTGTCCTAGAAAATTAGGACAAGTATCCGAGATGATTATTCTTTTGAATGTGTTGTATGACATAAATTTGTGATTATAACCCTAGAATTTGATCTTGTATGTAGTATTTTATGATGGGTTTTTTGTATTTCGTCTTATAGGTCTTTGGTGATTTTTCTATTAATCAAGTCAAATTAAATGATTTAATTTAATGGAAAATTATTATGATATTTTCTGTATTTATTTATATTTAATTAATTGGGAAATTAATAAATAAAAAGAATTAAATTTAAAGAGAAAATTATAGTCTAGTTTGAGAGTGTAATAATATTAATTTAATTTAATAGTAATATATTTAGGAGATTATTTTTAAATAGATGCTAAATATTATTATTACTTAATAAATATTTTATCAATTAATGCCTTAAAAATAAATTAAAGAGTGAAAAGGAAATTAATTTATTAAAGATATTTAAAATTGCATAAAGTATGCATGAAGTTTTGAAAAAGTTAGTAAAGAGTCAAAAAGTTGTGATCAAGGAGATCCCTTAGGTGATCGCACAATCAATGCCCCAAATTTAGGAGAGAACTCCTTATCAGCAATCGAGGGTCCATTTTCTAGGGACTAGGAATTTGGAGAAGGAATTTTTAGAGACAAGGTTTTGAGAGAAGGAATTTCTCTCACAATATTTGGGCATTTGAGAATTAGCATCAGAACTAGGTAGATCCTTGTGTTTTGTTCACCTAGTTAATATGTTAGTCTCAGATTGGTTTTGACAATTGAGTGTCAACACACTTAACCAATTCTTTAGTTGATGTCGAGTATAATACAGAAGTCAAGCTACAATGTATGCCAAGCCACCAAATTTCAATAGGTGTGAAGTGAACTTCAAGTGCCAAGCAATCTTTAGGTGTTGAGCAAAGTATAGATGTCAAAACACTATAGATGTCGAGTGAAACAGAATTGCTATAGGAGCCGAGTGAGCCAGTTTTCCTCTATGTGTTAAGCATCAGTAACTAATATGTGCCAAGTAACACATAATCAACATATGAATTTGTGCCTTCACAAACTCAAATGTAAACCATTTTTGGAAATGACATCAGATGAATCTCGAAGGATATTGAAGATAAGATCAAATCTCTTGCATTACCTATGTAATCAACATGCAACCAATAAGAAAATGTAGAAGGTATGTACCCAATAGGAATAGTGCAAGAAATGAATGGGAAAATAAGATTTAATATTGATCATAGATGTTGGAATGTTCAAATGGGAAGAGTACTTCTGAGAGGGGGGGGTGAATCAAAAGTAACCAATTTTCATCCTTTCAAACCCTTATTAACACATATCTGAAAAACAATTTGTATGCATGTAAACATATAAACAAACATGAAATGAAAGCATGCATCAACACATAACACAAAGATTTGGTAACCCAGAAACCCTCCAGGAATAAGAAGGTAAAACTAGGGTGGGGATGACACTCACAAAAATCACTGTAGCAATCAATGTTCAACCACTTTTGATGGTTTACCTTGTGAAAGGCCTTCCCTATTAAAGGCTTTACACTATGTCAATAGTGACCTGATTAGAGGATTTACAAACACTTACATGAACCGTCACCTTGTTAAAGGATTTACAATAGGTTGTTAAACCCACCTAATACATAGGATTTTCATGACCTTCTCTAAAGGTTCTCCTACCTAGCTATTAAGCTAACCTATCAACATAGCATTTCAACCTCTAATACAATTGTGAGAGAGTATTAGAATATTTGATCTGACTGAATGCAATCTCAAATTACTGGGTTTAGGTACTAGATTTTCTCTTCCTATTTTGATCCTTGCTTGATCTGATCTCTGTACGTACTCCTTGTCCCTTGTGTTGTTCTGATCAGCTTGATATGAAACTACTGCTCTATTCCTCTAAGTCTTTTCTCTTCACACTACATTTTTTCTATAATCTCCCCTTATATTGTTTTCTTCCACACATGTAATGGTGCATTCATTCTCTTTATAAAGAAAATGAAGACTTAGGGTTAGGTATGGATCTATGATCCATATTGAATCTCAAATTCCCACTCATACTTTGCATTTTTCTTATTGGTTGCATGCCTTCATCATTTTTCCAATTGGTTGCATGTAGATAGCATAGGGAATGTAAATGATTCATCCTTATCCTTTTTCTCCTTCAAAATTTCTCTAAGTTGGCTCCAAAAATGGTTCACATATTAGTTTGTGCAAATACAAACTCTTATGTTGATCTTGATTTACTTGGCACTCATTACATTACTGATGCTCAGCATGAACTGATTCCCAGATTGCTTAGCATCTATTACTTTCTTGGTTTGCTCGGCACCTATATATTATGTATTGCTCAGCATCTGAACATTTCCTAGATTACTCGCCACATGCTACATTCTGACTTGCTCAACATCAACTATGAATTGGCACCTATTAGAATTTTGGCTCGACATCTATTGTGTACTTGGTATGTATGATGAAAATGGTTAAGTGTGTTGACACTCAATTGTCAAGACTATTCTTTTGACCAACAATCTCCCCCTTTGACATGAGTGTCAAAAACACTTAACTAAGCATTTATGAACTTAACCTTATTGAGTACATCCTTTATTTGTTTGATATTCATGAAAAAATTCAAAAATATTGTAACTAACAATATACCTTATGACCCCCCTTGGGTTGATTATGCATTGAGACTAAAATTATGTGCTAATGTGCCTAATCCTCTCTTGTCTTTTGCCCTATTTCAGAATTCTAAGCATGTGTGCTATATCTAATCTGTATGAAGTTCAAAAATTTTGCATCTCCCCATTTCTTCTTTATTACATGACTTCCCCTTTATTTACAAACTTTTCGCTATTATTCTCAAAAATGAATGAAAGAATGTAAATAAAAAATGGTTCAAATTTTGGTATCTCCCATATTATCTACATATATCTCCCCCTTACTTTATTATCTCCCCATTTTTGACACTGATGTCAAAGGGTTCTATAGAGTAATACCATGCTTAGCCAAAAATGTGTTGTTTACCTCCAGAAGTATCTTCAGAGCTGCATCCCAATTTGCTAGAGCAATGTCCAATGACTTATTTTGGATGGCAACTTCTGCTACTACATGTACAAGTCCATAAGAGGTAGAAATATTTGAATCTTTCTTGAGGACTGTCTTTGCATACATCTACTCCTTATGGAGTACCTCCAAGTGAGGGGTTATAGAGGACTAGATTTGCATCAACTTTGCTTTTGTATTTGCCTCCTCTACTGTTAATACAACTAATTCTCTTTGTATGTGAAGCGTTTGAGTAAAATTCTTCTCACTCTGAGCTAGATTGGTTGGGAGTTGCATACTAGAAATCTTTAGATTTCTCTCCAGGCTCATTATTCTCTAGCTAGTCTCTTGTGTGAAGTTGGAAAAATCACACAACTTGTTGTACAAGGAGAATATATTTCCAAGTACAATTTTGACTTTATCTATTTTATTAGCTAGTTCAATTTGTGATAGTGTTATATCACTAGACATTTTCTCATTTACCTTTCCTTAGAATTTCCTTTCTAACCACTCCATTAATTTTGCATTTGTATCATGGTCCTCATTTGTCACCTAATCAACTATGTCCGATAGTTTTTTTACTATTGGCCTTCACTCATCAGGTGTTTGCAAGCTGAAGACATCCATAAATATGTCCTTAATCTCATTCAGTGCTTGCCTATATTTGTATTCTTTTATCAATACCTCTTGTCTTCTTATTCTATTCGGTGCATTCTGAATTTCATTCATCTTCTCCTCAGTGAGAGTGTTGGATTCATAGTAATGTATTGTGATCTCCCATCAAGCTCAGGAATTCCATAATGAAGTTTCCTGGCTACTTTTTTTGAGCTCGAGCCTAGTGTCCTAATTTGTAATGCTAACATTTTAGTACTTGAATTCTAAAGAGTTTGAGTGGGAGTACCTATTTTGGGTAGTTCAACCAAAGTTTGTATTGCAGATTGCTCCTCATCTCTTGTCTCTTCCTTCTCTTCATCTTGTTTCTCCTTTTCATTATCACTGGTTGGGGGTGTGCTTGTTGGCTGTTCAATTCTCTCTTTGTCTTCCTTTTTTGTTGCACTCGGCACTTGAAGTGTATCTGTAACTTCTTTTGGTGGAGATGGTGGAGGAAGGAATAGGATTCCAATAGTTTGTATGGTTGAAGGTGGTTCTCATGTTTGCACCTTGACTTCCTTTGATTTCACTACTACCTTTTGCAACTCATCAACACTTACTAGTATTGGACTTGAACATAGTCTAGCTGCTTGTGTTGATTGGTCAAGGATCTTTGCTAGATCCTCTGCAGTTAATGGATTAATGTTTTGAATAGAAGTGTCAATAACATCTTTGATCTTGATAATCTCTACAGGTGTGATGGTGGCATGAGGAGGGCTAGGAGGTGATAGTTGTGTGTCTTTGTTCTTGTTGCTCTTTTGCACCCTTTTCTTCCTCTGTCTCCTCTTTATTCTCCTCTTCATCTTTCTTCTCTTCCTCATTCTTCTTCTCTTCTACCTTCTTTTCCTCCTCCTTCTTCCTTGTTTCTTTCATTTCCTTTTTCTTGGCACTTGCTTCTGCCTTATATTCTTCACCAAACACATCATCAATTTTCTTGTATATTATTTTCCACAATCTTGTGGATTTGCTGATTACATCTTCAATTTTATTTTGCAAAATATTGAATGCCCTATAATTTGGAGTAAATCTATTATTGTGCCTCTTAATTGCATTAGCTATTTGACCCTTAGTCAAATCAAGCAACAATCTTGCTAAAGTAGATTCTCTTATTTCCTTCTCCATCTGTAGGCAAAAATACCATTTGTCTTCTACTATTTTGTACAATTCCTTGGGCATTGAGCCATCTAGCTCTAGAGGTGTGTGCTTGTATTTAGCCATCATAGCATACACAGATTCCTCTAATTTATTTTGCTCTTCTTTTGTGAGCTTATTAAAATCTAAATTCTTTAAATCTTTTGAGTCATCATTTCTAATCTTTGCACATAATTTATCAATTAAAGACTTTGGTGGATGACTTACCACTTTAAATTGACTGTTATTATCTGTTTCATTCTTTTCTTCATCAGATTCAAGCTAAGCCACATATTTTCTTCTCTTTCTTGACTCTTTATCAGTCTTATTGGTGGCTTTCTTCTTCTTATCTACCTCTTCTCTTGCCTTTTGTGATGTGGCCCTAGTGGTAGCTCTAGTAGTGGGCTTCTTTGGTGTAGGTTTTGCCACTTACTTAGCTTTGGGTTGAGGAGCAGGTGGGGCTTTTTCCTTCCTCTTGGTTACTTTAGTTTTGATAAGTGCTTCCTTGACTTCTTCTTCCTCGACACCTTCCTCTTTATCCTCACCTGAGCCTTGTGTCAATTGTAGAGGCTCTTGTTCACGTTCATCTCCTTCATTTTCATTGTCTTCCTCTTCCTCTACTTTGCGTGCCTCTTCAACACCAAATTTATTTTTTGATCTTCTTGACCAATTTATCCTTCTTCTTCACTACTGTGGTTGTTTTGAGGTCTATTACCACCCTTGATTTAACAATGTCATAGCTTCCAAAATGTTTTGTAGTTTTATCAATTTCCTCTGCAAGTAGAGCTATTATTGCAAATATCATGTTCATAACCTAGTGGCCTAAGCCATCTTACTCTAGGTATGACTGCCTATATGTAAGTGTAATCAATGTCCACAAGAAAATAAATGTCCTTTTCATGCTTCTCAACTAATGAGACTGGTATCCTCATTCTTTGTTTCATGGACTTCTTGAAGTCCCCAAAATAGCTAGTCATTTGGGCATCAAAATTCTCACCCATTTGATCAATGAATCAATTTATTTAGTCAACATGGTCTTATTTGGATCCCATCTCACCTTGCCTACTGAAGGGAATTCTTTTATAATGTAGGAAAACATACAAACCAAAACTAAGCCAAATTTGCATTGAGCTCCCTTAGACTTCCTTATAGCTCCCAAATTTTTATTGATCTACTATAACATGAGCTCTGCAAGATCATATGTATGATCTTTCTTCACTAATTTATAAGTAGCATCCATTGCTATACATGGTACACTATTCAGTCTGCTCGATTGGTAGAATTTGTGTGATATGACTCTCACAACAAAATCTAGTAGGGGTTCTATGATGGTGTCTATTATCATTCCCCTATTATTCCATTTTGCCCCTATATTCTTCTCTATGGCTTCCTTTTTTCACTTCTTAGGGTCTTTGGCTGATCTAGGGTTGGAATACCAATAACCCTATGTAAAGTTTTCTTTGTAAACTTTATTGGCCCTATTTCTAACCAAAAAGCTAAATCATGGATTTTGCTCAACACAATGCATATCCATTCTATTTTGAAGACAATAGGGAAAACTAAGGCTTTGGTCAGACCCTTCTTCTCAACTATGGAGAATTCATCTTTAAGTTTCCCATTTTTACAGAGTTTATCAAATGCATTAAAAATCTCCAAATCTCCTATGGCTCCAACTTTACAATTATAACATTTTTGAACATCTTGGACCATAACAAATTTATTAGGAATTAAGGATAGGGCACCAACGAGATCATTTTTATAAGAAACTTCAGGGATGGGTCTAAACTCTGGCTGTCTGACTTCATTGCTGACTAGTTGTATTTCATGATTTTCCTTCCCTTTGGTAGGTTTTGACCCATATGCCATCTTTTCCAAACTAGGGTTAAAAATTAAATAGATTTTCAAATTTTGCGTAGCTTGACACTTAGATGAAATACCTGTGAATCAATGAACTGGAGTTGAATTGTGGTTGAAATCATTGTAAATCATTGTTTGATCACTGTAGAATTGCCTCTTTTTTCTACTTGACTTTGCTTCATGTTTGAATGATTAAAAAATAAACAATTTTTACTTTTATTAGGTTCAAAAACCTAGCATTTATTACACTTGTGATTATAGTTGTACACTCATCTTCCAAAGATTTTATCAACTCGGCTTCGACTAAAGTTCATTTACTCAGCATCCACTATCTTATTTCACTCGTCATCAACTGAACCCTTTTTTTTAATCACTTGACAGCCACTAACATCTCTTTACTCAGCATCCACTACATTGTCCAACTCGGCATATACTAGAGTTTTACTCGACAACCAAAGGTAGCTCAACATCATCTTCTAACTTTTAACTAGGCATCCTTTCTTATGCATATTTCTTCTTTGTAGTACTTCTATGTTTTCTTGGGCTGATGTATGATACATCTTTGTATGTATTAACCCCATGTATTTGTCTTGTGCTTAATTAGATGAGGTGTGATCACCTGACCTTTTGGGTGAAGTGATATCTCCATTTGATATGCCGCATTTTCCTTTTTTCTTCCAAGTCTTGTATATTTGTTCAACATCAATCTTCTCTTTTCCTTTGTTGACTTTAGTCTTTGATGCTTTTGACTTTGTAGGACAGTTTATACTGATATGACTAGTCTTCAAACAACTAAAACATGTAGTTTGGTTTAGCCACCTATTGTAACTTCCCTTGAAATGTTTCCTTATGCAATTTTTAGGAATGTGTCCATACTCTTGACAATAGTGATAGTTATACCTGGTATTGTAGTCCCAATTGTAGTGATGTGCATGATTGATTCCTCTTGCAAGCTAATTTGGTGTCCACATAGGCTTTGATCTGCATTCAAATTCTCTATGTCCATATTTTTTTATAGTTGTAACAGTGTCCCTCAAATCTTGGTGTCATCATGGTCTTGGTTCTGTAGTCTTGCGTTAAATGTCCTTGCTTTTTGCACTTGTGACAAAAATTTGCATTTGTAGCCTTATCGTGTTGATGACTATTCTTTCTTTTGCACACATTAAAGGTATGTCCCTTTTTACCATAGAAATGATAAGTAGGTTTAGTATTCTTACCTTTATTTCTTCTTTCTTCTGCAACCTTGGATGATTCTCCTTGTTCTGTGCTGATGTAGCCAAGTCTTGTAGTGTCATTACTAGCCCTTGGTGATTTCAACAATTGCTCAAAGTACTTGATGGTCTCATTGGGTTTTTTGTAACTTTTTGCTATTTTCTTTTCTCCCTTCAATTCATTCTGCAATTGTTCATTCTATATCTTCAAGGTGGAGATCATGTTTAGCTCATGATGAGCAATCATCATTTGGCTTAAGGTGTCTAATTGCATGTTTGAAATCATTTCAAATTTAGTTGTCTTCTCTTCCAGCCTATTGATGAGATTTCTCTTATCATCTTCTACCATGGCCTTGTCTTCAATAGCTCTTTTATTTTGTTCAGTCACTTCACAAAGCATTATGGCTTGTGATTCTTGTTCAAGCTTGAGTAATCTGATTTCTTTAGCTTGTGCTCTGTTTTTCTCCATTAATTCTGTTATTGCTGAATCAAATTCCTTGGAGTCTACATTTGAAAACACTTATGAGGTGTCAATCTCCTTGCAGTGTATGTCATTTTCAGCTATGGCTATCTCCATTCTTCTTTTCAAAGATTTTCTCAGTTCCTCCCTGGCTTCCTCTACTTTGTGTAGAGCTAGTTGAACATCAATCACCTGATTGTCAATGATCTTCCCAAGTTTGAAGACTTCCATATTCTGACCTTTTTCTCCAAGCTGTTAGGCTTCCCCTTATGAGAACTAGGCTCTGATACCAATTGTTGGAATGTTCAAATGGGAAGAGTCAGAAGTAACCAATTTTTATCCTTTCAAACCCTTATTAACACATATTTGAAAAACAATTTGTATGCATGTAAACATATAAAAAAACATGAAATGAAAGCATGCATCAACACATAACACAAAGATTTGGTAACCCAAAGACCCTCCAGGAATAAGAAGGTAAAACTGAGGTGGGGATGACACCCACAAAAATCACTGCAGCAATCAATGTTCAACCACTTCTGATGGTCTGCCTTGTAAAAGGCTTGCCCTATTAAAGGCTTTACACTATGTCAATAGTGACCTGATTAGAGGATTTACAAACACTTACATGAAGTGTTACACTATTAAAGGATTTACAATAGGTTGTTAAACCCACCTAATACATAGGATTTTTATGACCTTCTCCAAAGGTTCTCCTACCTAGTTGTTAAGCTAACCTATCAACATAGCATTTCAACCTCTAATACAATTGTGAGAGAGTATTAGAATATTTGACCTGACTAAATGCAATCTCAAATTCTTGGGTTCAAGTACTAGATCTGCTCTTCCTATTATGATCCTTGCTTGATCTGATCTCTGTATGTACTCCTTGTCCCTTGTGCTATTCTGATCAACTTGATATGAAATTGCTGCTCTATTCCTCTAAGTCTTTTCTCTTCACACTAAAATTTTGCTATAATCTCCCCTTATACTATTTTCTTCCACACATGCAATGGTACATTTTTTTCTCCTTATAAAGAATGTGAAGACTTAGGGTTAGGTATGGATCTACGATCCATATTGAATCTCAAATTCTTGCTCATACTTTGCATTTTTCTTATTGGTTGCATGCCTTCATCATTTTTCTGATTGGTTGCATGCATATTGCATAGGGAATGTAAATGATTCATCCTTATCCTTTTTCTCCTTTGAAATTTCTCTAAGTCGGCTCCAAAAATGGTTCACATCTTCTTTTGTGCAAATACAAACTCTTATGTTGATCCTGAGTTACTTGACACTCATTACATATTGATGCTCAGCATGAACTGATTCCTGGATTGCCCAACATCAATGAATTTCTTGGTTTTCTTGGCACCTATTATATATTGTATTGCTTAGCACTTGTTAAACATTGTATTGCTCGCCACTTGTATATTTTGTATTGCTCAGCATCTGAACATTTTCTGGATTACTCACCACATGCTACATTCTAACTTGCTCAACACCAACTGTGACTCGGCACCTATTAGAATTTTGGCTTGGCATCTATTGTGTACTCAGCATGTATGATGAAAATGGTTAAGTGTGTTGACACTCAATTGTCAAGACTATTCTTTTGACCAACATGTAGATTCATACTTAACCCTAAGTCTTCAAAATCTTTAAAAGGAGAACAAAGTTGCACTATGTAGGATAGAGGATACGTGATAAAGAAGTGCATGGGTGAATTATAGAGAAGTGCAGAAGAGTGTAAAGACTTAGTGAAAAATAGAGCAACATTGCAGAATCTAGTTGATGAAGAATAGAGTATCAAAACTACAAAGAGTGACAGAGCAGAACAAGGATCTAGAATCAAAAATTTAAGATTGCAAATCTATTAGGTCAAAGACTTTCTAATACTCTCTAGCAATTGTATTCGTTATGGAGATCCTATGGAATTAGGTTGGCCTAGCAGCCATTTGTAAATCCTTTAGCAGGGTGGCATTCCAAGTGAATGAACAAAAGTCATTTAACTAGGCCTACTTTTAGTAGGGTAGTTAAATCCTTTAACTAGGTCACTTTTAACAAGGTGTAAAGTCTTTAACAGGATAGGCCTTTTACAGGGTAGACCATTGGAAGTGGTCAAATATTGCAACCTTGAACAGTTACACATTGTTGCAGTGATATTTTGTGGGTGTCATCCCCACACCAGTTTTACCTTCTCATTTTGGAAGGTTTCTGGGTTACCAAATTTGTATGTTATCTATTTTCATGCATGTCTTTACTTTCATGTTTATTAGATGAATTAGATGCATGTAAATGGTTTCAGTTAAAAGGATTTGAAAAGGTTAAAGTTAGTTACTTCTGATTCAACCCACCCCCCCACCCCCCCACCCCCCCCCCCCCCCCCCTTCAGAAGTAAATCTTCCCACTTGTTAATTCCAACATAATCATGTAATTTAATATTCCTATCTTCTTCGTGACTACGAATTGTTTATCTAAATTTCATTAGGACAAATCTTTCAATATTTTATTTTGAAATTACTGATATGAATGTGGATTTCTTTTGTATACATGAGGATTAAAAACATCAGCAAAATATATATAAAATTTAATAGGGGCGAGGCCACCACACCCCCACCCCCCATTCACCCTTTGTCATAATGGCAAAAGGGTTGTTGATGTGCCTTTTTACAAGTTGCATGGTAGGCCTGCTGCCGTGATGTAGAGGATTGCTACGACAGTACTCTAGTATCACCACAACAAAGCTATCATGGCAACCTAAAGCCCATGAGCTTTTTAATAAAAGTAGGGTAAGGTTTTTATTTATTATTTAGTATTTTATATTTAATTTTATTAAAATTAAAATTAACAGAGTTGTATTAAAATATTAAAACATTAATAAATCTTAGTTATCAATATTAATTATTTTTAAAATGAAGTTATTTGATAGTTTTTAAATTATTTATTAGTTTATAATTATTAATTTAGCAATTTATATTATTATTAAAGTTAATTCGAATTAATAATAAATATCAATTAATAATGGCTAATTATATTTATTGTTATTATTATTTAATAAATTGATTATTAATGGAATTGAAAATATTTTATTTAATAATCAATAATTATTATATTAATAATTTAATATATTATTACCTTTAAATTATTTTTGAATAAGGGTAATTGTGATTTTTATTCAAATACAAGAAATGGGTTAAATAGTAAGGGTTAAAGTGTAAATCTTATGTACTCAAAAAATTACTTAAAATGAAAACTTGGCCTTACTATTAAACTCAACTACATATTTTCAAAATCAAACCAATCTATGAAACTACATAGTTACTTGTATGTTGTCTATGTTTTGGGTTTGGGTTGACTAGAATGTTGACCAGTTCTAGGACATCTACCAAAGGCTTTGGAGTTCTATGTTTGCGATATTATGATGATTTAATCTTGATCTTTTAAACTCAACCATTGTAATGTGTTTGGTATCCTCTATGATGAGTTTGGTTATATTGTTCGTTATTGCTTTCAACGTCCTTGTGTGATTACGAGATGAATGTTATTGCATAATTGTCTTGACCTTTGAGTCTTCAATCAATTATTTTGGGATGCTTTCTAGTTGCTTGTAAAGAACTGAGGCATTATTGTGAATTATCTTTTGATGCTTTCTAATCACTTTTATAGGACTAAGGGAATTACTATGATTCTTTGATTTGTGATTTTATGAGCTTAGGGTAGGTTATCTATGTGTAATGTTGGGAAGTGGATTGCAATGGAGGCTGGGGCCCAAAGTGCCTACGAGGGTAACCCATTGTAAGTTGTTTAATAAGTGAAAACACTACACTAAATGAGAGTAAAATGGACCTAATAAGAGTCTTCGTTTGTTCTTGTCCATGCCTCCAGTGCTAGTACACACTAGGATGGGAATAGAGAGGATGCTTGGTTGCAACCATGCATCATTAGTATGCCTTGTCAGTTTGGAAGGATACTAGTGCCACATAGAGTCACTAGGAGTCAGGTCAAGTTAGACTGCTAGGGTAGAGTACTATTGATTTGTGTGATGACACTTGCCCACTTACATAGCAAATTCCCTATGTGTATTTGTTTGCCTCTAGGTCTAGATGTTGATTTATCTTGGAACCTTTGAGTTATATTACTTTTAGCATTTCCTTGACATAGATATTACTTTTGATTTTGGGATTGATATGTTGTTTGGGACTTGAGACTATCTCCTCAACACAGTGGGAGTGGACCTTTTTGGGTTACCACTTGAGGTCAGGTGGTAGTGCTTTTTACTCTTGCTATTGAGATCCATTCGTTGATGTCGTGGTTAGAGTTCCTTGTCTGCATTTCCTTTCATTCTATCTTTGTGTATTATGATGGATGGTTATATCTTTATGATGGATGATTTCACTTATTGTATTGTACTTTGTTTCATGGATTTGAAAGGGATGATGTAATCTATTTTTATAAATGTATATTCTTTAAGCCTTTCATACCCTATGACATGTACAGTGGATGATTATGCATTTTGAATTTTTATTTCCAAGTGGAATTCGAAACAAATGTATATTATTTAAGTGGAATGGACTTATAGTTGTACTTTTATATGGATGTGTTATTTATTAGACTTAGTATTTAAAAATAATAATTAAATGTGATTCAACGTCTTAGGATCCTTATGGAATATAATATGTTATGTATGATTGGATGTTATTGCTTCTGCTACTTTTTAATTGATGTGTATGTTATTCTTTCAAAAAAATGTTGGAAAACTTGGTAAGACTTTAGGTTAATTCTTTTGGGTCCCTTAGCGGGGCATTACATCAGCATTCCTAACAAGATGTCTTTCTAGAAGAAACAATTTTAGCTCTTAACAAGGAAACCCTTTACATGCATTATTAGGGAAAGTGGGTATATTATCCCTTTTAGTAAACAAATTTGCCCTTCAAAAATGAATATACAAATTGACTCCAAATGCCCATAATGAAGGACAAAGAGTAACAATAGTTGGATAGATTATCATTGCATTGATAATTGGTCTTTGAAGTGAGAGAAATAACTTCCTCTTAGAAGATATTCATTGAATCTAAATAAATAGATATTCCTTTAACCATAAGACACTAAGGCATACTAACACCCACTCATAAACATGGAATGAATGTTGTTATCACATTTATAAACTAAACAAAAAGAGAAAGACCAATAAATGACCCCATGACTTCCTACCCATCCCTTCACATTATATAGAAAATGAAGGAAAACATTGTTTGATTCTTCAAATTCTAAATGAAAATACAAAATTGCATTCAAGCATGAAAAAAGTGACCGCATGATTAATTTATATCTGATAAATCCATACTCAGACATCAAGATTGGATGTATGAAAATTCCTTTATTACTTTTAATTTCTTTTTAAATTTAAACACATAAAAAAATGACCACAAAATCATCTTGTCCCTACAATTACAATCAAGGTATAGAAAAATAAAAATAAATCCCTCATTTTCCCTCTCTATTACAATCACATTTAGCTAATATTCCCCCTCCTTCTAGCCTCAAGACTTGTGCAGAAAAGAACCCTTCATGTTGTTTCTTTATGACATCTTCAACACTTGATCATTCTCATAACATTTCAGTTACCAGCATAACTGATTCTTGAGAATTGTCTTTTCATTTTTATCAACTTTTCTCTCTTGTATTACTTATTCAAAACATGAAGTACCCAAACCTTCAATAATCACATGAAATATTTAAAATTTTATTTGTTTTCCTTTCACAACATGTTCTTTCTATGATATAGTGTTGTGTTAAAATATGGAGCCTACTGGGTTTTAAAACCAATTGACAAATGTCAATCTATGGAGCTTGCTGATCTTTTCTGATAGTCCCATACTCATATATTAATAATTTTTTGATACAATACAATTTTCCAATCACTACAGTAAAGATATGGTAAATTTACCTCTCAACAACATATCTAAAGTTGAGCATAATCCAACAATTAAATGTGGCGATATTACCCCTAGACCAAGATTGTTTTTCTCAAACTTTCGTACTTGCTTAGATATTTATTCATTTTTTTACTTGTAGTTGGCAGCCCTAAATAGTCATCATTATAGCATTTTTAAATTCTTACACATTCGATATTTTTTCTCATCATGATTGATCTCTAACGACCAATATAAATTTATGGACTTGCAACAAAACATTTTTCTTTAAACTCTCCAACATGATCGAAATGATATTAATATTCAATCTTTTGAACTTTTAAACTCTAGACATTTTGACCTAATAAATCCATTGATCTTGTAGATTTGAATATGTTGAATCTAATGAACCTTTTAAATGTACCTTGGACCCTGTGTCTTTTGAACTTCGAATTCCAGTTTGCACATGTACTATCAAACCAATGAACTTGAAATTTGATCTTGAAACTTAAACTTGAGGTTCAAGGTTTGAGTTCAATAACTCCTTATTGTATTATCCTTTTATAAAACACCATCTTACAAAAACATTATTAACACAAATCACTACAAAGTACAGACAAATTGGGAATCTTTTCTATGGGCTTGGTTTTAGATTTTAAATGTTGGGTGCCACAAGAAAGCTAACAATTAAGTTTGACTAGGGATATGAATCATGAGGGACATGAAGAATCCAACATATTTCTAGTTGAGACTAGTGTCTAGCCATTGGAGTAAAGATTCATAGTAGAATAGAAAATCAGGAGAAACTTCACAATGAGAAGAGCAAAGAAGGACAATGCCAAAACACCTAAACTAAATAGCATCAAAAGCCAAGAGACTACTATGTACAAAAAAATTGTAGGACTTAAAGTTATTTACAAATATGTATAGATGAGAAGATCTCACCATAAGAAATGGAGTTATGAAAAACTTACACAAACCCATTTGTTGGCTACAAGAAGAACGAGCCTTTCTAAAATAATGGGCTGCATCTAAATGAAACAAACAAACACAAACTCCATTTGGAAAACTCTACATTTTGACAAATCAATCTAATTATCTAACCTCATGAGTCCAACATCGCCCAAAAAGACTTATCTCATCAAATATTTCTAATATTTCATGAGCTCTTTGTGTAAATTTTTCTGGACAAATTCCAATTTTTGGATGAAGAAAATAATTCTCCAGTGTCTCCAATGAAGATACTACATCATTCTCAAAATAATCTCCAAGAGATGGATTATCCTTAGCATATGAGAATATTTCAACATTTAAAATAGAAACTACTTCCAAATCATCTTCAATTTTA
Organism: Cupressus sempervirens; assembly: GCA_028749045.1. NCBI lineage: Eukaryota > Viridiplantae > Streptophyta > Pinopsida > Cupressales > Cupressaceae > Cupressus > Cupressus sempervirens. Next base: position 296,876,116 of record CM053783.1, on the reverse strand, counting down.
GCAACTTGGGCCAAACTACAACCAATTTGATCATCTCTAGAATGTTTATTTAAATCAACAATTTCATCAAAATCAAATTAATTGACATAAATATTTCATAAATCCAGAAAAAATTCATCATGAATCACACCTTCTTTGACCCAGATTGCATACCATAACTTATTAGGATTATTGGTCTCAAGGCTGAATATATCTTCACTTGACTATCATCTAATTAGATCACATATTCTCTCATAAGATGCACAATTGCAATAACATCCATCTAGTTGTAAGCATTGCCCAACTTTAACTATCATGACATTTATGTGTGTGAGAGCACAAAGCATACCACAAGCAATGTCTTCTTTTAATAGTTTTGAGATTGATGTTATTATTGTCATCAAATTGATAGAAAATACAACATGGACTAAATTTACAAAACATACCTTCCAAGTTTAAGGTGGCTCTATAAGTTGAGTTTTTGTAGACCACACTACTATCAAAATGTATGCCCTCAATATAATCATGCAGTATTGCAATTGTTGCAAATTATGGAGGATACTTTGTCTTTTCCTTTATCTTGGTATCTATTAGGTACTGCATATCTTTACAAGCTTGAGATTGAATTTTTTAGAGCTATGAATCAATTCTTCAACAATACCATGGGTTGATTCACATCTATGGAACAGTGTTGAATAATCTTGTGAATCTAAATCTTGCTTTCTAAGGTCCTCTTATCGATTGGAAAACAACATTCCCTCTATAATCTCTACTTGGGTGAACCCACAATAATGGGTTCCACTTTTGTGGGACGAAGAAAATCCAAAAAAATTGCACAATTCATAAATTACATTTAACAATTATTCCCCTGAATATATTAACCATGTTCGTTGTGAACATATATTATAATAATGTTCGCAGTGAACATATATTATAATAATGTTCGCAGTGAACATATTTCCTATATATTAGGTATGTTTGGGCAAACGTATACCTCATTAATATGTTCACCGAAACACATTTTATGGTGACTTCACTTTCATTTAAACATCATTTTTTTCATTTAAACATCATTTTTTGAAAAACTTAGCGGTGTGTGTTTGTGTGAACACTTGTTTGCTACGAACACATTATGTATGTTCATGCAAACATGTCAAATTACAAATTTTTAACCCTCTTTTCTAAAAATAAATAAAATTTGCTCTTTTGACACCCAAAATTGAAAATGATTAATATCCTACTATAAAATTAAAAATGCCAATTTATGTTGCTCGGAGCAAGCTTTCCAATGACTATAATTGTACTACATATTATATTCATTAAAACTTTCAAATATAATTTTAACTCATTATAGGTTCATTACTGATTGAACATCAACTACCTTTGACACTTCAGGAAAATTAGTAAATTAAGTCAAAAAAATTTTGAAAAATATCTAGGAAATATGTTATTGAGATAATGTTCTATTGAATTTTTTTTTTAGATTTATGATAAATTGAGTTCAAGTTATCTGTGTCAAAATGAATGTATGTCTGAATTACGATTGGTGCCACTTCAAAACTTCATAAAATACACAATATTCAACCAAATTCAATCAAACAAAATGCATCCTATAGATATTGATTTTACAAATCCAACACTAAAAGAATTACCTCATTATCTTTTCTAGAAAAATAGATATGTGTGTCAAGCATATTATTGCTCTTTAAAAATATTGAATTTTAATATGTAACACTTTTCGGAGGAGAAGAAAAAATTGACATAAATTATTTATTTTTAAATTAAAAAGTATGGTTACAAAGTAGGAATAGAGTACTAGAAATCACTAGTTTATGTCATCTTGAAATTATTCATAGTTTTAGAGATATAGTCACTCGAACGTGAGGTTTGTTTCAAAAATATTGATTTCAGTGTCAAAATTGGTCAAAAAGTGGAACCCATTATTGTGAGATCACCCACTTTTCAAGAAATATTCTCAAAGTTGTTTAACATTCCTCAAGTTTTGGGTACTTTGGCTGAATCATTGTCTTGCTCTTTATATGTTCCAAAATTTATGTTTCCACGTGAATTTTCAGAATTAAAGGATTGCTTCCTAGAGCATGACTTCACTTCACTTTCAACATGTGTTTCATTGTGAGGAGATGAAATAGCCTTATCTTGTGAATGTAAAGGTTCTAGAATAAGATTGCTACATTATTTTGGGTAAACAAAACTATCATTTTGAGGTATAGAAATTTCATGACCATTTCTAATCCATGGGTGAAAACAAAAAGGCATGGGCACTTTTAAAGAAAAATTCATGTATTCATATGATCAAAACTCATGCGAACTTGATATTTGAAAGAATTTTTACCATTTAGAACACCCTTAAAACATGAATAAGCTTCATCCAACATAGGGTCGGTATTTGCTAAAATAACTTCATTGTTCTTTGTTGCAATCCAATCTTAAAACTCTTTATTGGAAATCAATGTATTAGAAAAATCAATGCACGAATCTTTCTTTTTGGAATCTTCTTCTTGATGGTCAACAATTATATTTTAATGACTTCTACCTTGTCAAAATAATTACTACTCGAGTGGATCAATGATGATTGGGGTTGCAATACTTCAACACTCTTACCAACATTATGTGTTGCATACACTTAAGGTTTTACACTTCCATTAAGATCTAAAAAATCTAAAGAATTTTTACTAAGGTACACATTAGCTTCACTTTTAGCACAAAAGGTTTCAAGCAGGGAGAGAGATTCTACGATAGATTGATTTGAAGAACCACATTCATCCTTATCCCAAGTAAAATGAAAGGCCTCATATTTTGGTGGTACATAAGGCTGAGATTTTCCATTTTTAAATTTTTTAAAGAAAGAATAACTTTCAACATTTTTAAAATCAGGAAAAAAATGAGATAAAAAATTTCTCCACTTACACGATTCTTTCTTGTTGGTGTTTGAAATTCAAAAGGTTGCATTACTTCTTTCTCCTTATTATCCAAGAATCTTCCTTTCTTGTTAGATTTTTAGAGTTACATGACTACTTTTTGGGGTATGATTCTACTCCACTTTCAACACAAGATTCATTTAAAGGGCATAAAATAACTTCATCTTGTAAAGAAAATAATTCCAAAATAGGATTTCTACATTCCTTAAAGCAAAAATAAATTTTAGCTTCTTGTATGAAATTAAAAAATTAGTATTTTGGGAGCATGGAATTTTGAAAATTTTCATCCTCTAGACTTCTTGTAGCTGGGTGATTTTCCAAACTTTTAGAGCTAAAGCTCTAAAATTTTAGAAAGAAAGTAGAATGAGATAAGATATATTCATCCAAACTCATTATACCTTTATTATCTTGATCACTCTTGCTCATGTGCATGCTTGTTTTTCATGAGGCTAAGATGCTTCTTGCTTCATTTCTTGTTCATTCATAATGAGGTAATTGTGCGAGAGAGATGAAATCAGAATGATTGGATTTTTTATCATCAACCTCTAGTTCTTCTTTAATTTGTTGCACCCTTATTTTGTATTCTTCTAGATCTTTCAACTTGTGAAATTTGTAACATAAACTTCTGCATAGAAAGGAAGTTACATGATCGTCTTTGATGCTCAGGTTCATTCTCATGGCATGAGATATGCTTTCTTTGCAATATTTAAAAAAATATTGCAACACCATATCATTCATCTATAGGATTTTGAGGATGGTAGGGTTGGGTATCATCTTTCTTGCATCCTTTTTATCTAGCATGGTCGTTTCATAGAGTCACAAATCACCACACACAGATATAATGTGAAAAATTGAGGAACCAAATGTTAGGCACTGATCTTTGTTTCTGAGTCCCCAACAAAGTCATCAAAAATATGTTAGTAAACAAATTTGTCCTTAAAAAATGAATATAAAAATTGACTCCAAATTCCCATAATGAAGGAAAAAGAGTACCAACAATTGGATAGATTATCATTGTATTGATAATCCTCCTTTTAAATGAATGGTATGACTCCCTCTTAGAAGATATTTAGTGAATTTAAATAGTTGGATACACTTTTAACCATAAGACACTGAGGCGTACTAATACCCACCCATAAACATGAATGAATGTTGTTATCAGATTTTCAAACTAAATAATGACAAAATTACCAATAGGCAACCCTAAGATTGCCTATCCAACCCTTCACATTATAGAGAAAATGAAGGAAAATATTTTTTATTTTGCAAACTATGAATGACAATACATAACTACTTTTAAAAAATTGAAATAAGTGACCACTTGATTAGTTCCAATCTAAGAAATATATATTCAGACCTCAAGATATGATGTATGAAAATTCCTTTTAATTTTAAACACACACAAAAATGACCACAAGATCATCTTGTCCCTACAATTACAATTGAGGTCCAAAAAAATAAAAATAAATCCCTCATTTTCCCTCTCTAATACAATCGCATTCAACTAATATTCCCCCTCCTTGTAGCCTCAAGACTTGTGTATAAAATGACCTTTCATGTTGTTGCTTTGTTAGATCTTTAATACTTGACTAGTCCTATAGCATTCAGTTACCAACATAACTTAATCTTAAAAATTGTCTTTTTCACGTTAATCAAATTTTATCTCCCCTATTACTTCTTCAAAACATGAAGTACCCAAATGTTTAATTATCATATCAATTATTTAAAATGTTATTTATTTTCCTTTCATCTCATGTGCTTTCTATGATATAGTGTTATGTTAAAATATGGGGCATATTGGGATTTAACTTCAACTGACAAGTGTTAATTCTATGAAGGCTGATGGTCTATCTTGAAATACTCATACTTAGAGATTAATAACTTTTGTATACCATAAAATTTTTCCAATTTTTGTAGTGAGAAGCTAGTCAATTTACCTCTCAAAAAGATATCCAAACTTTGGTGCAATCCAATGGTTAAATTTGAGATAATGCCCACGCACCAAGATTGTTTTTATTAGGCATTCATGCTTGCTTCGATACTTATTCAATTTTTTAGTTCTAGTTGGAAGCCCTAAATAATCTCATTTATAGTATTTTTAAATTAGTGATTACTTTAGTGGCAAATCTTCACCTTTTGGTGATCTTGTCTCACAGTTCGATCATCATTTGGCAAATAACACATGCAATGTAGATCAACCATGTCGTCGGATATTTATCAAGATTTGGGTCCAATGCCCATGGTAGTTAGCCATTAGTTATCTCATGATTGGTCAAAAATATCAGTCTAATCGCCAATGAAATATACATTTTGGATACATTTATTTTAAACATATCGCTAGTTTTTGCATGTTGTTTCTTATTGGCCCACGTTCTTTCACCATTACTACAACCAAATAATTTTCCCTTGGGTTGGGCATTGCCTACCATTTTCCCGATGTGTGTCGACCACCAACCCCATTTAGCCAACTGTTTCCTACTATGGGCTTGCATAGGAAGGTGCATTTCGCCCACATTTGACATTCTCACTTGTTAATCCTATGTAATTCGTCAACCTAGACTAGACTATAAGATATTATTATTATATACAATTCACTCTTTTCTTTTTTAGAGACTGGCATTTCTTATAGTTGTCGAAGTTTTAGAGTGTTGAGTGCATTGCCCACGGACTCGTGTACCCTACTTTTTGTAAAAGGCAAGTGATTTTAAAAAAATTTATGTCGACAGTGGTACTATTGTACTGGTACAGTGGTATTGGTTTTTTTTTTAGTTTTACTGTCCAGTGCCCATTGGTGATTGGACATCTCACATGCTAAGATAGCCTATAGTTTTGTGAATTATATTGGGTAGTATCGTAGACTATAGTATCATAGCAGTAGTACCTTTTTTTGGAGAATGAATCATATTATTGTTATTATATGTAGTCTAAGTAGTCTACTATCACCGTTCATAGTCTTTGAGTCATCACTATTTGAGTCTTTTGTTCAATAACTAAGTTGATTTTTTTTTGCAGCCTTTATCGGTTTGCAATGTCAAACAAGAGGGGTAATAGGGGTTCTGGTAGGATCCTTGAAAGCCAAGAGATTCCACCATTACCAAAATATAGAACCATAGTGGCATATTTTGGTGGTGGAAATGTTGGCAACCTACAAGATTCACAAGTTATATCTCTAGTGCTTATTGAAAAAGGAGATTCATCACAAGTTAGAGACTCAGACTGTATTGAAGAAGTTCAAGTTGGTGAACCTGATATCTCAGTCGAGGACGGACTTGAACATGATTTGGAGGCATTTCCCCTAACTAGGGAGTCATAAACTAATATTGTAGAGTTGGAGTCGGTCCCGGACCAGTCAGGTGAGAAAACCAAAAAAGATTCCATAAATCATGTTCATGCACAAAAGGGGAAAAGAAAATTAGAATCAAAGAAAGATCGATCTCGTTGGGATTTTTCCAAAAAGAATTTCAGTTAGAATGGGTGGAAAAGTATTGTTTCATTGAACCAGTGGCCAATCCAATTGGTGGTGAGCCTCCTATAGAATGAAGATGTAATATTTGCATAGAGATAACAAAGAAGGAGAAGAGGTTATAGCTTAAACTTGATACTATAGAAAAACATGTCAGTAAAGTTTACAATAAGGAAACTATAGATGGAGTTGAAAAATTTGTGCTAACTTGAAAAACAAAGGACAACTATCTGCATATCAGGAATGCCGAACTATACGAGTTACACCAGCAATTATGAGAGAAGCATTCTGCAGTAAAAGGTTCCATTGAAAATTTCATTGGGAAAGCAATGGAAGTGCAAAATATGAGAAAAGTAGTTCAATTAAGTGTGGTCTTTAATATTTTGAGTAGAGGATATCCTATGACAAACTACCCTTCAATTATTGCCTTATTGCTCTTTTTCAAAGTTCAAAACTATCTGAATAGTCATTGGTCAGTAAACAACTGGTGGGAATGGGCTAGATGTCTTGCACAGGTTGAAAAAGAATATATGAAGGAAAAAAATAAAACACTCAAATTTCATTGCATTGTATCTAGATGAAGTTATAGCAATTGATAATACTTCTTGGGTGTGTATGCATGTTTATACTATAAATGATCTTTCTCATCAACCCTTTCTACTATCTGTTGCTAAATTGAATTATAGTACGATGGCTGAAAATTTATATGAATTATTAAAGACTACTCTAATTGAATGTGGAGGTTTGGATAACATGGACATTGCCAAAAATTTGGTGTGTGTTGGAGCAGATGGAGCTTCAATTATGCAAGGTCATAAAGGTGGTCTTTACAAAAAGATCAAGAATGATTTGGCACCCTGTGCTATTCTCATTCATTGCATCACCTGTCGAATGAATCTAGCTTTTGGAATTGTTAGCAATTTTTGTTGTGTAAGTAAAGTGGAATCTCTAATGAAAGAGAGTTACCAATACTTTTTTCGAAGTCCAAAACGAGTCTGGAAATTTCAACACTTTGCTCAAGGACTTACTGATGGGAGGAAGCTTCTTAAAGACAATGATACTAGATGGATCTCTTTGGATGGACTAGTGCATCGAGTAATCTTTGAATATTCATCATTTCTTGGACTAATCCACTTTATGCAAGACAAATTCCCTCAACTATATTCAAGTCTAACTAATGTTAAGATACTCTTAACCTTAGCAGCTATTCTCCCCATGCTATAGGACATGAGAAATATTATTTAAAAAGTTCAAAAAAGAGCTATATACATTACATAATATAATAAGCTACATAAAATGACATAATAGCCTGGATACTCTATATCGATTGCTACCATTAGATGAATCAAAGTTTGCAAAGTGGATAGAAATCACAGATTTGAAGATTCCTCAAAACTTTTTATGTATTCGTGCAAATGATGAGGTATATGCCAGGGTATGTGGAGTTAACATACCAATGTAATACTATGCCCACATCAACCTCGACTCCAACCCCAACGAAGCAGGAAGTGAAGTTGAATCAGAACTAGAGAAGGTACTTTCATGTGTTACAAGTGAAGACTTCAAGAAGATCAAAGACTCTGTGCTTGACTCTGTCAAGTGAGTTTGCTGCAACCTTTCATCAAAAATTAGATTCAGATTCCCTCCAGAGGAACTACTCGAAGCAATGTCAATTGTTTTTCCACAATATTAGTCTCTAAACTATCTGACTAATTTTTAAAGAAGGATGATGACTTTGATTCAACATTTTTGCAAACCTAAAGTAATCAATGAAGTAACTATAAATAGAATTTTAGATGAATCTCGATTGAGAGATCAATCATATTCTTTTGCAAACATAATGAGGGAACAATATGATTTTATGAAGAATTCAAATGAAGAGGGAGCGGTAACAAAGCTTTGGAAAAACCTTGGTGAGAGAAATCAGCCGAGAGAGTCAATACTAAAATATTTCAAGCTTACTGATTTATGTTTGACACTGATATTGGGTTCAGTAGAGGATGAGAGAGTTTTCAGTATTTTGGGCTTCTTGAAGTCAAAGGTTAGAAACAAATTAAACAAAAAATTTGGATTATTTTTTGAGGCTCTATAATTCTAGGTATGAAGTAGATAATTTATCTTATGATAGGGCTCTTAGCATTTGGAGAAACCAATGTCAAAGAAGAGGGATTCCCAACATTTCAAACCTAAGTGGCAGTGGCAGTCATGGTGGCAGTGGCAGTGGTTCATGTCCTAATATTGGAAGCAATGAAGATGATGTTGACTTTGGCATATACACTAATGCTGACAATGAATTTGAAGAAAACACAATGAACAATGAAATTTTATATGCAATAAATGAGGAAGATTCTAATGATAGTGATGCTGAGCCAGTCTAGGTGGAGTGGCAACTATAGTAGCTTCTCAACTTCAAGTTCTAACTTCTGTGAGTCAAGTAGTAGCTAGTAGGCTAGTAGCTCTGATCTAAGACTCCATCTATTAATTAATTATGTTTGTAGAAGTTAATTTATAGCCTTCATTCATTGTCCTTTTATAGATGCTTAAATTTTTTTTTGAACATGTTAATGTTACAAACTTACATGTTGAGATTTTCATTGAAATTAGTTATTACTTTTAGAGTATACAAATGTTGAGATTTTCATTGATTGTATTTTTTAAACATGTTGAGATTTTCATTGATTCTAGTTTTAATACAATAGTACATGTTGAACTTGAGATTTTTATTCATTCTAGTTTTTAGACATTTTCACTTTTAGATTTTCATTAATTCTAATTTCTTTAAAAAATTGTAACATAATGCATTTAATAGAATAAACTCTATTTTTTAAAAATTGTATTATAATTTATAATTATAAATCAGCCTGTAATATAATATATTTAACAATTACAAACAATTACAACCCTTTGCAAATGACTCAATGTTAAATTGAAATGAACTTGAATTCCCTTCTATAGATACAAGGGAGCAACAATATATGTAGGTTAGTTTGTAATTATATATATAATCAAATTATTACTACATAATACATTATGTGTGTATAATCATATTGCCAATTGTAAAATATTTTCAAGTAGGAGTAGGGGAATTTTTTTCATCCACTCTATGTAATAATAGTATGCTAGTGCCTAGCTATCCAACTATCCTAATATGTTGTCTCTTCATTTTTGTAACAATTAACATTAAACAAAGTTGAAATTAAGTCCAAAATTTGAAATTAAAGAGCAACAAGTAACAAAACTATTATAGTACTATCACTCACTAAGTTTTTACTTCTTAGTGCTATCAGCTATGACTGCCACTGACAGCAACAGTAACAGTTTGAGAAGATGACACAACTCCAATGAAGTTCTTTAGGGTGCTTCATTCTGCATCATTTGGAAGCTCCATTTGTTTGAGGTTGTAGCTAATTAGTTGTAGCCTCATTAACAATGAATACTTCATAGAGATAGTTTTATATGAATCAAGAAATTTATTTATAACTGCATTCATTGTTGATAGTGGATTGATGCAACTTGCAATTCTTTCTAGAGTGGTTTCCGAAGGCAAGTTTCCTAAATCAAAATTTATGGTGTCCTGCAAATTTTTCATGTAATCTTCTTTTCCAATGAATTTGTCATCTAAGTTAGTTGGATTTGGTAATCCAACATTTAGAAAGTTTAGTATGTTGTGATTCATCTTCATCAAGTCTTTGGAAGCAGATTTGAGAGCTTCATCTATTTCCATTACTTGTTCACAATTGTGACAGATAGTGAAGGTCATTACAGAGGCATCTAAGCAATTTATTCCATGGTTTTCCAAATCCCTGTCACTAGATCTCCATACTTTATTCAAAATTTGGTTAGCAATATTTCTTAAGGAATTGGTGAAGATTCCTCTTTTACCCTAAACATTTTTTTTACATTTTCAAAGAGAAGTCTAAGATTGCTATTTAAATCAAGCCATTCAAACAAACTATCATTGTTCTTTATTATTTTGTCCTAATTTTCTTGTTTGATAAGCTTAACTATGTTTATTATAGTATCCTTCATATGATGGTCTTTTGAAGAGGTCGTTCTATTTTGTGCAATTAGATTCTCCATCTTTTTCTTCATTTCAAACATCTCTTTTTCACTCTTTTTATGTACTTCCTCTAGTTGCCCTTGACAATTAGTTGCTCTTTTCCTTTCATCCTCCAATTTATTCTTCAAATCTTGGATTGTATTTGTAGTAGTTACCTCTTTTTTCTTCTCATCCTCAAGTTCCCTTTTCAAATCATGGATTGTCTTTGCAGTGGACTCCTCCTTTTTCTTCACATTGTCCAATTCCTTCTTCAAATCATGGAGTCTTTGAGTAGACTCCTCTTTCTTTGTGTTCTCTAATTCCTTTATCAAATATAGGATTTTCTTTGTAGCTAACTCCTCTTTTTTCTTTGCATTCTCCAATTCCCTCTTCATATGGTGGATTGTGTTAGTGCTTGCAGTAGCACTAGACACTGTTTTCTTCATATTCTCCAATTCCTTCTTTAAATCAAGGATTGTTTTTGCAGCTGACTCCTCTTTTTTTTCATATTCTCCAATTGCTTCTTCAAACCGTGGATTATCTTTGCACTAGACTCCTCTTTTTTCTTCTCATTCCCTAATTCCTTCTGCAAATTATAAATTATCCTTGCCTTAGACTCGTCTTTTTTCTTTTTATTCTCCAATTCAATCTTCAAATTATTATTTTCCTTGACAATAGAGTCCAGGTTAGTTTTTGATTTATTGTTGACCTATGCATTACTCTCTATAGACTTGAACAATTGTGTAGTCGAGGCTTTTTCATGTTGATTTATTTTTTGGCACTCATCCAATTCTTTAGTCAAATTTTGAACTTGTTCATTCATTTTTTCTTGCTGGACAATTGCCTTTGTAGGAGAAGAATTCTTTATCCTATTTTACAATTCTTTGAACCTATTATCTGTTGTTTTCTCCTTGGCCTTCACATTATCAAGGTCTGCCTGTAACTTTTCTATTTGCTTTGTAAGCTTTTTGTTTTCCCTCTCTACTTTCAAAAGTGTAGAGTAGATCATTTTGTCACTCTCTTTTGATGTATTGATTTTGTCAATATTTTTCACTTTTGAAAAATCCATTTGAAGACAAGTAACTTGTACATCGTTATGATTTATGACATTTTATGGTGGATTATTATCTCTACCCAGAAGCATAACAACCATAAAGTTCATCATTTCATTGTTTGGATCATATGTTGAAAATTTCTTTTTAGTATATCCTTGACATTCAACAAGTGCATCACTTTTTCAAAGTCTTCATAATTTTCCTATTTCTTTTGCTTGTCTGTTCAAACTTTGATGCAAACTCATTCAAACTAAAATCTGGGTTTGTTGACACAATTGAGTGTTTGAAGCTAAATTATCAGTTGTATTTTTCTATGCTCCTCCAACTCTAGTTAAACTTACTCCACCTACAATTGTATTTTGAGGATTGCCAACAGACTGAAGATGGCCCATTCCAAATCCTAGCATTTTAGGACTATTTTCAAGATTTTTTTATAGAAGCTACTAGTGCATACATTGGTGAAGTAACTATTGACATTACTTGAGGTGTAATTGCCATAACTTTTTGCTTTTTTGCACAAGGTTCATCCATGCCAGTGCCAGTGCTAGTGCCAGTGCCAGTGGGATCAACTACAACTGGATTTGAAGATTTAACAAATAATGTGTTGGGATGACATTCAGAAGCAGAATTATAATGTTTTTTTGGCCTTTCTAGATGAATCATCTTCAATCTTAGAGAGTCCAATGATTGGTTTAAATCCTCTTTTGGGTGGGTCTAGTACTGAAATTGGATTCCAAATCCCTTCACCACTTGCACTAATGGGCCATATACCTGCATAACCCATTTTTTTTTATCATGGTTGCCCCTTTACTATATGTTTGTTAAATAGAATCACTCATTTGAAGTTTAACAATATCTCTACCCCTGGTTGACCCAAAATCCTAAATACCTTGAATGTCAACATTAGACTCGAGGTCCTTCTATCTTTCATTATCACTACCACTACAATTGCAAAAATAATATAGTACAGTTGGATGCTCTTTATTTCAATAATCACTAAAAAGTTCACCCTCATCAATTTTCTCAAAACCTGATAATGTCTTTGGTTCACCCAAATTTTGCCTCATTTTCCAAAAATCAATCATCTTGGTTTGACACCATGATGCAAATGCGCATGCCTCTTTAATTGCTTTTGGCATAGACCTCTTAGAAGGTTCAGTTGCTTTCTTGTAGAAATTTAAGTATGTCAAAGGCTTTGATTTGTGTGACTCTAATATGTGCAATGTCATAATTTGGGATGACAATTCTTGCATTGAAATATTATTCTATGTTGCATGTTTCTCCATCTCTTTCTTAACCTCAACCCATGAATCCTTATTTTTTAACTTTTCTATCAATGGCATCTCCTGATGTTGATATTTTCTCACAGAGTTCCCATTGGCAATAAGTCTCATTTTTATTATGTTTAGTGGATCATAATTTCAATAATTGAAAAAATCAAAGCCAAAAAAGTTACCAATTCATTTGCCACTTTGAAAACCTTTCTCTCAAATGTGAGGCCTCCAATTGCGAAAGGCAAGGAAGGAAATATCATTTTCTTTTGTTGTCCACTAATAAGTTCATCTACGCTCTCCATTTGTCATACATATTCTAGTGCAAAAACCCTTTCTATAACATACATTGGAAGTTGGCAGGGTTCAACCGCTGAACTGTAAAACCTTAAGCCAATGTACTCTTCCATGAAGAACTAGTTGGCCAATTGAATCTAACTTCACCGTTGAATGCAATCTTTGCAAGACACAAGCAATCTAGGCATCGAAGTGCTTGTGATTTTTCGGTAAATAGGTGCCAAAAAAAAGTCTACAAAATGGTTGTAGTTTTTATTTTCAGCAATCATCCTCATCTTATGTGTCCACTCATATACTGGACTTGGAGTCTTTGATTTCTTTTGGGTTTTCTCATCAAACTTATAGAACTCATTATCAAGCTTGTTGTTTTTTGTCTCAAATATTGGGTGATGCTTTACTAAAAGAAGGTAGCACAATTAACTTGTGAACCTAAATGTCTTCGTCTTGCCTGTAGTTGTACTTTGTTTAATCATTAGTAATTGTTGTTGCATAGATGCAACAATGTGTTGAACAAAATTATATCTTACATCTACCTTCTCAACTAAATTACCTCAACAATGGATATTATAAATCATTTCAAGAACACTAGCCCCCACTTCCTTGTTACTATCCACTCCTAGACAAAATGATAAAAAAATAAATAGTATTCTGAACCCATGGCACAAAAATATCATACTAATAAGGAGGCTTATGGTTTATGTCCAGTGTAACACTAGTACAGGACTCTGAGTTTATTAAACCCATAATATATGAATCTTGAAAAACTCTTTCCAGCTTATCATAAGCTTGTGCTAGTTTATCCAAGTCAATGCGCTCATTAAAGCTTTATGTTTTAAACCCTAGCCCTAGCTCTAACAAACTAAAAAAATCACTCTCAGGTATGGATAAAATTTCCCCCTGAGTGTTTTGGTTTATAATTGCCTTTCTATTTTCATCATAATTCTAAGAGCATAGCATTACAATTTCAGGGCAAGGGAATACTTCGGGTACAATGAGGTTTACTAATCGAATAACTAGAGTAGCTAGTTTATTTGTATGTGCACGAATTCTATTGTTATATTTATAATAATTTCTCCCCTTCTGTGGATCTTTCCACTTATTAAACAATGAATGTATAATTTCCATGATTCCAAAATCTCCATGGATAACAAGATAAAAAATATCATGACATTCATCAGTGAAACCTAGGATTTGTAGCACTTGCCTAAGTTCTATAATGTCTTTCTTTTCTTTTATGCTTGCACTCATGCGGGAGGTTTTTGACTTTGTTTTGCCCATGCTTGCTACTGGTTATTACACAAAATTCTTTCTCAAGCCCTATTTAAAATAATTGTAAAGTGCAAACCTAAGACAATTAAAATGAAGATTTCTATTGCTACAAATTGCAATGAAAAAAAACTTAAAAAATTTAAATACTAAGAATCGAGATTAGATAATTGGTGTTTTTGTCTGATACTCAAGTTTCACACTTTCAGTCTTCAAAACACAAAAAGTAATTTTGTCAGTCTTTAAAAATTTTGAAATTTGAAAACCCTATTGTATCAAACTCTCAACTTGGAGAACTTTCAACTTCATACTCTAAAAACATAGAAGGTTAATAGTTAAAAGTTAAAATGAAAGTATTAAGTAATTAATGGTTTTAGGTATTTTACTAATAGTACGTACAATGTACACGTAAACGACATAAAGAGTCAAGACTCAACAATGTAGTAATGTACATAACAATAATAATAAAAAGTAAAAAATTATTACATTAATATACATTTGAATAAAAAATTTCATTTTAAATTAATTAATTAATAAAAATCAAACTTAATTATCGATATGATTTTCGGGTCAATTTGTGGAATGCTATCGCTATTGTCAAGAGTCATCTGAAATCGTGACACATGTCAATCGTGACACTTGTCAAGGACATGTGCCACAATTTTGGATGAATCTAGGCACATGGAAAACATTCCCCAAATCGGCTCAAAATTCATCTCAGGTCGTCGATCTTTCTTTTAGTGAACGGTCCGAATTTCAAGTAGAATCTTAGAGTACACATGTCCCGATTTTGAGTTGACTTAATTATTTATATAAAATATTTTTTATATATAAAAATATATAATTTATAATTATTATTATAACAGTTATAATATAATATAAATAAAGGATTTTCTTTTCTATTATAGAAATGATTTTCTTTTCTATCATAAACTTTTTATTGTAAAGATGATACGAAAAATTCAATGAAGATATTTTAAATTTTATAAAATAAAATTGGTGCAAGATGTGAAACAAGTGCCACTAGTACTTGCCTTTAGTTTTTATATAAATCTAATTTAAATTTAATAAATTTATTATAATATGTAAAACATTTTAATTAATAAAAATGTTATATTATTTTTCTATAATGATGTTAATTTAAATTTAAATTTTATTCATAAATATAATCACTGATATACATGTTCTATTATATATATATATCATATGGTTATAATTATATTATATTATAAATAATTATATTATACGTTCTATTATATAATAAATAATTATAATATAAAAATAATAATAATAAATCTTAAATGATTATATAATATAAGTAATATTATTTTTCTTTTAAAGAGAGGTAAACGCTTTGACCTGGAGCTATGAACCAGTGAGGCCACAAACGAGGGACCTCATCCCCATGAGATTCGAACTTTGATGGCAAGGATAACAACACAACAACTTGAATGACAAAAAACATATTATAATCTATAAAAAAAATACATTATTAAAATAGAAAATATAAACCAATGCACTTACATTAAAAAAATAAAAATATTAATGTTAATGAATCACAATTGAAAATGAAATATTTAGCTCTTAGCCCTAAGCCTACCGACAAGTACTAATAATAAATTATAATGACAATAGTTTTAAAAAAAAATTAAAATTTAAAAATATAATTACAAATGTAATATTTTAATTCATATTTATTATTTAGTTTCAAAATTAACCGAGTCTTCCTGTGACCGGACGCGTGTCACGATTTCAGATGAATCTAGGCACACGGGAAAGCACTCCTCAAATTGACCTAAAATTCATCTCGGGTCGTCGATCTTTCTTTTATGCAACGATCAGGATTTCAGGTAGAATCTTCGAGTATATGTGTTCCAATTTTGGGTAGAAATAGACTTTATCTGCAATCTTTTAAAATTTGGCCCGAAATAGAGTTGCAAACATTGAAAAGAATTTACATAGCATATTAATTAATATAGAGAAAAATGTTGAAATAAATATTGTTAAAGATATTGTTATTAATTATTATTACTTTACTTTTAAGCTTGAGCATGTCAAAATCATGATGTTAATTTAATTATTTATATAAAATATTATATATAATATAATTTATAATAATTATTATAATAGTTTTAATATAATATAAATAAAGGATTTTCTTTTCTGTTATAGAAATGATTTTCTTTTCTATCATAAACTTTCTATTGTAAAGATGATATGAAAAATTCAATGAAGATATATTAAATTTTATAAAATAAAATTGGTGCAAGATATGAAATAATAATGACAATAGTTTAATGTAAATAAAATAATTACAATTTTAAAATATAATTAAAATGATATATTTTTATTCATATTTATTATTTAGTTTCAAAATTAAAATGTAATAAAGTTTAATTATTTATAAATTATTAACATATATTGAAAATTGTGATAGTTGTTTATAAACTATTCTTCATCATTTAAAAGATTTCATAATGAAAAAAGTTAGGAATAGGTGACAAGATAGGTATAAAATAAAATTTTGACACATAAATTATCAAAATTATATTTAACTCTGTTAAGGTTATAATCTTGAGTTTTCCATGAAATCCGCTCTTATCACTCCATTTGTTTTAACCAATCAGATTAAAGAAAAATTGTTTTAGAAATTACAAAACTTTAATTGGATAATTTTCAATTGAATAATTTTTTACTATAAATCGTTGATCAAATATATTATATGAAGCCGTAAAGGGATTGTTGAAACCCTTTTTTTTGTTTCTAAGTTCTAACTTTATAACTATTAATAGTTAATTATTTTTAACAAAGTTGCAAACTAACATTTCAACAATGCATTGAGAATCGAGATGCCAAAAACAAAGTCGTAGAGTAACAAGAACAACGATTTGAGAAACCAAAAACTATTATTTTCATTGATAATATTTTAGACTGTACAATGTACATAATACCGATTCATAGCATAGGTATTCAAAATAGTTGATTAAATCAGCATGGTTTTACTATTTCGTAATTTACAAAAAAGGGCAAGGCCCAATCCAAAGAAAAATATAGATATCTTTAAAAAAAAAAAATTGCCTAAAGGGCAACGGTTAAGGAAACAAGGAATAGGGAACCAGGGGATAGGGAGGTTGGAAGCATCAACGAGCTGAGGGGCCTAGGGCTTGAAGCCTTCAATCAGAAAGGTCTTTAAGTCCGTCTGCTAGGAATTTGTTGGAGAAGATGATTTCGTTGAACTCATCCAGCCATGTGAAGTTGGTCTTGCTAACTTCATCAAACAACAACTACTTTCATAGAAAATCCCTTCTGAGCTGCACCCACTGCCTATGGCGAGTCAATTGTTGTTTATTCATGCCCAAGTAGGAAATGATGCTTCTGCACAATGCTCCCTATGCCTTACTCCCAACACTTGTCTACTATGTCTGCAAAAGGGATGCTAATGCCCAGCTCTGGTACTCGCTCAACTAATACAAGAATTTTGACATTATATTCTAAAAATATTTCCTTAAAAACATTACACATAAGCATTAGAATGTCTATTTGACTACCTCCAAGGTCAAGAAGAGATGTGAGAAAGCAGGAGGTAATATCCATGGACACACAGTACCTCTTATCATTTCTCAAGAATTCATGGCCCAGGACCATGAATATAGCATGGTGGATAAAAAGACTTTGGGCATTTGGCTTGCAAATCATAGCAAGGACATCATCAGGAATCTTGCCCAAAAAGGGCTTTTGCAGAGCCATTGTAGTGCATTTTAGACCAATTGATGTATCCATGACTAAGATTCAAGAAAATCTACCAAGTGCAACTACAAACCAAATTTAGATTGAGGAATATGAGAAATAATAATGAATGAAAAATTAAAGAGGCTATTTAATGCTAGTTTCATTAAATTCTTTGGCGTTCACGATCTTTCATATCTTATTTTTCCATATTTCTATTAATTCTCAAGTGTGCAAAATGCTGAAATGTACTGGCATTAATGTCAGACAATCAATAGTGTCTGGCATCGAGTAATAATTTTTGTGCAAATCTTTCCACGTGTTTCCATTTTGGAGAATTTCATGCAACTCCAAGTTTTTTCAAGCAAGTGGCCCTAAAATTCATCTTCTGTCATTGATCTCTAATTAATCAACAATCAATGAAACTATTGTATTTACTATTAACAATATGAAAGTGATGGTAGCCAACTTGGTAATAGTGACACTAATGTAACGACATTACAACATTATTAATAATAGACCTAAGACAATACACAAGTTTAAACTTCAAGTGACTACTCAGTAGCTAATACAATTACTAGCCAATACATGTGCAAATTTCACTTTCAGATTAAACAATTTTTCAATTTACCACTGAAGATTAGCCAAAACCATTATTATTCATTTTCCTACAAAACAAGTAATTCACCTCTGACATTATTAATTCATTTTTAGCAAGGGAAAAAAAATAGCCATCATTTATTTAAATGTCAGCAAAAAAAAAATATTAATTCGCCACATTTAAAATGATTTTTCCTAGTGCAAGAAAAAAATTGTCAACATATAATATTTTATTTCCCTATATGGAACAAAAAAATTGCCCTCAACATTAAAATTTTCCTGCCCACAAAATGTTGGATTCGCCAACATTTTAGGTATTTTTTTCGGGAGGGATTTCTTAAAGTTATCATTGTTTTAAATTCTTACACATATGATATTTTTGCCCATCATCATTGATCTCAACCCACCAATATAAATTAATGGACTTGGAACAACAAATTTTTGTTTAAACTCTCCAACATGACTAAAATGATATTATTATTCAATCTTTTAAACTTTCAAACTCAAGTCATTTTGACCTCTTTAATCCATTGAACCTGTAGATGTCAATATGTTTAATCCTATGAACCTTGAAAATGTACCTCTAACCTTGTACCTTTTGAACTTTGAACTATGAACTTTTGCACTTGCACTTTCAAACTGGTGAACTTGAACTTCGAACATGAACCTTGAACTTTAGCTATGAGCTTTGAGGTTCAAGGTTTGATTTCAATAACCCCTTTCTACATTTTCCTTTTACAATGCATCATTTTATAAAAATATTATTAACAAAATTCACTATTAAGTATGAGAAAATTGGGAAACTTTTCCATGGGCTTGGTATGGTTTTCATCCTCTAATTGAGGGTTTCCATGTATAAATTCTTGTGTCAACTTCATGAATACTTTTGTGTGTGAATTTACTTGCTTATACTTCACTAGATTTGTCTTGGTTTTACTTGTAAAGTGGTTTGTATTTAGTTGTGTAAAGTGGTTAAGGGAGTAACTAGTTTTAGAGTCAATGTTGATTCACCCCCTCGCCCCACCCCCCCTAGGTATCAAAGAATAGACCCTTTTTGCAATAGGTCAAAAAATGTGAGGGAGGACCCAATGAAATCACTTAGAAGATAGATGGAAGAAGCACTGGACATATTGAGGATTCAAAGAACAAACTTAGAAAGTTCTTTACTGAAAGGAAGAAGCTTGTGAAAAATATTAGTGAAAGTTATGAGGTTATTGAACAACTAGAAGAGCATAGTGGTTTGGAAGAGTTAGAAGAAGCTACATCTGACTTAATGACTGAGAATGACTAGTTGAAGAAAAATATTTCTTACATGAGAAATAAGAAGGAAGAGTTAACCAAACTGATTATAAGAGCCCAAGTTGAACAAGACATTTCCATCTTAGCAAGAGATGAGCTAAGTCAATGGTCAAAAGAAAGGAGTTGCATAAGACTAAAGAGAGCTACCATGAAAATATGAAACAATTCATGTAACTGATAGAGAAAGTGCTCAAACTAATAGAATTTTTAAGGAGAACATGTAAGAGTAATGAAAAGTGAATACAAATTAATAAGAGCTTAGAGAAAATAGATGAGCAACTAAAATCTCAAAGAAGAAACAAAAGCACACCCAGTCTTAGTTACAAAGGTGAAAACAAGACTATGGAAGGAGAGACCTCTAGAGAAAAGAGACTAGATAGTATAAGATCACAAAGCACATCTCCAAAAGGTAAAGGTACTTCTAAACCCATTTTTTATTACTGTGGTAAAAAAGGGAACACATCTAGCATGTGTTGATTTAAGCAAATAACACCTATTAAGTAGTGTACTTTTCAAGGGTACTACAATAACTTCCATCTTTATGGCCATACTACACAATAATTTATATCTCATTTTAATGAGAAAAGAATAGATGGACATTAATACCATTGCAGCAAGTATGGACATAGAGCTAAGGACTATAGAGCAAGAGCCAAAGTCAATCAATCGTCGATAAGGAAATAAGTCCCACTAGAAGGGATAGGTTCCCACATTAGCCTGCATAACTTGTGGAAATGATGATTATCCTACAACATAGTTTAGATTGAGGATGAACCCAAGGGACAACACCAAACCATGCATATGTACAAAAATGACCTGCTACATTTTTCATAAGGTTGAACATCTTGTGAAAGATTGTAAAAGCAATAGAAGAATAGGTAGTAAATCCCCAATCAGGAAAGAGGAGAATAAGACTGTGGAATATATGAAAAAGGACTTCAGCTCAAAGTGGGCAAAGAAGAGTGAAGTAGCATAGGTAGTGAAGCCTAATGAGGTTACTAACTCACTCGTTAGTGGTGATATTTCATAAACTAACTAAGCTGAAGAATTTTAAAGGGTTAGATGATAAAAGTATTAATCATAAATTGGTCCCTTAGTCTAAATTGGTAGAATGCACAAGTAAGAAGATAAGATGTTGACGCTGAATGAAAAATGAAACCTATTGATAGAAGAACAAAGGGTGAAAAGTAACTATTGCAAGATAGATCAAGAGCATTAATGATATACATCCTATGGCAGGTGAAGTTTTTATTGATCATTGTAACCCTAACATTACAATTCCCTGACATAAATATGCAAATTTTAAATCATTTGATTCTTTGTAAGATTGAAATCATTCGTGATTTTATACTAAAAACCCCTAAGAGCTCAAAAATTAATTTGGAAAAGTATTGTTTGCAAGAAGATTTTATACAATCCTAAATAGTGGTAAATCCAGAGCTAAGAAAGAATACAATGGCATAAGAAATCAACAAGATCAATCTGATTGATAGTAGAAAAAGTGATTATCTAGACTATGAGACCATAATGGAAATGGGAAAGATATGGAAGATTAAACAAGATTGTCATCACTCCATGATGATTTTTTTCTTACAAAAGATATAATTTCATACCTCAAAGTTTAAATACATGATATAGGAAACAATGAAATATGAGAGCTACATAAGGCATTCTACTTTCAAGGATTATTGAAGGATGGACACAAAGATCTGAAAAGTTCTACACTGAGAAGAGTGGTGGGCATCCAATTTCTTCCATGAAGAATGGGTGAGGTTTTTTTTTTAGTAGAATTCATGAACAATATGTTGGCTTAAGTGTTGAAAACTAACTGGTAGACATACAGATAGGCTTTGTCATCAAAAGTGTTGTCCTTGCTGGCAACATAGGCAAAGGGATCAAGACTGGTAGATAGGCACAATTGGTAAGGAACACTAATGTGTGATCCTGAATCAAAAGGGAAGGAAAGAAAGACTTGAAGATCAGTGAAACCAATAAAAAGGTAACCCACTTAGATATAGCATTCTAAGTGTGCCAAGTAAATTCCATGCAAGTACAAGGAATCCATGTCATTGGAATTGAAAACAAAATAAGCAAGATGAGTCATGATAAAGAAGCATGAAGTAAGATACCCATGACTTCTTGGTCAGATGGAGGACAATGAACACACTCAACATTGCATTTAATGGTGATGGGAGAAAGGATTGAGGAATAATCAAAAGCACTCAAATTTGAATTATTTCCAATAGATGCAAGTCACTAAATACAAATGGAAACTATGACTCTAGTACTAACACACCACAACCTAACAAGAGTGACACACCACTATAATGGATGGTGGAGTTGGTAATAGGAAGGGAATTCAAATTTTGAATTCTTAGGAAAAGCACTTCTAAGAGAAGAAGGAAGAGAAGTATAAAAGGAAACAAAATCAAAGGAAAGAATGTTAGATTTCCAAGTGATTAGCCTAAGATCTAGAAGAGCCAAGCTAAAGTGAAATCATAAAAGGAAAATAAGAGAGATTAAAAAGATATATATCCTTCAACATAACTATTGTCCTAAAAAGAGGAGAGTCAACCTAAACAAGAACAAGGTGCATGTGCCCAAGTAATAAAAGCACACAAGTGATTAGAGACTAAAGTTGCAGAGCCTAGTAGAAGGTATAACACAATTGCAAACTGGTCAAGAGAGCCAATCAAGGATCTATACCAAGCTAGGCTCAATAGCTAAACTATTAGATCATCCTTTTGTTGTTTTCTTACCTTTTCAATAGTAAATCCCATCAAGGGTGAATCTTAATAGATCCTTTTTATAAATCCCTTACTAGGGTAACACATTAACTTGTGTTCCAAATTACTTTAACCAAGTTGTTCCTAACAAAGAAAGATCTTAATAGGTCTCATTAAAATCCCCTAATAGGGTGGCACCTCACAGTGTCATTGTAATCTTTTAACAAGGTTAAGGTCTTGAATATGCACACTTTAGAAGAGTGTAAATTTGTGAGGATCATCTCACACACTATGACTTTTATCCTAGTTGGGTTTCCATGAGATAAATATTATGTTATGTGTTGGTAATGTGATGTATTTTTTCTTAAGCCTAACCAGTTGAGTTACTCCTTACACTAACCTTTAGATTAAAGAGGAGTGTGATCTAAATTATAAAGTTGATAATAGTGAGTATAATGATTCACCTCCCCCCTCCCCCTCAGTATACTAACCAACAATTAATATCAGAGTGTAAGTCCTTAGGAGACAAGAGTTTAAAAGCTTGAGGAAAAGATCAAGATTTTTGAGAGAAAAGTGCCAAAGTTCTCTAAGGATAACTATGCTCATGGTGTAGAAAGATGTGTCTGTAGTTGAAGACATTGGGAGATGCTTACTAGACTCATGTGGAAGTCAAGTATGTAGAGCTAGTTAATCAACTTAGTGTAGATCAACTAAAGGGTAAAGAGATACATGCTACTACAATGGATTCTCTAGAAAGCACCTTGTTATATTATTAGTATAAGGATGGGGAGGAGTTGGAATCCACATACGAAATGTTATTTTTTTCAAAGGTTGTCCATGGTGGAGATAAGAATGTCATGAGAGATAAAATTGAAATCTTGAGAGGAAACTTTGATGACATGAGGATGTAAGAGGGAGAATAGATTGAAGCATATGACAAATGAGTGAAGGATATTAGGCTAGCTATCAGAGCATGTGGAGGAGTAATATCTAAAGATGAGTGTATAATTGTGTTAAGAACCTTTCTACCCAGATATGGCATAAGGGAGTTAGTTATCCAAGAGCTAAGGACCATAGATAAGATGGATGTGTCACTCGACACCTTAATAGGAAAGTACAATGCATTTGAACTCATAAACTATGACAACAGTCAACCAACCAAGGTTGAAACTGCATTAAAAGCCTCAGTTGCACTAGGAGCATTACAAAGGGAAAGAGGAGAATCAAGCTCATCTAAACACATAAAAGAATTGGAGAGTCTATATTCTAAAGAAGCCAAACAAGAAGAGATGGAGGCTTAATTTGCAAAAAGAATGATTAGAGGAAAAGGAAAGTACAAAGGTAAACTTCCTTTAAATGTTTCAACTAAAAAAAGGTGGGACATTATGTAGCTAGATGTTCTAAGCCTATCATAAAGGAGACTAGTGACTAAAGAAAAAATAATAACTAGAAAGGTTCGAGTAATAAATGGTCCAAGGTGAAAGATAAGAAGTGATGTTACATCACTAAAGAAAGTGTGATTAGCGAAGAGTCAACTAGTGATGAGAAAGATAATAAAAATGAAGTATCCTTTGTTGCCATCACATAAGAAAGGGTGGAGAGAGCCCTAAGAACAAGAATAAGTATCCACAAGAACTAAATAATAGACAATATTTTATCACACCACATACGAGGTAATAGAAGCAAGTTCCATGAGGTCAAGGCCTAGACTATGGATGAATGGTGAAATTTGACAATAACTCACCATGCATGATAATAGGTAAAGGTAACATAGCCCTGAGTGAGTCCACTACCTGTGAAGATGTGTATTTAGTAGAAAGAATAGAATACAACCTACTAAGTATGGCTCAACTAACAGACACAAATGATATAAGTTCAAGTTCAACAGAGGGTCTTGCAAGATATTTAACAAGAAAGGTAAGCTACCGGCCACCAGAGAGAAAAGTAGAGGTTTAACCTTTTTTACCTCTATTTGTGGTAATACATGTATAGTAACCAATAGTGATAATAGTTGGTCATGGCATAAGAGGTTTTTTCATGTTAATTTTTAAAGTATTATCAAATTAGGAAGGGAAAATGTGTAAGGGGTTTATCCCCAATCAACAAACCTAACAATGTGATGTATAAGGACTGTCAACTAGGAAAGTTTGCAAGTTCAAGCTTCTCTAGCAATTCATTCACTCCTAAACATGTGTTAGATCTAGTTCATACTAACTTGTGTAGTCACATGAGGACAAAGAGTGTATCAAGAAACATATACTCTCTATTGTTATTTGATGAGTTTTCTAGAATGATGTGGATTGTTTATTTGAAAGAAAAATTATAAGCCTTTCACATGTTCAAATTGTACAAGATAAAGGTGGAAATGGAGACCGATAGAACATTGAAGTACTATCACACCAAGGAGGTTAGTTCACCTCATAATAATTTGGAAGCTATTGTGATGGGTACATAATTAGAAGGAAAATGTCAACTCCAAGGACACCACAACAGAATGGTGTTGCTAAAAGAAGACATGGAACAATCTTAGACTATGCTAGGACATTAATGATTCAAAATTATATAGCACAAATATACTAGAGAGAAGTTGTGAGTACAATAGTGTGCACCTTAAATGGGTTACAAGTAATGAAAGGTGTTAGAGTTGGGTTTTCGTGGCACCAAAATATTGATCTATCAATGCTCGATACAAGCACTCAACTTATAGTACACAAGAGGTGGTTAAGCCCTTGTCATGAATCGTGAGGGAAACACTAACAAATTTCTAACAATCTCCCCCTCAATGTTACCTAAAGATCTGAGGATTCGAACTTGTGACCAAGCTCTAATACCACTTAAACTTTTGAAAAGCTTCACATTTTTCTTTTAGATACATTATTGTCATCATTCTAGAATAATCATCAACAAATAGAATAAAATACTTATCTCCACTGTAGCTTTCTATTATAATAGGTCCACATAAATCTGTATGAACTAGATCCAAGACTTTTTCTGAATGATTGTCTTTGCTTCTAAATTGTGCCTTGCCCATTTTACCAATTTGATAATTTTTTCATAGACCCATATCAGATTTCCTCAAACTAGGAATAGCTCTTACTCTTCTTCTTTTTCTTATCTTGACAGGATTATCAAAGTTTACATGACACAACCTGCCATGCCATAACCATCTTTCCTCTACTTGAGCAATTAAACATGAACTTTCGCTGAGATCTAGGTAGAATAGGTTACCTTTTGTTTGTCTTCTAGACCCAACTAGATTTCCTTTTCCATCCAATAGTTTGGCCTTCCCATTCATGAATTCTACCTTGAATCCAATGTTATTCAACTATGCCACACTCAATAGATTATGCTTTAGTCCTTAAATCTAGTAAGCATTGTCACACCTAAGTTCATTGGTTAGTGAATAGAACCTTTTCGCTTTATGCAACAAGGTTCATTGTTTCCAAATCTCACACTACCACCATTATAATGCTCCATATGTTCAAATTTTGTTTTATCACCAATCATATGATGTGAGCAGCCACTATCAATAATCCATGTATCATTTTTGCTAACATGAGATATAAGTGTTGTTTTATCTCCTTCATCATCAGATTCATCTTTTACAACAATGTAAACCATTTCATCATCTTCACTAGTATCTAAATCTTTAGCAATAAAACAAGATTTCTTACCTTTGTCCTTGAAGTTATCTTTGTTCAACTTTGGAACCTCCCTTCTGTAAGACATCTTGATCTTTAGCTTCTCCCTCTGTCAACAAAACTCTACTTGCAACACCTTCTTCTAATAGCAAACTCTCCCTCTTTGATATCTCATGCCAAAGACAATATTTAGTGAATATCAATGTACCTTATGTACCAATTCATCATTTCTAGTAAATAAAGTATCATCCATCCCAAACTTCAGTATCTCCTTGATATATTTCCAACAATTGGTATTAGAGCATTGTTTTGATTTGTATTGACATCTATGGGATCTAGGAATTATTTTTGTGGTAATTGATTCACCTCTCCCCTCTCAAGTACTCCTCTTATATCTCCAACAATTGTCAAGCCAACTTGATAATGTGTAAGATATGAATATAAGTTCAAGTTGAGGATTGAATGTGTGGAAGTGATTAGAATATTTGATGATGCTTAGAAAAAGAAAATTAGAAGGATAAGTAAAATATCCTTGTTGAGATGCAAAGACACATTTGATCAAAAAGAATAAAGTATACAAGCCAGAATTAAGATCTATAATTAGCAATTTAGTTGTATTAGAAATCAAGTCATCTCATTGTTACTCTTTAACCATTGTAGCAGTGATCTAAATCTCTTAACCGAGTTGGCTTATCAACTATTTGTAAATCCTCTTACAAGGTGGCATTTCTAATTGAATTGTCTAAAGACCTCTAACAAGGCCACTCCTAACAAGGTGATTAAATCCTCTAACAGGGTCACACTTAATAGTGTGTTTTGTAACCTTTAATAGGGTTGGCTCCTAACAAGGCTCACTTTAGAACAACGAAAATTAGTAACTAGTTGCAATTGGTGGTTTTTCCCAAATTGGGTTTCCACGATAAATCTTGGTGTTTATTGTGTTCATCTTATTTCTCTTATCTATATGAAACTAAGTTAAGTAAGATTCATCATAGATAATATCTTAAAATATTTTCAAATTTATTGAACATAGGTTGCATGATGAATTATAGGATGGCATGCACAGTTGCAAGGCCAAGTGCAAGTGTAGGAGAGAAAATCCCAAGCACAGGGAGAGCCTATACAGATAAAAATTTTAAATTTTTAGGTGTACAAATAGGCCCAGGTCCTCAACTAGGTTTAAAGGTCAAAACCAACCTAGGGTTTCATATCTTGATGCCCTTTCCAGCATTTTTTCTTCAAATCCTATTGTCCAACTAGCAACAAAGAAGCACCATTCTCGACAATTCCAGCATTGCCATTTCTGGGAAACCCATCTATTCTTAGGTGACAAATCAATATTTTGAGGGAAAGTGGTGGTTCAGGTAGCTAAACCTTTTTTCATGAACCCTCGATTTCATGATGCCCGTTAGTAGGATTTGGAGGATAAATCATGTTTTGGTCATGGATCGAGCTTTGAAAAGGGAGAAACTTCAATGCAGGCCTAAAAATGGCTATAGCAACAATTGGTGGTTGATGGTTCCAAGAACAAGCAAACTTTAAAATGAATCCAAATTCAACTGGCATCAAACAGATCTAAGATCAAGCCCTCAAAGTAGGTAACAAAACGAACTTAGCTCTAGCTGTCACAAAATATGAATATGGCCAAGAAGCATTTGAAGCAAAACCAAAAGATTGGATCTCATCCCAAATAGTCAGTCTTTGATATTTATCAAGGGTTTCCTTCAAAACCAACTTTTCACTCACGGCCTAATTCAACTCAAGATAAGGATTCAGATCAGGAACCTCTAGCTGATCTGGCTCATATTGAGATGTAGGATCCCCCCATGGCCCCCTTTGTACCAGCCAAGAAACAAAAAATATGGAGAAAGAAGCAAGTGGTGGCTAAATCCATCTCAAAAGACACACATGTTGGTGTTAGGTCGATGATCACACTTCCTAGTCATATGCTACAAAACTCCATTGGGCTACTTCGGCAAACTGCTTTAATTGGTAAATTTTCATCCAATTCTCTCTCATTTTATACTATTAAAGATTGGGCTCATGTGTATTGGCCAAAATTAAGGGATATCTTCTATATTAATTTTGAATCAAAATGTTTCATAGCCATCTTTGAATCAAAAGCTGCCAGAGATTTGGTACATAAATAGAAAGGTTGGTTTTTTTGTGCTTATGGATTATATACTTTGATTTGGATTCCAAATTTCAAACCGCAATCTCTTCAAATTCCTTTTCTGCCACACTGGATATCCTTCCCTCTTTACCTCTAGAGTATAAGGATCCTCAAATCATTGAAATTCTTGCAAACAAATTGGGTATTTTCCTATCACATGATCTTATTCCTTATGATTGACTACATTTGGATCCTAGAGTTTGTCTACTACTAGATATGAGGCAACCTCTTCCTTCTCAATTGGTCATTAATTCTCTATGGGGTTCATGGGATTAGTCAATCATAATTCAGAATGAGCAAATAGTTCAAAAGTTTCAAGATAAACTGAGTCACTTTAACACTCAATGTCAAGATTCACCCAATGAGATTCAGGACATATGTCCATATTATAGCACTAATCCCAATTTATGTGCCCATATTGCCCATTAAAATCCAACTCATGACAAGGTCCCTATGGCCTCTATTCAGTGTGACTACACTTTAGCAGGTAATTAGAGCTTGGATCTTTCTACTGCATCCAAATTATCTTTAATCTTACAGCTAGTCTTACCATATATTCAAGTTTTGCTAGCTGAATAGAAAAATTCCCATGATAGCCACCCACCTTCAGATATACCATTAGTCTACTTCAAAGCTAAGGATCCTATCAAAAACCATTATGTTGATTGGAAAACTCTTCAGATTAGAGACCAAATTGCTTCCACAATTGCTAATAATATAATATTTGGGATTGCACAGGAAGAAGGATTTAATATTGCTAATAAGGAAAATAGTGACCTTGATGTATTACTCAAAGAATTTCAATATTGGAATAATCAAATTAATCAAAAGAAAGTATCTTGTTGCATGAACATTGATGACTTCAAAACTCCAAAACAAGCAAATAAATTGGATTCGATGTTGGAGGCATGCTTTGACCTGGACCCACTAGGTCTTGAGAACAATATTTTTCAACATGTGGCAAATAACTCAAATTTTCATCTTGGAGAGATAAATTTGAAGGAACCTGAGATTTAAAAGGACCAAATTGTGCCTAATTCTCAAAACATCCCAAACAATATGGAGGACTCTAACTTTCCACAGGTGGCTGATCAGCTAGAGTTTCAATCTCAAGAGGACAATTCAAAAGAATATGAGGTCTCTAAAGTTCAACCTGAATCTGGGCTCCAAGCCAACATGTTAGATTTTGATATTCAACACACTTTCTCCATTTTTTAGTCTCCCTCTCTCCACCCTCAGACCTCTAAGACACCCAAATCTAAAGGATGTTGGGTGATGCGACGCGCTCCCCTGCCCACAGGTGGTTAATTATGTGGTGTTCCATGTTCACTAACAGTCATGGCTTATGGTGCAACGGCAAATGGGCCCAAAAATTGGTATCAGAGCCTGGTTTTGGCCTGGTCATGGGTTCAAATCTCCTCGGTGCCATCCCGACCCACGTAAGCACCTGGTATGCACGTCGAGGGGGAGATTGTTGGGTGATGCGACGTGCTCCCCTGCCCATAGGTGGTTAATTATGTGGTGTTCCATGTTCACTAACAGTCATGGCTTTTGGTGCAACGGCAAATGGGCCCAACAAAGGATGCCCAAAGGGTTCTAAGACCAGAATTGAGATCACTTCAAGTATCCAAATCACACTAGATGACAACTTTGTTGTTAACAAGAGAATGATGAGGAGAATAGCCTATTCTCCTTATCAGCAATGAGAATTGTATCATGGAATGTTAGAGGCATAAATGCCTCTGACAAGAGAGGTAGGATTCATAAGTTTTTAGAATCCTCAAAAATTGACATTGTGTTACTGCAAGAGACAAAATTATCACAAGAAACATTTCAGAAGTCCTTGGCCAAATGGCCAAGGTGGTCCTCAGTATATTCTCCCAACATGGGTAGCTCTTGGGGCCTTGTTGTTCTTTGGAACCCATTAAAAATTCAAGGTCATCTTATTCAACAACTAGCTAATTGGCAAATATTGCAGGTGCTTGACTTTGATGTCTCTTTTACTCTATTCAATGTGTATGGTCCTACCTCCACTCAAGAAAAGTTGAAAACATGGGATCAAATAGAAATGTTGATTCAATCTCAAAACTCCCATCAAGTCATCCTTGGGGGCGATTTTAATGTGATCTTGAATCGAAATGAGAAAGTTGGCGGTATTTGCCCACCTATTAAAACCATTCAGGACTTCACTCAATTTGTTGAGAATAGTGATTTGATCAATATTCGACCATCTAATGGAAAGTTTACATGGACAAATAGGAGATCTGGTTTTGCTCAAATTGCAGTCAGATTGGATAGATTTATGCTTTCTCATGACTAGAAATTAGGTAATTTTTGCTTCCAATCAAAGATTTTGTCTGCAGCAGAATCTAATCTCTTTCCAATCTCCATAGACATTGATCAAGTTGCATCTATCGATCAAAATCCACACAAGTCATCATTTAAATTTGAAAGTATGTGGTTGCATCACCCACATTTTCTCCCACTTTTAAAAAAATGGTGGATCAGTGCTCCCTTTGCTCTAGGATCTAGAATGCATTAGTTTACCAGTAAATTGAAACATGTCAAGGAGCATATCAAAATCTGGAACATACAAGTTTTTTAAAATGTTTTCAAATAGAAAGAGATTGTTAAGCTGCAATTGGAGGATATTCATTGCTCCATTATCAAGTTTGAGATGGATAGTGAAACTTATGCAAAGCAAAAAGAGTTACAGATTGAATGGGAGGAATTGTGCAATAGGGAGGAAGATTACTGGAGACAAAATTCTAGGGAAGTCTGGCTACAACAAGGAGATAGAAACATAAAAAAAATTCATGCTTCTTGCCAACAAAAAAGGGCAGCTAAATCAATTTTTCAAATCTCGAATGCTGAAATAAGTAATATTCTAACCAACCCTCATCAGATCAAAGATGAAGGTGTCAAGTTCTTTAAGAATCTTCTTGGACCAGCACAACATCCTTCACCTTTGCCTTCACAAGTTGAGGATCTCATCCAACATATACCTACAATGATTTCCCCCACAGAGAATTCCAAGCTCTTGGTCCCTTTTACCATTCAAGAAATTTGAGAGCTAGTATTCTCCTTCCCTCTAGACAAAGCCCTGGGTCCAGATGGCTTCATGACACTTTTCTTTCAGAGTTGTTGGGATTTTATTGGGTGGGACCCTCTAGCAGCTACGGAAGAATCTAGAAAGTTCAAATCTATGTCAAAATATTTCAATTCTACAAATATAGCAATTATTTCAAAAACCATAGAGCCCAAAACTTTTGTAGACTTTCACCCAATTTCACTCTACAACTTGACTTATAAAATTATTACTAAAGCTATTTATCTACGACTTCAAAAACTTCTTCCATCCATAATCTCTCTTGAACAAGGTGGTTTTGTTCCTGGTAGAGAAGAAATGGAGGGTGCAATGGTAGCTCATGAAGTTCTCCACTCCATCAAGAATAATCAATCTTCTAATTTTGTTATCAAGTTAGACATGCAAAAGACTTATAACAGAGTTTTCTGGAACTTCATTTTTCAAGTCCTTCAAAAATGGGCTTTGATAACAAATGGTGTAAGTGGATTAAAGCTTGCATTTTGGGGGCTTGGTTCTCAATCATTATCAATGGCTCAGTGTCTAGTTTTTTTTCCTCCACGCAAGGTCTTCGACAGGGTGACCCTCTTTCACCAGCTTTATTCATCATCATGGCTAAAGCCCTTAGTAGGAATATTAAGCACCATCATCTATCTAATAAGTGGAAAGGAGGAAAATTTGAAGGTACAACAATTTTAGTCACACACACTCTATTTTTTGATGACACATTACTATTTGGTGCCTCATCAATCTCTGAGGCTAAACAGAATAAGAAAATTCTTTTGCTATATTCAGAAGTTTTAGGGCAGAAAATTAATCCTCAAAAGTCAAAAGTCTTCTTATTTTATACAAATAGAATTATCTCGGATAATATTGTGCATATTTTGGGGTTTATTAAGGATTTTCTACCTTCCACCTATCTTGGGATTCCTTTCTTTATGGGTTCAAATAAGAATTTTTTTTGGGAGGGTGTATTTTAAAGAATTAAGAGCAAAATTGCTTCTTGGAAAGTTAGATGGTTGTCATTATCTGGTAGAATATTGCTTATTAAGTCTATCCCTTTTGCAATACCAAATTATTACATGGCTATCATGCAAGCACTATCTTTCGTTGTTTCACAAATTCAAAAACTTATTAATGGCTTTCTATGGTCAAGAAATTTGACTAATGAAAAGAAACTTCCACTTATTTCCCTCCAAAATATGGCATTTCATCCTACTTTAGCTAGAGCGAGAATCCATGATTTGACAAGGAACAAAGCATTTGGTGGTAAGCTAATTTGGTAGATGTATGCTAAATCACAATCAGTTTGGTGTCAAATTATGCAATAGAAATATCTAGATAACAATGAGCCACATAGAATATTCTCTATGTTGGATCCTCTCACGGGATCAGTCATTTGGGACTTCATGATTGCATCCAAAGATATTGTGCTTAATTACATTTCATGGGAATTAAATTATGGGGATAAGATTAACTTCTGGGGTGACTCATGGAATGGCTATCCTCCATTAAATAAGATGCTAAACATACAAGATATTGTCTCAGTTACAATAGCAGAATGGGGGAACCTTGTTGTTCACTTTATGGATGCAATTTGCATTTTCTCAAGAAAAGTAATATGGAAAGATCCAAATTAACTCCCTTTAGATCCTCAACATAAACAACAACTTCAATCTATCTTATCAGAAAAACAGGCTTTTGTATCAAAAGCTAAGGATCGACTAATGTGGATTCCAACCAAAAATGGTAATTATTCAATCAAGGAAGGTTATAAACTCCTTCAACATCTTGAGTCAGAAAAACCACCTTCTCAAGCATTCATGTTCTACTGGAATAAATTAGTACTACCCAAGGTTGGGTGCTTTGTGTGTCTAGCAATCAAGCATAGAATTCTTACAAGTGATAGATTGGCTAGGATGAATATTGTCTCTCCTTTCAAGTGTGTTTTATGTGGTGAGGAAGATGAATCAATTGACCATTTGTTTGCAAGATGTCAATTTGCATACCAATGTTGGATGTTTGTTTTAAACAAATTAAATTTTTACACCCCACTACAAAACAATATTTGGGACATTTTTAAGGCTTGGCCAATTCTTTACCCCAATGCCCTTTTTGTAGGAATCTGGAAGTGTACACCTGCTCTAGTAATTTGGGCTATTTGGTGGGAAAGAAATAAGAGGATTTTTAGAAAAGAAGAATCATCCTTAGAGAAAGTGCTCCAAATCATTGAAAAATCGATCTTAGAAGTTACTAATGCAAGTGTCAATAGATGTAGATTTAATCCGGTTATCACCTCCTAGGATGGAAGTATCATTCAGGAATGGAAATCAATTTTCATCCCATTTGGAACTGGCACTTCTTCAAAGTTGCAAACTCATACAAATATATCTACAATCAAATAGCAACCCCCTTATGCCTGGTTTGGTCAAACTCAACTTTGATGGAGCATCCAAAAGTAATCTAGGACAATCAGGCTTGGGAGTATGCATTAGAGATTGCACTGGTAAAGTCTTGGCAATCACAATAGCTCCCCTTCCTATAGGAACTAAAAATATGGCTGAGGCTCAATCACTATTGTCAGGGCTAATTCTTGCGAAGAAAGGGAACTTCCAACAAGTACAGATTGAAGGGGATTCTCAAGTTATAATCTATGCTTGTATTAAGAGAAAATCATCTTCCTAGAAACTCAAATATGTGCTCCAAAAAATTTGGAATATTATTGATCAATTTCAGGAGATCAGAGTTTCACACACATACAAAGAGGGCAATAGAATGGCAGATTATCTTTCCAACTTAGGATGCAATGGGATTACAACTTTTACATTAAACCCTTCTGCATTCATGGAGCATTATAAGGTCTGCAAAAACTAATGGTCGCTGACCTATTGAAGCAGAGTTTAATGTTTGTGCTGAGCTATTTTTCCTATTGGTCTCGAGTGACTTTAGGTGTCGAGTGTGCTTCATGTGTTGAGTACTTATTATGTGTCAAGTCATAGCTAATGCTAGGCTAGTCAGGGACTTGAGGGGCTATCAGATTACATGTGCTGAGTAATTTATATATGTGTCGAATCATAGTAGATGTTAAGCAATACATGATGACAATTGCAACATGTGTCGAGCAAGCCAAAATACTACATGAATTAACCTAGCAATCCAGGTTGACAATTGTGATATGTGTAGAGAAAGCCAAAATACTACATGAATTAACCTATAGATGTCGTGTAAAATGTATGTGTCAAGTCAAAATTCTTATAGGTGCTGAGCTAGAACTCTTATTGGTGTCGAGTTACTTTAGGTGCCAAGTGTGCTTCACATGGTGAGCTAGAACTCTCGTAGATGCCGAGTGTGCTTCAGGTGTCAAGCTAGAACTCTTATAGGTGTTGAGTTACTTTAGGTCTTGAGCGTGCTTCACATGTCGAGTTACTTCAGGTGCCGAGTGTGCTTCACATGCCAAGCTAGCCAATATGTTGTATGTGCCAAGTATGCCAGATAGTTTCATGTGCTATATTACATGTGTTGAGCCAGAATCCTTATTCGTACCGAGCCACTTCAGGTGTCGAGCATGCCTCCCATGTCAAGTGATCAACATGTGTCGAGTCATAGTCAATGTTGAGCAAGTTAGTGTGTTCTAGTGTTGTAAGGATTACATGGCCTAAGTGATCTTCACATGCTGTGTTGAGCTACTTCAGGTGCCGAGTGTGTTTCACATGCCAAGTGATCAATATGGAGTTGATGTCAAGTGAGCCAGTATGTCATACGTGTCAAGTATGCTAGATAGTTTCATGTGTTATGTCATATGTGCTGAAAAAACTAGAATACTACATAAGCTAACCTACAGATGTTGAGTACAATGTATGTGTCGAGCCAGAATCCTTATAGATATCGAGTTGCTTCTGGTGTTGAGCCAGAACCCTTATTGGTATCGAGCTACTTCAAGTGTCGAGCATGCCTCTTGTGTTGTGTGACCAATA
Organism: Cupressus sempervirens; assembly: GCA_028749045.1. Taxonomy (NCBI): domain Eukaryota; kingdom Viridiplantae; phylum Streptophyta; class Pinopsida; order Cupressales; family Cupressaceae; genus Cupressus; species Cupressus sempervirens. Next base: position 296,840,583 of record CM053783.1, on the reverse strand, counting down.
TGTGTCGCGTCATAGCTAATGTCGAGTAAGCCAGAATGTCATATGTGTCAAGTAAGTCATCGTGAACACTCTGACATCACTTGATGGTCATTGAGCACTATAAAAATTGGGTATTGAACATTTATTGATGCCTTTATAAATTAGGCTCCCATGTGTGAGACTAGGGTAAAATCATGTTAAATCTTCTTCACTGAGTAGAATTTAGTTGGCTGACGTCACTGGAGTATGAACTTGTCTCATTTGGCCATGTGGTACTTTGCACACAGAAAGATTAAATTCAACACATACGACAATGAAATAATTTCCTCATTCTTCAAGTTTAGGGGCGGTAGTTTTGTACTTTTCCTTTCTCAAATTGCAAATGGGCTCTGATTTAATGGCATCCTCTTTATTACACACATGAGTGTAGGTACTTCACTTCCTTTATATGTATGCTAAGGGATTTATTTAAATGTGTAGAATGGACCTCTACTCAATTCTTCATCTTTCCAGCTTATTGTGCTTGCCATCTAATTTGCCTACACAATGTCGCTTCCTCAAGAATAATGCGTTAAATGCAACTCCTATCACCAATTCCATCATAATATTCTTCCAAAAAAATTCAGAATCAAGCTTTACCTGACATTGGATGAAGATGCCTTGTCTCATCCTCTTGATGATGCAGCTCTGGACACCATGTTCATTATGCATTCTCACAGCATTTGTCATGTGATTCAAACCATAATTGGGGAGGATCTTTTTTCAGCATCTGTAAGAAATATGCTATATCCTTCAAATTTGGTTTCTATTTTCCTTTCTAACGCCATGGATCTCCTCCAATCTATGTCAAGGTTGGAAATTATCACTCTCAAGGTGGTCTGACTAGAATTTTGGGCCAAAAATAAGTTGAAAGGTGTGATGCAGAGTTATGACCTATAGTCTGGTAACACCTTGGTTGGGGGAATCTTTTCTAGAACCATGCTAATGAAGAACCATGAGGTTATGATGACCTTTGAAGTGATGCACAAGACATTTGAAAAGCATAATCCTCAACTTCTGACCAAGATCCTATAACTCATGGCACATGCTCTAGGTTATCAACTAACAAAGGAGGTAAAGAAAGTTGCATTTTTTGTGATTGATATTTTGGGTATGCCAATCTTTGATGCACAAGAAAAAGTTACCCAGGTGAAGACACCTTTGGCTACTCCAACACATTTGGTTCATGAACCAGGTGCCTAGTTGTTCTCAGCTTTTATTGTTCCTGAATCTATCCATCATGTCTCAAATGAGACCACTTGGCTTTCCCACTCAGATGTTACCAAACCAAGTGTTTGGGGTGTGCTATCTTCTGCTAGCTTCTCTACTGGTACTCTAGATGTTGCTATTGTGGGTTTGAGCTCAAGTTGGGATGTTGCTCCCCTATCCTGTCTAAATTTTGGATGGGGATTCTCTATAAATCCTAGCTTGATACCCACCCCTACTTTTGCTGCTTCAAGTGACGATATGGAAGAAAGATAGCTTAGTGGTTTCTTCCTACCTTCTTGGAGTATTTTTCCACACTTCAGGCATGTTTTACAAATTGTTGAAAATCTTGTTTTGACTAATCTTGAGTCCTATCCTCCATGCCTGATGTGTGATGACATTGTAAAATTTGACAAGCTTCAATGTTTGATGGTGTTAGTATTGTTCACTGATACAACAAGATTGTAAATATTGATGTTAGTCAATTGTAAATTGTGACGATGCTGAGTTTTCTTTTTGGTTCTTTCCCAACTGAGCTCTTGAACCATTTTTTATTATATATATATATATATATATATATATATATATATATATATATATATATATATATATATATATATATATATATATATATATATATATATATATATATATAGTGGCTCATCCACTTTTTCCAAAAATAAATAAAAATATATTAAATATTTTCATGTCAATCAGTTACCAAGTTATTTCAATGTTTACTGAATTACAACATTTGCTAGTGTAAATCGAGTGCATGTGTATTTTTTGAGTTATAGTAGAATACAATATAATCAAAGTAGTGTTTTGATTTGTATTGACATCTAAGGGATCTAAGATTTATTTTTATAGTAACTAATTCACCCCTCCCCTCTCAAAAACTCCTCTTATATTTCTAAAAAAGGGGACAAAGAAGACTCCTTATGAACTATGGTTTGGTCACACGCCATCTGTCAGTTACTTCAAGGTATTCAAAAGTAAGTGTTACATCAAGAGGGATGAATACTAAGGGAAGTTTGAGCCTAAGAGTGATGAAGGTATCTTTTGGGGATACTATACCAAGAGTAGAGCTTATCAGTGTCTGAATCTTTGGACAAACAAAACTATGGAATCTACAAATGTTAAGGTGGATGAATTCTTAGAGAAACATGAGGAGGACAATAGAAGAGAACCATATGAGTATAAAAAATTTGAATGCATCCCATTGAATGACACAATAGAGAGAATTCTCATTGAGGAAGAATGTGTACAAGAATTTTTACTTGATCAAGCAAAAGAATTCAAACCCAAAGAATAAAGAGATGATGCACCAGAAGGTGAACCAATGCTAGAAAAATATATGAGATGATAAAACTCATCAGATCAAAGCATTGGGTATTATGATGTTGGAGTGATCACTAGGAGAAAGGCAAGAGAGACAATATTTCTACTTGCACATATGGAACCAAAGGACATAAGAGAGGCCTCGAAGAATGAAGATTGGAGGAAATAGAGAAAAATGATACATGGACCTTAGTAGTTCAACTAGATGACAAGAATGTCATCGACATAAAGTGGGTGTTTAAAAATAAAATGAATGAATATGGATAAGTGATTAGAAATAAGGCCAAACTTGTTTGCAAGGGATATACACAAGAAAAACATAAATATTATGCAAAAAATATCTTACTAGTAGCCAAACTGGAAGGAATCAAGATACTTCTAGCATCTGCGGCACACAAGAACTTCAAAGTATATCAAATGGATGTAAATTTTGCAATCCTAAATGGAGTTCTAGAGGAGGAAGTCCATATTGAGCAACCTCAAGGATTTGAGAATGAACAAGGAAAGAACTAGGTGTGTAGACTAAGGAAAGTCATGTATGGATCAAAATAGGCACCAAGAGCATGGTATGAGAAACTGCACTCATACTTGATAAAGATTGGGTTTATACAAACTATTGATAAATGCAATCTGTATATGAATCAAGAGATAGAAACTACCTTGTTAATTGTAGATATCTTTTTCGATGATATCATCATTAGAGGAGATGATTAGATAAGTGTTGATTTTGTAGAAGCCATGAAGAGGAAGTTTGAAATGCCAATGATCAGAGAAATCAAATTCTTCATTAGACTTCAAGTATCTCAACTAAGAGGAGGCATCTTCATATGGCAGACCAAGTATATCAAAGAACTACTTAAAAAAATTGGCACGGAATATGCAAGACCAATAGACACTCCAATGGCAACCAATTACAAGTTATAAAAGAAGTATGAGAGCCACAAAGTAAACGAGACACTTCAGCTGTCAATGATTGGGAAACTGTAGCATGTAGTACATAGAAAATCAAATATAGCACAAGTTGTAGGGGTAGTGGTAAGATTCTCAACCAACCCAAAGGAATCACACATGATGGTTTTGAAGAGAGTCTTCAAGTATCTAAATGGTACTAAAGAATATGGACTATGGTAATCTTGCAAAGGTAACTTTGAACTTAGTGTCTTTACTTGAATTTTGGTTGGGTAGGAAACATAGATGACATGAAGAGCACAACTGGAGGTACATTCTTCCTTAGAGGAATACTAGTGGTCTAGACAAACAAGAAACAAAGATGTATATCGCAGTCATCCACATAAGATTAATATGTTGTTGTAGCTATGAATTGTACTCAAGTTATTTAAATCAAACAATTTCTTGAAGGAGTCTAGGAGAAAATAGAGGAACTGGTAGTTATCAACTATGATAACACAAGTCCTATCAACATTTCCAAGAATTTGGTCATGCACTCAAAAATAAAGCACATATCCATCAAATACCATTTTCTAAGGGAACAAGTACAAGAAAAAGAGGCTAGGTTGGAATATGTACCAACCAAGGAACAAATAACATATATCTTCACCAAGCCTCTTTAGAAAGATATGTTTAAATATTTGTGAGAAAGGTTAGGGGTCTTACCCCTATCCATCATGAACTAAGTCAAGTTAGGAAGACATCAATCCATGATCAATACATGTAACAAGGTCAAAATGTATTAATGAGAACAAGGGAATACTCCATAAGGGGAGCAATCGGGAAAGAAATAGGCAAGAAAAGATGGTCACCTTTGGCATTGTTGTCAAAGGGGGAGGAGTTAAGAGGAGGAAACAAGCTGCAGAAGAAGTCAAGAGGAAGAAACAAACTGCAGAAGATCAAGCATGAAAATTCACTATCTTGGGGGAAGACGAAGAAGGAAGGGGGAAATGAACTGCAAAACATCAAGCATGAAAATGCACTATCCAAGGGGGAGACAAAGAAGGAAGGAAATAGCAAAAAGTTCCAAAATGACTAAGTTTTTCCATCAATACCAAAAGGGGGTATTGTTGGCATAAGTGTTGAAAACTAGTTGGTAGATAGATCAATAAACTTAGTCATCAAAAGTTTTGTCACTACTGGCAACACAGGCAAATGGATAAAGATCAATAGATTGGTACAATTGTTAAGACACACTAATGTGCAACCCTAACTTAGAAGGGAAGGAAGGAAAGATGTCAAGCCTTGTGGAAACAATGAAAATGTAACCCACTTAGACATAGCATGCTAAGTGTGCGAAGTAAATTTCACACAAGCAGAAGGAAGCCAAGCGACTATAACTGCAAATTGAATAAGCAAGACGAGTCAAGATAAAGAAGCATGAAGTAGGGTACCTATGACTTCCTAGTTATGTAGAGGAGAAAGAATGCACTCAGTATCACATTTAATGGTGATGGGAGAAAGTATAAAGGAACAACTAAAAAAAAAAAAAAATTGAGTTATTTACAATAGATGCAGGTCACTAAAGAAACATGGCACCCATAACTCTTGTATGAACATGCTAAAACTTGACAATGGCAGTACACCATTGCAACAAGCAACAAAGTTGGTAATAGGGAGGGAATTCAAGTTTTGAATTCTCAAGGAAAAACCTTCTAAGCGAAGAAGGAAGAAAAGTAAAAAAGGAAATAGGGTCAAAGGAGAGAAGGTTAGATTGCTAAGTGATTATCCTAAGAGCCAAAAGAGCTAAGCTAAAGAAAAATATCAAGTAATAAAAGCACACAAGTCATTAGAAACAGAATTTGTAGAGCCTAAGAGAAGGTAGATCACATTTACAAATTAGTCAAGAGAGCCAATCAAGGATTTACACCAAGGTAAGTTCAGTAGCTAAATTGTTAGATCATCTTTCTACTATTTACTTACCTTTGCAATAGTAAATCCCATCAAGGGTGGATCTTAGCAGGTCCTTTGTACAAATCCCTTAATAGGGTGACACATTAACTTGTGTTCCAAAGTCCTTTAAATAGCTTTCTCCTAACAGAGCAAAATCTTAATAGGTCTCATCAAAATCCCCTGATAAGATAGCACCTCATAGTGTCATTTTATCTTTTAACAAGGATAAGATATTGACTAGGCGCACTTTAGAAGAATGAAAATTTTTGAGGATCATCTCTGACACCATGGTTTTTACCCTATTTAGGTTTCCATGAGATAAATATTTTGTTATGTGCTAGTATTTTCATGTGATGTGTTTTTGCTTAACCCTGACCGATTGAGTTACTACCTACACTAACATGTAGATTAAAGATGTGTGTGATCTAAATTAGAAAGTTGAGGATAGTGAGTATATTGATTCACCACCGTCCCCTCTCAATTTATTGAACCACAGTTTAGACCAACACAATATATATGGTTGGACAAACCATATAAGATTACAAGGCCCTAGTGTAGAAGGTAACTAGTTTTAATGTGACTAGCATTGACCTATCCATGAATGTCATATTAGCAAAGCAAGTGACCATAATAGATGGAGGGAATTTGACCTAAGATGCAATGGAATGCACACTGAATGAGATCCTAGACCCCAGATAAGATTTGTGACTATTGTGGTGGGGTACAAGATGTGTCACACAAGTAGGGAGAATTAGATTCCTAGTAATACAACTTATGGTACATTTCAAGCTATTCACAACAATTCACTAGTTGATCTATGTAGATATTTGCATAGGAAGATAATGGAGAGTATAGGTAATATTTTCAATGATCACAATGATCAAACACTAAGATTTGTATCAATACTTGCATGCATGTTTTTCTCTCTTAGAGGAGAATTTCCAGGATCCACACTATACAAATGGAATGAAGACCAACTAGTCACCAAACACATATGTGAACTCTATAGGAAGTTGGAAGGAAAACAAAAAACCATGTTATGGGAGTATTTAAAATTCTTCCAAAAGGAAATGAAGTAACAAGAAAGGATACTACTAGTTTAGTGAAAAGTTTCAAAGATTAGGTTTATTTTCTTGGAAGCATAGACACGTGCATCGAATGTGCAATTCAACCAAGAACTCATCGGTTGAAAACATTTGGATAATAGGTGAAAGAAGAAGAGGCAAGGCCAAACATAGAATGACTAATGGCAATGGAAATGAGGCCAATCTTGCAAAGGCTTGGCACTTATGTGGAGATACAAAAAAAACTTCTCATACAAAAGAAGAAAGCTCAAGAGACAACTCCACAGTAGGTAACCAAGAGTTATGTTTCAAGACCATTAAAGAAGGCACCATTCAAGGTAATGAGCACTAAAGAAATGGAAGCATACTTGGAAAAAATTCCCCCTCACGTGGCTCAATTTCAAGAGGACGAGGAGTCACCACTGGCTAAACCAAAAAAAGGATCATCAAAGACTAAGTCTGATGATGTAGTTGTGATTGTAGAGGCAACTAAGGAAGCTAAAGTTGAAACCACAAAGGAACCAAAGAAAGGTAAGAAGAAATATAAACCTATTCCTATTGAATAAATTATAGAAATCATTTTCAAAATCACAATTATTCAATTTTGAAGAATAGATTTTCAAAGGATAATAAGAACAAAGCCATAAATGATGTTTCCACTAGCATGAGAAATAGGTGAGAAACCACATGATATTGGAGTATGGATATCCTAATAATTAAAGAAGATAATCAATGAAAAATAGAGCATAGGTGTAAAGTATCATGTAAAAATAGTACATGATTCTTTGATTAAGATAAGACCAAAATTATCTACACTTCATAAAATTGTGTATGGAAGTATACAAAAGCAAGTTCACTTCCAAAAAAGATCTGATTGATGTCATCACTAATTGCATCAATCAAGCTCAACAAAGCATAAATGAGCATTTGTAAGAAATAGATCAAGAAATTGATGGTTATTTAAAAGGGAATCAGTCACAAAAGGATCCATCTAGCTCGAAGAGAAAAGAAGCAAACAAAGAAAAATAAATAGTGGAAGAACAAAGTCCAAGAGCTAAGATTGACACAAAAGATAAAGAGAGAAGATAAGAAACACCTAGTCCTCAAATAGAGGATGAACCACAATTAGAAGAGAAGTGGAAGGAAACTAATATGACTCAAAGAAAGTCAACTAAACCTTAGATTAAGGAGAAAAAATTTGCAACTAAAACTAGGAATGTTGACCAACTGATAAATGCCCTACCAGTTACACATAATGATACACAAACCACTGAACAAAGAGTCAAGTCACCTACGTGCATGACCCAAAAACATATTGATGAGACTATTAAGGCCACTGCTATCAATTTCAAATCATCTCCAGATAAGGACATAGGTGAGAAGGATAAGTCAGCTAAATTGGTACAAGTACCAGATGAAGAACCCCAAAAGGAAAAGTCTTCACAATTGGAGTAAGAGCGCAAGTCACCGCCAAAGAGAGGTGAGGAACACACAGAAGAAGAAGAGAAACAAGAAGGAAAAGGTATGGAAGTCAAGCTAATATCCTTAAGATCAAGAGTGTTTGAGAGTAAGACACATGGAAAAATAGGTAGAAAGAGAGCACCACGCATGTTGAGAATGACAAGTGGTGAATACAAAAGAAAGAAAAGAAGGAAAATTAGATATATGATGACATCTTTTTCATCCTTCTCATCATCCTCAAGCTGAAAAGATGAAGGGGGGTTCTTTGAGAAAGACATAGATACAACTGAAGAGAAGAAAAAACTAGTTATCATCATTACCAAAAAGAAGTCAATGATCAAGGATGTGGATCTAGAATAAATAAATGAATATAGACAACAATTAAACAAACAATGGAGGATCAAGAAGCAAAAAAGAGAAAGAACATTGGTAACACCAAAAACATAACTAAAAAATTAGTTCTTCATGCCACATATGATCCTAATATGAATCTCATCAACCAACTCACCACTTTGGTTGATAACATCAAAGACAAACAATGCAATGTAGAAGACCTAGTGGAGAAAAATTTGGAAGTCAAAAGGATAGAAAAACTAACAAATCTATTAGATCTCAAGAAGGCCAATCTATAGAAGGTTAAGAACAAAATGGTAGAAATGCTACAATATTTTCCATTGGTCATGCAGAAGACCTCTGATCTAAGTGCACTCTTATCGAACTTAGAGGAGAAGTTGTTAATCTCATATTGGTTTTGACAAGTGTGTGTCTATACACTTAAGTCATTTACTTAGTTCATGCTAAACAAGTAACATATGTTGGGCATAACATATAAGTTAGAGCATGTTGAGTAAATAGTGAGTGCCAAATCACTCAAGTGCCAAGCAGATAGTATGTGCCAAGTGATTCAGTTGTCGAGCAAGTAGTGCATGCCAAGTCATTCAATTATCAAGTGATAGTATTAAATTCATAGTTAGTGTTGAGCACCAAGGACTTCAGATGCCAAGTAACACAGTTTTGACATAGTTGTTTGTATTGGCACAAACTACTATGTAAACTATTTTTTAGGCGACTTAAGGATTAATATACGATCTTTTGTTGATAAGGACAAATCTTAAGTGGAAATCCCTATGTATTACATGCATCCAATTAGGTAAAGGGAAGGTTTAACTAGAAATGTGGATGAATCACAACCATTGATTCATACCTAACCCTAAGTCACCTAGGTCTTCTTAAGGAGGACAAACCCTTAGATTTTTATGAATGATTAGAGAGAGAGAAGGAGAGTTTGCATGCACAAACAAGACATTTTCATGGAGACCAAGGTATTATGATTTGAATTACATTGCATAATTAGTTAAAGGAGAACAAAGCAAATAGTGAACAACAAAGAGACATATGACCAAGAAGGATCAAGTACACATTAGTATAAAGGTGATCTGACATCAAGCAACATAGTATTAATCACAGGATCATTGTTGAGACATTCTAATAGGTGAATCAGTTAAATCTCTTAATAGAGTAGTCCTAACAAGCTATATTGAAATCCTCTAACAAGGTGCTTACTTAATTGTGAGTTGAACTCCTTTAATTAGGCATACTTCTCATAGGGTGTTGAAATCCTCTAACAGGGTAAAACCTATAAATCTTTGTAAGCTTTTAATAGGGTATACCTTTCACAGGGTAGATCATGTTTCCTAATCAAACATTGTAACCTTCATTGGATACACTTTATTACTACAGTAGTGAAGATTTGTGGGTGTCATCCCCACCCCAGTTTCACCTTCTCATTGGAGGGTTTCTAGGTAATCATATCTTGTGTCATATATGTGTGAATTCTTACTTGTTTACATACTTTAGATGCATATGCTTTACATGGTATATCAATTTACTTATTGAATTGAGAGATGGATGTATGGTGAATGTTCTTATAGATTAAAGTTTAAGGCACTAATTCACTCCCCTGTCCCCCCTCAGAGTTTACCTTTCCTATTGTAATTCCAACAATTGGTATCAAAGCCAAGTTCTTTGAAAGTAAAGCCTAACAACTTCGAAAAATGATCTTGGAAATGGAATTCTATAGGTTGGGAAAAGTTATTGAGAACCAGGAGATTGAAATACAACTCATTTTACATCATTTGAATGAAGTAAGAGAACATCTAAAGAAATCATTGAGAAGAAGGAAGGAATCATTTTACATCATTTGAATGAAGTAAGAGAAGATCTAAAGAAATCATTGAAATTTCGATTGAGGAGAATGACACACAATACCAAGAGATGGACACTACTAAGTTATTTCCAAATGGAGACTCCAATGAATTTGATATAAAAGTTGTAGATCTAATGGAAAAGAACAGAATCCTAACTAAAGAGATCAAATTTTTTAAGATAGAGCAAGAATCACAAGCCATATTACTATGTGAGATGACCGAACAAAAAAAGAAAGCTATAGAAGACAAAGTCATGATTGAAGATGAAAAAAGAGTTTTGACTAGTAGATTAGAAGAGAGATCATCCGAAATAAATAGGATTGCTCACATGCAATCGAAAACAATGAATCAAGTCATGATTGATAATCATTAAATAAATAGTAAAGATATTGAGATCACAACACTGAAGTTGCAGAATGAACAATTGAGCAATGATCTAAAAAGGGAAAAGGAGTTTGTTGAAAGTTTCAATAAACCAAGTGAAGCCATCAAGTACTTTGAATAATTAATAGATCTCCTAGATCTAATGATGATACAACTAGACAAGGATACACTAGTATTGAAGAAGGAGAATCATCCAAAAGTGTTGAAGAAAGAAGTAACAAAGGTAAGAACTCCAAACCTACCAGTCATAATTGTGGAAAGATAAGACATACTGCTAATGTGTGGGAGCAAGACTATAAGTCAGAATGTTAAGCAGAAGAACATGGGTCATTGCCACAAGTACAACAAATAAGGTCATCATGCACATGAATGTAGAACCAAGACCATGTACACTTAAAGATTTAAAGGATATTGTTATAACTATCAGAAGTATGGACATAGATCTTTTGAATGCAAATCCAAACCCAAGTGGTCATCAAACAAGTAAACAAAGGTAAAGAACAATGTCAACTCTTATAATTGGGATTATAATAAAAGTTATAGTTGTCACTACTATCAAGAGTATGGACATGCTCTTGAGAACTGTATTAGAACACATTTTAGAAGTGATTACAAAAGATGGTCGAGTCAAACCACATATTTTAGTTGTTTGAAGACTGGTCACATAAGCCGATATTATCTAACAAGGTCAAAGGCACCAAGTTGTGAGTTCAACAAAGGTAAAGGCAAGGTAGATATTGAAAATGTAGACATGGAAGAGAAAGGAAGATTGCAACACATCAACTATAGACGGGATCATTTCACCCAATGGGTCAAGTGATCACACCTCATCAAATTAAGCAATCAAGATGTGTGTGGGACTGATATTTAAAAGGATAAACTATACGTCAGTTCCAAGGATTTAGTTTTAAAAAGATTACATATGCATGAATAAAGATGCAAACTGTTGTTAGAAATCAAGGATAAATCTTTAAGTTTTGCAATTTTTTCATGTTACTATCGAGCATGAATAAGTTTCATATGGTTGTCGAGTAAAATATTAGTGGATGCTAAGCTAGAAAATTTGTTAGTTAAGGCCAAGATCATGTTGGTTGCCGAGCATATGGAAAGACACGTGGATGTCAAGCGAGCTAGAAATTCAATTGATGTCGAGCTTATAGTTGTGTAAGTACTTAGCATTAAATGCAGTGTTTTAAGGACTATTTGATCGATTTCTTGTTCATTTTCCATCATTCAAATTCAAAGAAGAACATGAAGAGCTAAAGGCAATCTAGAGCATTTGATATGAGCATTTGCAAAAAAATTTAATGGTTGTTTGACACCATTTCAGTAGGATTTATAAGGTATTTACCATGTGCTGAGCTACGCAATTTCAAATTTCACAAACCCTAGATACATGAAATGACATCTATTTCTTCTAAAGCAAAAGGTGTAGAGGGAAAAGAGGGTTTAAATGTTCAATTGATTAGCAATTAAATTAAACAACATTTTTCAAGGCTATCCCAAATATAGCTTATAAGTAGGTTCCCTTTGGTGCATTGTGTATGATACGACTGCAAGTCTTGATGATTCAAAATGTTAGGAATTGTTACACATGCAAGATTGGAAGCATAGGAGACATGGAAATCAGAGAAGTATATGGGAAACTATGCAAAAATGGAGCATTGAAGGACTAATTCAAGATTGTTGAGAATAAAGGGTTAACTTGTGCCCTAGATTTCCCCAACATCTTCATAACAGAGTGGATTAAGATTATTTTAAGCAGAATTCATGATAGTTATGTATGGTTAGAAAATGGGCCAGTAAAAATCATAAAGAATATTTTTCACAAGGTAACAGGGTATCCAACCCTAGATCATCCAAATACCATGAGAAGTGAATCAAAATAAATTATTGAAAAGAACACAGGGACTGTATCGAATAAAAGGGGAATGACCATTAATACTATCATAGATCCCTTGATAGATTTTGCAGTAAGGGTAATAGCAGACAAGTTTTATCAGTCTAGTAGATTAAACAATGTACCTTGCATTCTAGTGGATATGGGCTAAAAAATTGTGAAGAAGGATCATACTTATGATTTTGTTGAGTTGTAGTTGCAACAATTGATTGGAGAATTTGGGAGCCATAAAGAAAACCAAGAGTGCATAGTGTAAATTTGGATCTATTCTGGTATGTATTTTCTTTCATGGGCATAATAGATTTCCTACATTTGGTAAGGTTGTATGGAAGGTGAATAGATCAATCACAAATAAGGAGAATTTATTAAGCAATTAGGTGATAACTTTGAGTCAGTGATGACTAATCATTTTGAATATTTTAAGCAAATAATGAAGAAAAGACTAAGGATACCAGTCTTGCTAGTGGAGAAACATTTTAATGATTTTTGCTTCCTAGTTGATACTAATTTTACATATGTACAAGTAGAAATTCCTAGGCTGGGATGGCTAAGGCCATTAGGTTATGAAATCAATGTTGATGAGGCCTCTACAACAATCACAACATTACTTGTAGAAGAAGTAGATAAGGAAGCCAAAGCATTTGGTAATTATGACTTGGCTAAATAAAAGATCATTATGGAATTGAAGATTACTTCAATGATGAGAAAGAAGAACAAATTGGTGAAGAAATTGAAAGAAAAAATTGGTGAAGGAGTTGAAGAAGAAGAAGAGGAAGATGATAAAGAAGAGGACACATTGGCTCAAGATCCATTGGTACTGACACAAGGTCGGGGAGAAGATCAGCAAGAGGTCGAAGAAGGTGTCAAAAAAGAAGAAGTCGATGAAGCACCTGTAACTACTAATAAGAAGAAAAGAAAGGAAAAGAATCAAGCAATGAGAAAACAAAAGAAGGTTGCAAAACCTAATCAGCCCAAACCTACAACACCTACCACAAGGGTTAGTACAAGAATCAATGCACAGAAGGCTAAAGAAATAGACAAGCCTAAAGAGAAGGAAGTTGACCAGAGAAGAGACCGAGGAGGAAGTATGTTTCCCAAGTTGAATTTGATGAGGAGATGACTGAATCAGACGGCAACAACCAATTCAAAGTGGCGATTCATAGTCCCTCCTCAGATCTAGAAAATTTATGTGAGAATTTTAGAAACAATGCTAATTTATTAGGTTTCTCTCACATTGAGTTTGATAATCTTGGAAAGATACCAAGTTGAAGAGGTAGTATATTCCATGATGGCTACATTTAAAAAGGATCCTCTAGAACTTGCCAACTCCATACCTAAAAGTTTATATGATAGAGTTGAGCAAAAATGACACTATTGTTTAAGCACTGAAAGACTAATTAGGGAGACATCCCTTGCTCAAGTTATGTCATAAATTAGTAAGGCTAAAATGTCTAAATCCGTTAAGAAATATGTTGTAAGGTTTGTACCAAAGTATAGGGCATTTAGCATATTGCAAAACAATATAAAGGATGTTGTACACAAGTCTAAACAGATGTGGAAGATAACATATGTACTATCAACATCAAAAGAAGATGACCGAACACCTATTAAGGTTGGAGAGGATGAAGAAGATGGTAATGAACAAGGCACAATTGAGGGAAACACCGATATGAATACTAATAACCAGGAACCAACTGAGGAAGAGCAAAAAATAAAATAGAGTATCAAAGATACACAAATGCTGAGTGCTAGCCCTCCATAGGTGACAAGTGTAAACACTAAAACTGTCAAAGTAAAGGATGTTTCTGATACTATTGATCAAAACATCAATCCCCTTACAGAGGAAGATTTGAAAAGGATACTTATCCAATCCACTCTCTAGGCCAAATTATGTGACAACCCTGTATTGGTGAGTGTGGATGAAATTCAAAAGATAGAGACTATAACTACAGGGTAGGAAGTGAAAACACAGGAAACACCTATAATCACTCCTCAATTAACAAGTGCACGACTTTCACAACACATAGTTTTATATCAAAGGAAGGAAACAACAAGATTCATTGTTAGTACACTCATGCAAGACACTCTAGTCTCAGGAAATGGACAAGAAATTGAAAAAGATAAGGTTAAGACAGTTGGAGAAGACGAGATAGAAACACCAAAAAATGATGGGAATTAAAGCTAAATAGGTTAGGTAGACTCACCTACACCTCCAGCACAAGATCAAGGTGCAACTGAAACCATAGAGGTAAAAAAGGACAAGTCTGAAGAGACAAGTTTAACACCCAATCTGAAGAAACTATTAGCTATTCAAGCACTGGTGACATTATAAGAATATGGTATTCCTTCTAGTCAAGCTCTTCATAGGCCAAGCACAATGGCAACTCCATTACAAATTTCAGTGTTGAGTCCTAGCTCATCTAAGGTAGAAGAGGTAATAACTTATGGATATGTTAGCCTAGGTGAAGAGATTGTATTGCCTAAATTTGGTTATGCAACAATTATAATTAAGAATATGGGTATATTACAAGAGGCCCTAGTAAATAAGAAACACCAACAACTGTTTAGAAGGGAGCATAGGTAGAAGCAAACTTTGATTGATATCAAAGAGGTTTTCTTAGATGCATTCAATCTACCTACTCCAAATGAAACAAGGCTGATCATTGAACAATTGACCAATATAGTGGAAAGAGTTAGTGACATAGACTTGGATACTAATGTCAAACTATTAGAATGGTTTGAAAAGAAGTTTCAAAACAAGGTAAATGAGAAGATATCCAGTGGTATTACACTGACACAGGTTGAGCGAGCAACCAAGATAGAGAGTGTGAAGAAGGTACTAGAGAACATTTTCTCTCTATAAACCAAACTATGTAATCCTATACTCTTCACACAAGAGGTAAGGAATCACATATTGAGCTTGGAAAGCCAAATGCAATCATTTGGTGCAACATTACCCAAGTCTCTAACTCAAAGTGAGAAACACTTTCAGAACCTCTTGCAATCTCAAAGTTAGTTAGCATCATTATAGGTTGATGAAGCCAACACCAGGGCTAAATTGATCATCATCCAATTGACATTGACTCCTCACATGGAGATTTTACACAAGGAGCTAGGATATACAAAAAAACTAGTGAAGAAAAACCCTAATATTTCTACATTAGATGGCTTTGTCCACCTTGTTGTTGAGCTAGCCATCCAAATTAAGTCTTTGGAGGTAGCTTGTGATAACTAGGATGTTGCTCTTAAAATTATACTTGAGCTCCATAAATCCTTTTTCAAAAAATACACTATAGGTGTATAACCCATTGACATTAGTGTCAAAAAGGGGGATTAAGAACAATGGGGGAGAAAGCAAGTAGAACAATTAGATATCTATACCCAAGGGGGAGTAAGAATAAGAATCAAAGGAGTAAGAGAACAAGAAAAATGAAAAATTAGTTCAGACAGGAACAAAGAAAGAGTATCAATTGATGCAAATCTACTCAGCAGTAGAAATATTTTGATACTTAGTATAGTATAGAAGAAATTAAACAACTCAGGGGGAGTTATAAAATTTTGAGGTATAAGTCATCTTGCAAAATTTTGTATAGAAGATGAATTGGCATCTATGTTATGCTCGTAAGAATAAGATTACTAATGTATGACCAATTGTTTTTGACACTCGTGTCAAAGGGGGAGATCGTTAATCTTAGATTGGTTTTGACAAGTGAGTGTCTATACACAAGTCATTTACTTAGTTCATGTCCAACAAGTAACATATGTTGAGTACAACATATAAGTTAGAGCATGTCAAGTAAACAGTGAGTGCCAAGTCATTCAAGTGTCAAGCAGATAGTATGATTCAGTTTTGAGCAAGCAATGTATGCTGAGTCATTCAATTGTCAAGTGATATTATTGAAGTCATAGTTAGTGTCAAGCACCAAGGACTTCAGATGTTGAGTGACATAGTTTTGACATAGTTGTTTGTATTGGCACAAACTACTATGTAAACTATTTTTTAGCCAACTTAAGGATTAATTTATGATCTTTTGTTGATAAGGATGAATCATAAATGGGAATCACTGTGTATTACATTAACCCAATCAAGTAAAGGGAAGGTTTAAGTGGTAATATAGATGAATCACAATCATTGATTCATAACTAACCCTAAGTCACCTAGGTAGATTCTCAAGGAGGAAAAAACCTAAACTTTTTATGAATGGTCATAGAAAGAGAAGGATATTTTGCATGCACAAACAAGACACTCACGCTGACCAAGGTATTACAATCTAAATTACATTGCAAAATTTAGTTAAAGGATAACAGAGGAAGGAAACAATGAACAACAAAGAGACATCTGATCAAGAAGGATCAAGTACACATCAGTATAGAGGTGATTTGACATCAAGCAATAAAGTGCTAATCACAAGATCATTGTCGAGACATTCTAACAAGTGAATTAGTTAATCTCTTAACAGAGTAGTCCTAACATGCTAGATTGAAATCCTCTAACAAGGTGCTTACTTAATTGTGAGTTGAAGTCCTTTAATCAGGCACACTTCTAACAAGGTGTTGAAATCCTTTAATAGGGTAAGACCTAACAATCTTTGTAAGCTTTTATCAGGGTAGACCTTTCACAAGGTAGATCATGTTTCATGATCAAACATTGTAACCTTCACTGGATACACTTTATTACTATAGAAGTGAAGATTTGTGAGTGTCATCCCCACCCCAGTTTTACCTTCTCATTGATGGGTTTTTGGGTAACCATATCTTGTGTCATAAATGTGTGAATGCTTACTTGTTTACATACTTTAGATGCATATGCTTTACATGGCATTTCAATTTACTTATTGAATTGACAGATGGATGTATGGTGAATGTTTTTATGGATTAAAGTTTGAAGCACTGATTCACTCCTCCCCCTCCTCAAAGTTTACCTTTCCTATTGTAATTCCAATAGAAGTTACAAAAAGCTCAACAAAAGCTTCAAGCACTATATGGTACTTATAGTGTAGTCATGACTCTATAGTTGACTATCTATCCAAAACTCAAGGAACATTACATCTCATTTGTCAGATCAAAGCATAACAAAAGAAAAGGGTAATCACACTAATGGAAGTACAGTGCATGATATCACCTATGACAAGTATCATTTAAGCACACATTATTGATGTAGATGCATTAATCACCAGAGCATTGGTCAACACATTAAATGAACTTGTAACACTCTTTCTAGACATAAGAAGTGAGATAAATAGGCTCACCAACTTGAAGTCATCTTATGATACCCATCTTGCCAACACAAAAGATCAATACAAAGATGTAATTGACAACCTATAGAACCATTTATAATTGATGACAAAAGGGAGAGAATTTTATAAAAGGAAGATGGAAATATATAAGACATAAAAGTGGGAGAAATATGTACAAAGGAGGAGAAATATAGAAAAAGGGGAGACATGTATAGGAGATGATGATATAAAGGAAGGGAGAATTTTTGGAAATATAAATGGGAAAGTAAATTATGAGGGGGGGGGGGGGGGGGGGGGGGGTGGTGAATCAACACTTAAAACGTTTACCATAAAAATAATTCACCAAACATCCATCTCATAACTTAACGTGTAAACTGAAATAAGTAACCATACATCACATCCATAGCATAATTTAAATCAACACATAACACATAAGATTATGGTTACCTAGAAACCCTCCAAGGAGAAGGTAAAACTACAGTGGGGATGATACCCACTAATCTTCACTATTACAGCAATAAAGTGTGGCCAATTATGGCTACAAAGTTTTGATCATAAACTATGATCTACCTGTGAGAGATCTTCCCTGTTAAAGGCTTATAAGACTGTTAGGTCTCACCTTGACTAAAGGATTTCAAACTCACAATTAAGTAAGCACTATGTTAGGAGATTTACAAAAGCCTGTTAGGACTACTCTGTTAAGAGATTTACTCTATATCACCTATAAAAATGATTCAGCACCCGATCCTTCGGTTAGCACCTTTCTGCTTGATATTAGATCTCCTTTTTACTAATTATCTCTTGATCTTCTTGATTAGATCTATCTTCTCTAATCTTTCACTGCTTATCTCTATTCTTCTCAAACTGATTTTTCATTACATATCTTTGTCTTAGCCATCTTCTCCACCATGAACGCCCTCTATATTCTTAGCATTCTTCTCCTTTATGCATGGTACTCCCCCTTAGGGTTTACCTCTTTAAACAGTCATCATAGAGATGGGCTAGGTCATGATAAACAACTGTGGTTGATCCTTATTTCCGCCTAATTGCTTCCCTTTTCTGATTGGTTGAATGTAATACTTTGGGATGTGTGATATGACTTGATCCTTATCTCTTAAGATTGAAAATTAATGTTCATGTCCACCAAAAAATGTTTACATAGGATTTTGTGCCATTATAAACATCTATGTCGTTGACTGGTTACTTGGAATTAATATGCTCTAATGCTCGGCCTACACTATGCTCTTTCTACTAATACTCAACTCTTGAATAGCTCCACAAATATTGTTTCTTGACACTTGAATCACTCAACACACACTATTTACTCAGCACCTTCTGTATGCTCAACACTTGAGTGACTCAATACACACTGACTGCTTGGCACCTACTAGTGCTTGACACTAACTGTCATATCACTCACCATGTATTGTCTGGACACTTATGCTAGGGATACACTATGCACTTGGTTTGCACTATTCTTTGTTATATAATGACTAAGTGTTATGTCACTCCCTTTCCAAAACCAAAACGAGATCAATAAGAGAAAAAGAAAGAAGACGAAATGAATGCAAAAAGAAAGACGCAAGAAAATGAAGAGCAAAAAGAATAAATACAACATAACAGACATGTAAGATAAAGTGAAAAGTAGGTAATACAGCGTTAGGGGGGAATCTAACAAAGAGAAATGCTTAGTCCACTTATTAACATAATGATCTTCACCAGTATAAGGCGAAAGGAAACTAACAGTGATGCTAGAAATGAGAGAAAGTTTTTCTTGCAATGCCAAAGGGAGAGATTATTGATCCCACGAGTCTCATTGGCATAAAGATTGTGAAATATAAATAGTATTGTCATTGTTTTGGAACCAATCGAAGGAAGAAGACATTACAAGATAATATGGGCACTACTAGAAGAGTAAACCAATATGCACATATATACACTACAACACCATTGATAGACAGATAGTTGAACCAAATCATCAAGAAAGTGAATCACCATAGATTTGATAGGAGAGGGAAATGAGAAGAATGGATATGACATAGTCAAAGAGAGAAATGAAAAAAGTAGGAAAGGACAAAGGCTACATATAAGTTCACGGACAAACTGGTAGGCTACCAGTCTAGACCCTAGGACTAGGGGTCACAAATTTTCTGTGAGAAGACCAAACATGGAATTCAAATTTTAAGTTTGAAACTAAGCAAGATAATATTATCATGGTTAATTGTACCCTAATATCACAGTATGGATATAAGCACTTAAAATACAAAGAATACATTTTGTTTCTACAAGAACGTGACATGCTAGAGAAAAGAAAAAAAGAGATGGAGAGAATGAGAGAAGAGTGTGCAAAATAATTTACATAATTGATAATAAAAAATTGCAAACTAGTGAGAATAGTTTCATAGAACAAAGATACAGTTACAGACTATTTGGAACAACTAAGGGGAGAGGTGAGATCAAATAAATCACTAAGCTAACAAGGACATCAATGCATCTTCAAGGATATGTAGTGGAGATCTTCAAGGCAATCTAGTGCCATACTTTAGATCTTATACATTAGATTTATTTCTTACCATTGTGCCTATTGTAGCTCTTAACATGGAAAGCTTGATTAGTAAGTTTATTGTAAAACCCTCTAACAAGGTGACCCTTAGAAGGAGATTTGTAAAACTTTTAACAAGGTAGCTTTCATAGGCTTGGGTAACTCTAACAAGTTATAGACACTCCTAATAGGATGTGTTTCCAAAATAAATCATTGTAGCTCTTAATAGGGTAACCCTTTACATCTATTATAAGGAAAAGTGGTATATTATCCCTACCATGGTTTTCATCCTCTAGTCGAGGGTTTCCATATATAAATCTCTATCTCAACTTGATGAATGCTTTTGTGTGTGAATTTACTTACTTCTACTTCACTATGTTTATCTTGGTTTTTGCAGTAAAGTGGGTTGTATTCATTTTGTTTATAGTGGTTAAGGAAGTAACTAATTTTAGAGTTAGTCGATCCCCCCCCCATCCCATGTCAGTACCAATTGGGACCAACATTGATATCTTTATAGCCCACACAGTCATGTCACCCCTTAAAGAGTGCCCATGTTTTTGCCTTTCATGAGTGATATCCATAATACAATCAAAGAGGACAACACAATGAGACCTCTGATGTTGTATTATCCATTTTAAATAACTCAAAAGAATACACATGGTGAACATCTTGAAGGGAGATTCTTCCCCCTCCTTGCACAAATATAAAGATACTTTTAGAAGTAAATTAGGTAGGATACTATTTAATGGTTTTTAGTTAGATTCATGTAAACTCCAAAAATACATGTGTTACTTGAGAGCCTAGTTGACCATGCTCCAACAACTTAGGGATACTTTACCTAATCCAAACTATCATCAACACTTATTAAACAAGGGCGAGGAGATAAGACCATAGTTTACCCTGAGTCTTATTTCTATACCAACCAAAGGGATTTAGTAGTTCAAGGTTGTCCTCTAGAATGGGGAGCACTCCTCTCTAGATAAGCCTCACTAGAATCAATAATTAAACTAAGATTTCTCTTCACCCTGGACCCATAAAGGCAAGGGGAGAGGATGTAACTATAGTTTAATCACATGCATCACTTAGATTAAAGAGATTTATCTATTACAAATAGTTAAAATATAAGTGTTGAAAAATAGTTCTTCAAATTCACCAAGAAGAGATCATTTCTAAATTGAACCTAATTAGAGCAACTTTAGGTGTAATTTTGCTAAGAAAAAGACACACTAATATGATTAAACATTCATGTTCAATTTATTTCCTACATAAAAAGTAGGAAAGATTATAAAATGTGTGGTTGATTGCCTTAGGTCACTCAAGATTGTGTGAAGTTGTTTCCTTACATGTTCAAGAAATATGTGAGATAAATTTTAACTTATGAGCAACATTCATTCCAAGGAAATGATTATTTTATAAAAGTTCATTCCAATTTGAGAAAAAATCACTTCATGGAACTTGCATTAAATTTTTTGGTAAATTTAAGAGTCCTTCAAGGTCTATAATGTTGCAAGAAACCACCAAATCAGTAACACAAAAATTAATGAATTTTTTTTTTTGTGTGTGATGGGGGCGAAGATGCTTATACTCAGATAGATACTTCAATCAATGTAGATAATGATTTGCACATATGCTAGTAAATTGGAAAAGATGAAACTAGAGATTGACACATGTCACAATATCTACAAAAACTTTGAGGAGTGGAGTCATCAATTTGATCATAGAGACACCAATATGAAAACAAAATATGTTAGCCAACTATGATTGTAGTGCCTACCCCTAGTTTTTTTTTTTGTTATATTATCAAATTATTTTAGGCCATCTTTTATGGTTATCTGTTATGATTTAGTGGTATTTGGTTACCTGATTTGATTGATGTTATTTCATACTTAGTTATATATTTGATGAGCTACTTGAAACTCAATTATTTCATGTCTTCATGGTTATCCTTTCAACAATAATGCTTTGTATGTTTCATATAGTGATTTTAGTTGCTTTCGTAATTATAGTTATATGAGTGATTTTGGTGCAATGCAAGGCAAGAGAATCCCCAAATGATATGTCCTACCCCCCACAAAATAACCACACAATGAAACACAACAACAATGTAAGATATGATACCAAATCACATCTCTTTATTCATAAAATAATTGATCACATGCAATGTGTCAAGTTGTAAGGACTTCTCGGTTACGACCAAATACAAAGAAAGTAATAGTTCTGAAAGATCCCTCAAGATCCAATCCAAGCCCTAGCTAATCCAGATCTACACTCTGGTAGAAATCTCCAAGGAAGATCTAAACTTGTTCTCACAAGCCTACCGATCAATCTTCTTGTTTCCCAAGCCTCAGCTACTAGCTCTTCTCAGAGTTCACTCCTCCACCACATCCTCTTCTCTAAGATGGATGAATAATGACTAAAGACTCCACAAGACCCCCTACTTATACCCAAATAAGCCACAAGTTGGCCTAGTAAGCTAAAAATTAAATAAACTATTACATTAAATATATGTTGTGCCAGAAGCCGACCTCGAACATAAATTAAATACCAAATGTCTTAAAAGGCTTACAACACTTATTAGATACATCAAGAACAATTAACCAAGACCAAAATAGGTCCACACAAACTCTAATAATCTATCCACATCACAATCTCAATCCTCATATAATAAATTTTTCGTAATCACCAAAACAAATCCTCGAGAACTCCATCCCTCAAGCCAAAATCCCTCCAACATGCAAGACTGCCAAATACCCTCGAATGATCCTGCATTAGACTCCCCATGTAAATAGAAAAGTGTGTCCCATACTTAGATACCCAAATAAATATCCACAACCATCTTCATCTTCATCAAAGGCTTCCACTCCAATAGCGAGAATAAAAAAAATCTGCGCATCATCCAGATCTACATCCATTTGTCAAACACTAGAATCTCTACCAGTCAATCAGCATGCAACTTGTTAGATCCATCCATATCAACAACAAGTTCATCGAGCCCCACATCCATAATGAAAACATGTAGATCTAATCCACATTAGCAACATCATCGGCAAATGCCAAACTTCCAACACCAACAATATTATTGCTCATAATAAGATCACCCACATCAATCAGATCATCCACAACAAAGTGCTTTGCAATTTCCATGTTAGACTCAACCAACTGATCATGAAAACCAAACTCCATTCCAACATCAACAAGGTTAGGAATATCCTCAGAAACAACCACAATTTTTTCTACAGGTTTTGTATCAAACTCCACAAACTGATCAACAAAACTAACTTCCACCTCAACCTTTCCATGCCCTTTTCTCTCTCAAACAAGTCTTCTAAATAGCTAGAAAACTCTATTTTGAATTGGTAGACTCTAGCTCCATAAACATCGATGAAAATCAACCATCCCTTCTTTAACTTGATTGGTTAATCTAGCTTCAAATTGAGTAAACATCTCTAAAAACCTCTTCTCCACACATCACAGAGATTCACAATCACCTTGAGGTCTAATCCTCTTCCAAGATTTTCGAAAATCCTCTACAACAAATCAAATAGATCAAACATTCGACCAGATAATCCTCAACTCAAGTCCTGATGTAAACTACCTCAGCTTTGATGATATGTCTACATGCTCAAGAACAACAGTGATCTGATACCATCTAACAAAGTGCAAGGTAGGAGAATCCCCAAAGGAGATGTCCTAGCTCCCAGTAAATAACCACACAATGAAAACACAACAAAAATGCAAGATCTAATACCAAATCATAACTTTTTATTCATAAAATAATTGATCACATGCAATGTGTTGAGCTATAAAGCCTTCCTGACTACGACCAAATACAAAGCAAGTAATAGTTATACAAGATCCTTCAAGATCCAATCCAAACCCTAGCTAGTCCATATCTACACTCTGGTAGAAACCTTCAAAGAAAATATAAACTTGTACTTGCAAGCCCACTAAGCAATCTCCTTGTTTCCCAAGCCTTAGTGACTAGCTTTTCTCAAAGTTTGATACTCTACCACATCCTCTTCTCCAAGGTGAATGAATAATGACTAAAGACTCTAGAACACCCCCTACTTGTACCCAACTAAGCCACAAGTCAGCCTTGTAAGCTACAAATTAAATAAACTCTTACATTAAATACATGTTGAGCCATAAGTCGGCCTCCAACAGAAATTAAGCACCAAATGCCTCAAAAGGCTCACAATACTTATTAAATATGTCAAGAACAATTAACCAAGACCAAAATAAGTCGACACAAACTCCAACAATCGATCCACATCATGATCTCAATCCTCATGTAATAAATGCAACAAATCATTGGAATAAATCCTCAAGAACTCCATCCCTCAAGCCAAAATCCCTCCAACATGCAAAATTGTCAAATACGCTAGGATGCTCTTGCATTAGATTTATATGTGGTTTTATGGTTACTCACCCCATAGTTGCATGTTTATGTTGTACATATATGTTTTACTTTATGTTTGACATTTTTAATGTGGTTGAGGGAGGGGATCGTAGTCACCTGCTAGTTGGGATCTACATGATGTAGCACTCCCTGCCATTGCTTATTTAGTTTATATTTATATGCATATGTACATGTTCAACTTTTATGCAAATTGTAGGTACCGGGTATCGACTTCCCTAAATTGCCAGGATGAGCGTGCCCTATTGCAATATCTCAATGGTAAAGAGGGGAGATAGTTCTCAAGTCTAAATCCTAACCCTGAGCCAATTGTCCTAGAATATATGACAAGTATCTGAGATATGCACTCTTCCAAATTCATCAAGTGACATGAATTTGAGATTTTAACCCTTGAGTTTGAATTCATACTTTGTCTTTTAGATGAGTTTTCTTATTAAGTTTGTCAGTCTATTGTAATTTTCAATTATAATTAAATCAAATAAAGATATTATTAAATGATTTAATTTAACAAAAAATTTATAAAGAGAAATCAAATTTTAATTATATTTAATTAATTGGGGAATCAATTAAATAGAGGAGATAAGTTTAAAGATTTAATTAAAATTTCAAATTTGGCATAATTATATTTATTTAATTTAATAATAATTAATTTATAATATTTGTACTAGGCTATATGTTCTTGCTTTGAGAATTATAAATCAATGTAATTATTGTAATGGGGCTAAGATGCGGGGTTTTTTTCCTGGTTCTTTCCCCGTGGAGCCATTGAACTAGGTTTTATTATTTTATATATAATTATAATAGCCTCGGCTACTTTCACCTTAAAAAATTAATAATAATTAATTTGGAAGTTTCATTTTAATAATGAACTCTAAATATTATTATAGCTAAATTAATAAATATACTTTTTAAATATGTCTTATTATTTAATAAAAACAATTAAGAATAATTTAAATAAACTTTATTAAAATTAAAATGTAAAAAGTATACACAAAGAATTAAATTAATAAAAAGAAAGGCTTTTGCATGTTCGTAAAATTGAAACCCTAGGAAGAGAAATATTTTATTAGGAGATTAGAGCTCATTTCTCCACACAGATTTTGGTGAACAAAATTTGGAATTGTAGCAAAAGAATTGTTCAAAGTTTTGGAGGGTTTGGATTTGCACGCATTGACAAGATGTCTCAAATTTTAGTTGTTGTTTTGAGGTAGGGTTTGAAAACTCATTGTAGAATTTTATTGAAAGATTTGTCTACTTCGTGTCTTCCTAGGTGCTTACATAATGTTTATTAATTTATTGTATTAATCTTTGGATAAAGAATTATGTTGTAGATTTTAAAAAGGAAAACGTATTAATCAAGAAAATGAGGAAAACTGTAGAAAACTTTTGTATTCTTTTAAAATCCTTTCTAATTTGATTATAGAAAATTAGAAGAAAACAATAAATTGAACACTTAGAGTTTGAACTTTAAATTTGTCATGTGATTATCATGAGTTTTATAAATAAAGATAAATATTCTTCTTATATCTCAAACAATTTTATTGCAAAATTTATTGGAAAAGCAAAAGATTAATTGAGAGAAAAACATGTTGTACTTAAACTTATATATGCATATGAAAACAAATATACTAAATATAGAAAACTTTTGATATATCAAAGGAATGCAAAAATACTAATTGAATGTTTATTTTTATTTTATAAAACTATAATTTAATTTTTGGATTTTTTTTTTTTTTTTTATAATATTTTTTATATGATTAATTATTAGTTTTATAAAAAAATTTAAAAATATTAATTAAAATAATAATATTTATTTATTTTTAAAAATAAATAAATAAATAGTACTTATTTTCTTATAAGTGGGTTTTTAATATTAATTATTTTTTAAAAAAAATCTTAGTGGGTTATAACTTGTTATATATTTATTAATGCAAGTGATTAGTTGTAAGTTAATGAATATATATTTGTGACATACCTATATTTTAAAAAGAGTTGTAGTTGAGTTGACTTTATAATCATCTAGTTGTGAATATTTAAATATTATGAGAGAAATTGTAAATAGTTTAATTATAATTATAATTTAAGTTCGAGTTATCTCGAGTTGCATTATGAATTAAAGGAAAAGTAAATATTAATATTAGACTTAAATAGAAGTCAAATTAATATTTTAGAAATGAAATTGCTATTAAGATTTAATCTAATAATATACATTTATGTTATTAATTAAATCATTCATGATTTAAGACTATTTAAATTAATAACATGGTAATATTGCATGATTGATAACCTTTATCCAGCTGTGAAACGATTATGAAATGAAAACTTGAATTTGACACAAATCAATTTTTATGAAATTATATTTAAAATAAAAATAAAAATAAAATTAAACTAAAAAAAGAGACTAAATAACTACACTTGTTTTAAATTCATGTCGAGATGTCATATTTTCTTTTCTGGCGGGTTTGGGGGAAACCTAGTAGTTTGACCAGATAGACATGTTTACCAGAGGCTTGGAAAGTGATTATTTTTGTTGTTTAGTCCTAATTATTTTATTCTCAACTAATGTGCTATATCTGCATGTTTGTGTGATGAGACTGTATTTTTTTTTGTAAGCTCATTTATTGTGATTTTCTTGGTGTAAGCTATGAGGTTTTTTAGTAGTTATCTATTGGGGCTTTCCAATTGTTTGCATAAGATTGAGGTGAATATTGTGGTTTATCTATTGTTGCTTTCCAGTTGCTTGTATAGGACTAAGGTGAATATTGTGATTTATCTATTAAGCTTTCTAGTTGCTTGTATAGGACTTAGGTGAATATTGTGATTTATCTATTGGTGTTTTCCAATTGCTTGTATAGGACTAAGGTGAATATTGTGATCTTATGAGATATACTTCAATGAGCTTAGGGTAAGTTATCTATGTGTATGTTGGGAAGTGACTTGCAATGGTAGTTGGATACCTAAAGAGTTTGCTTAGGTAACCCATTGTAAGTTGTATTAATAAGTAACAACATTTCATTAAATAGGTTAAAATGAATTAACAAGAGTTTGTGTTTCACTTCGCCCATGCTTCGAGTGCTAGTACAAGCTAGGATGGGAGTAGAGAGGATGCTTGGTTGTGACCTTGCCTCATTAGTATGCCTTATCTGTAAGAAAGGATACTGATGCCGCATAGAGTCATTAGGGGGGTGGGCTCTAGAGAGACTGCTAGGGTACCCTTAGGGTTGACTCATGTGATGACACTTGCCCACATGCATACTAGGTTTCCTACGTATCTATCTTGCCTCTTGGATTAGATGTTACTTGTGTACTTGGTACCTTTGAGATAGATTGCTACCAAGATTCCTTGACCTAGATTCTAATACAACTTTTGGTTTGTTATATGTTTGGGACTTGAGATTATCTCCTCAATATGGTGGGAGTGGAACATGGTGGGAGTGGGCCATTTAGGTTCCATGAGGTTGGGTGGTAGTGTTTTGTATACTATTGAGATCTAATAGCCATATGTACTTATGCAATTGTTCCATTCTTATGATCTTGTGATTATGTTTTATGGTCATATTTTGATTTATCGTATTTTGATCTTTGAGATCCTATGAGATGTTGTATATTATCATGATGTATATTGTTTTAGCATTTCATACCCTACAACTTGTACATAGGATGATTATGCATTCTGGTTATGTCATGTGGCATCTTATGTATTTGTATACTCTTTCAAGTATGTTTTTGTACATGTGGTTATTCTATGACATGGACTTTGTTTACTTATCAGACTTAATCTTATTAAAACTTATATATGTAATTCAACATCATGGAACCCTTAAGAGATGTAACTGCTAATGTATTGTGTATGTATGTATGTGAGTTGTTTCTTCCTCTATGTTATCTCTTGTTTGTTTTAATCTTTAAAAAAAATGTTTGGCAAACTTAGTGACTTAATAGATTAATTTCTTTTGGGTTCCTTGGTGGGGCATTACAATGACAAAAAAGGCTTAAGTTTCTAGTAGGATCTAGTAATTAGACTAACTGCCAATGTTCCCCTATGAAATTTATGGCATGTCTTAACCTCCTCCCATGTTAAATACGTCTAGTGGTTGTATTATGCATTGAATGGTTGATCTTTTGGTGAAATTATAACCCTAACTTGTAACAAGTGGTATTAGAGCTTGGTCACAGATTTGAATCTCCTCAGGTAATGTTGGGGGTAGATTGCTAGACTAATTGCCAATGTTTCCCTTCAGGATTCATGACATGGCTTAACTCCCTCATTTGTTTGATATGTCTAGTGGTTGTATTGGGCATTGACGTGTCAATATTTTGGTGTAATGAAAACCCTAACTTGTAACACTAGTTTCAAAAAATTGGATAACTATCAAAAACCAAATAGTAAAACCTCAAAAATATAGAAAATTTGTCTAAATCATTAAAAAAATTAACTGTTGTTAGCAAAGAAAAGATGTCACTTCAAATGCATAGACAACAATGAAAGAGCAAAGATATTTTTGTGTAGGTGCAGACGTCAACACATTGTTTGAATGTGTGAGTTACAAATTTTCAAGATTTTGAAAGTTTTTTTTAAGACATGGGTCCCAATGATTGTGCCAAAATATATTGGAAAGAGACATATGATAGTGGATGATATATTGTCATTAAAGATAACTATACACTTTACTCTTGGACACCCTACATATATTTTTCTTACCAATTATTTTGTTGATGAAAATGATTAAGTATGAATAATAATATAATGATTGATTCAGTAAAGAAATATGTTAAAGTGTTAGAAGTTGCAAATCTATATTTTGAAAGTAGACACCATGTTATGTCTAATCCAATCATCATAGTTTTTGAAATTATTGGATATGCGAGATATTCTTAGGTGGGTATTAGGTTATCTATAAATTCTCCTAGATAATGACAATATCATTTTGATCTGTTGCTAAACTTGATAAATTGAAGATTATGATTATTTTAGTAATTAATCTTGGTAGTGGTAATTATGGAGAGTATTTTGTTATCTTGACAAGTTATTATGTAGTGAATTGATTGAGATGCATTGAAATCTATTAGGCTTGAACTATAGATAGAAATAACAATTACATGTGAATATAAACAATATTAAAAACTAATAGATCACACAGAAGAGAACACAAGACACCAAGATTTAACATGGTTCACCAAACCTTGGGCTACATCCACCAAACAACAAGTCCAATATTATTACGATCCAGTGATTACAACTTGATTACAATTTGTAATCCCTCATAGCTCAATACTGCTACAAGAAGCATTTTTCATATCACACACTATGAAACAACCACTAACCCTAAGCTCTTTTATACAAGTATTTTTACCTCTTTATAGTTATAATTAATAATTACACGTTGGCCCAAAATCCTGATAAAATAGGGCCCAAATGTTTTTTCGCCAAAGAATTATGAAGTATGTATAGTACTTCCCTAATCAGTCACCACAAACTAATAATCTCCCACTTGGGAACTGATTAGGATCCACATTAGACAATAATCTCCCACTTGAAGACTGATCCTGTAGCTATGTCGCTACTCCATGAGGCTCCTACTAGATCAAACTACCCTAGACTCTGTTGTTCTTTTATTCTTGTTCACTCTAGAAGACCAACCGAAGCTGAAGAGGAGTTTAGCTTCTCCCTTGTCACTACTTTCGTAAACATATCTGTTGGATTGTCATCTATATGTATCTTGTCCAATTTTAACTATCCATCATCCAAAACCAACCGAATGAAATGGTACTGCAACTAAATGTGTTTCATCTTTTAATTCAGAGCTAGATTCTTTACAAGATGAATGACACTTTGACTATCTATAAACAAATAATTTATCCTTTTGAGGGTGTCCTAATTCTTCTAGGAAGAATTAAAGCCATATCATCTCCTTCGATGCCTCTACAGTAGCAACATACTCTACCTCTGTAGTGGATAAAGTATTAAACTTCTGTAACCTGGAAAACCTAGCTCATTGTTGCCTCACCAAGAGTAAATACATAACCTGCAGTACTTTGCTTGGTATCAATATCCCCTACAAATCTGAGTTAATATATCTCTATAAATCAATAGTAGAGCCCCCAAAGTGTAAACACTTACTAGATGTACCTCTCAAATATCTAAAAATCCATTTAACCACATTCCAATGCTCAAGCACTAGATGACTCATATACCTACTAACGACACCCACTATATGTGCAATATATGGCCTTGTACATACTGTAGCATATATCAAGCTTCCTACAATTGAATCATAAGGTACCTTAGACATCTTATCCTCCTCTTCTTGTGTCTTGGGATACATCTCCTTAGTCAACTTCAAATGACTAGGTAAAGGTGTGCTGATAGCTTTAGCATTCTCCATAGAGACATGGAAACACCTTTGCAATATAGTCAGCTTGAGATAATGTCAATTTCCTATTCTTTCCATCTCTGCAAATCTTCATACAAAGGATTTTTTTTACTACTCCCAAATCCTTCATAGAAAATGCATGTGCTAACTAGTGTTTCAACCCCTTAATAGGATCCATGATAGACCCAACTACAAGCATATCATCAACATATAAACATAAAATAATGTAGTTGGCATCATCCAACCTCTTAAAGTAAACACAATGATCTGAATGACACCTACTATGTCCATACTCATGCATAAAATTATCAAATTTCAGATACCATTGCCAAGGTACTTGCTTCGAACCATATAAACTTTTCTTCAATCTGCACACTAAGTTCTCCTTACCTTTGACCTCAAATACTTGTGGCTGAGCCATATATATCTCTTCATCCAAATCACTATGAAAGAAGGCTACTTTAACATCAAGCTACTTCAAATGCAAATCTTTAGTAGCCATAATGCTTAAAACAGTGTGAATAGAAGTCATCTTAACAACGTGAGGGAATATCTCATCAAAATCAATGCCCTTTTTCTGTGCAAATCCTTTTAC
Organism: Cupressus sempervirens; assembly: GCA_028749045.1. Classification (NCBI taxonomy): domain Eukaryota; kingdom Viridiplantae; phylum Streptophyta; class Pinopsida; order Cupressales; family Cupressaceae; genus Cupressus; species Cupressus sempervirens. Next base: position 296,808,996 of record CM053783.1, on the reverse strand, counting down.
AACTAACCTAACTTTAAATATTTTCTTACCTCCATTCTCTTATTTCAACTTGTAAACCCACTTATTCTATAAAGCCCTTTTACCTGCAGGCAACTTTCATAAATCTCAAATCTTATTTTTCAACAAATAGTCCATTTCATCTTTCATTGCAGACTCCAACTAAATCTTAGTATCCACCTACATAGCTTCATCATAACATTTAGGTTCAACAACATCTATTACTAAATATAGAGTACAAAGAAGGAGAAAATATTTTTGAAGGACTACTTAGCCTTGTTGACCATCTAACATTCATTGGGGTGTGTGGTATTTGTTGTGGCGATTGTTTCACATCATGAGCGATTGTTGGAACATCATCTTTTGGAGTATCATCCAACACTACATAATCATCTTCTTTCTTCTCATGTTGCTGCAACAGATCTTTGTACAACACTTTCTCATTGAATATGACATCCTTTTTTTTTAATAAAAAGAGGGGGTAAAAATTTATTCAATCAAAATCAAAGTACAAAGCAAAGGCACATGGCCACAACAACACTACATATTCATGTCACCCAATAACAGTTGGTCAACAATTCCACTAAGCTCAATAGGTAACTCATCCCTCCCACTAATATTCCATCCATCCACATTCTCCGAAGCCCACTTTGCCAAACGATTAGCCACTCTGTTCCATTCCCTAGGAATATGACGAAAGGAGACAGAGTCCAAAGAATTACAGAGACTTAAAATCTGTCTGACCAACACAGCTAACTACCAATTAACATTCTCCAAGCTTTGACTATTCAACATGTCCACAACAATCTGGAAATCAGACTCACAAATGATCTTCTTCTAGCCTAAAGAACAACCTCTCTCAATCGCAATGTTAATAGCAAGGGCTTCCATCAGATTGTTAGAGTATTGACATTTGTAGATAGAGAAGAGAAACACCATACCTCCATCATCGTCTCTCCTTATGCCCCCAATACCAAAATGACTAGGGTTCGCATGAGAAGAACCATCTGTATTAATCTTCAAAGTCCCAACTGAGGGGGGGAGTCCATCTCCCATCCCAACAAACCCTTTGCTTTCCATGGCGAGATCTCTTTCCAAGATAGACACCCGGTTTGCTATCTTCCAAATTCAAATTTCGCATAGCAGCAACATCATCTAGATCAATACTTTCAGACATATCACACTTAGCGAAGATGGTCTCCTAAAGCCTACTAAGAATAATCCTCCATAGATGCAAACTTTCTAACTTAGAGTCACAGAAAATTTTGCAGTTCTGCTCCAGCCAAAGGTTCTAGAGAATTAGAGTCGGCCTGACCATCCAGGCAACCTGCAAGAAAGAAGTCTTCACTAGAGGTCTACCCAAACTCTCCCAAAAGTCAACTAAAGATGACATATGAATACAACCATGTTGCCAAGCCTCCCACAATCTATGACATATCTCTCCCGAGTAAGGGCAAAGAAAAAACAAGTGAGAAGTACTTTCCTCATTATTCGAACATAGGAAGCAAATAGAAGGTCCCTGAAAACCATGTTTGCGAAGATTTTCCCAAGTGAGGCATTTATTTTGAGCCAGCAACCATAAGAAAAAATTACATTTCGGCCAAGAAAGGTGAAACCAAACACTCTTCCACCAATTCACCTCATTTGGACCATGAATGTTCCTATCAAGCATAGCATAGCCTTGAGCCACAATAAACTTGCCTTTTGGGCTAGGACTCTAGGCCAAGACATCACGTTCACAAAGAGAGCTGCAAAACCTACTTTTTAGAGTTTTTGTAAGAACAGTACGATCCTCATCAGAGCCACTCGCAGGCTACTCCTGAGGGTCCTTTTAGCAAGTCACCTCCACCTGACCCAAGCGCTTGATTGTCTTAAAGTGCTCCACTGTAAACCATCCAGCATTAGTAAAAATGTGGCAAAGATTTTGAAGCTGGGGGAAGCTAGAAAGAATGGGAGGATGGCCATCCCAAGAGTCCTTCCAGAATAGGGCATCAGAACCACTATAAAAATCCAGAAGAGGCCCCCTTTAATAAGTTGAGCACCCTTCTTAAGAGTGTCTCAGATACAAAAACCTTTACCAGTCATAGTAAGTCTTGGAAAATCAAAGCAGTTGGCACCTGGAAAATACTTGTGGGCAAGAATCTTAGCCCAGTCATGATTTTGACATTTACACCATCTCCAGTAAAGCGTAGCAGCCAATGCAGTGACAACAAGAGCCATCGACCTAAAACCAAGGCCCCCAGCATGCTTCGGCCTACACACAGACTCCCACTTAACAAGGCTCCATTTTGAGGATAGGAAGCTACCAAACCAAATAAATTGCCTAGATAAAGCATCAAAATCCCTCACAAAGTTGGAAGGGGGAACCTAAACACAACATCTATAAATAGGGAGAGACTGCACCACAGACTTAAGAAGAAGCACTCTCCCAGTTGAAGATAACCATCTGTAAGTCCAGTGACTAACCTTATTTCAGAATTTATCCAAAATCCCCTACCAATAGTCTCTTCGTTGTGAACCCAAGACCAGAGGAACCCCAAGGTACATCAGAGGAAGAGATTCGATTTGAAATCTAAGAATCATTGCAATCCTATTCTGAATAAGTCGAGGAGTGTTAAAGAAATAAATAGAAGACTTATCATCATTAATATACTGCCCAGAGGCTTTCAAATAGGTATCTAGAGATCATCTGAAATTCACTGCCTCACTAATTCTAGCCATGCCCATTAACCCAGTATCATCCACAAACTGGAGATGAGAGTAGGAGGGAAGGTTATTATTCCAGGTCCAACCTTGGATAAGACCTTGCCTCACCTGTGATTTTAAATATCTGCCGAGACCCTCTGCCATGATGATGAATAAATAGGGAGATAAAGGATCTCCTTATCGAAGTCCTCAAGAAGCCCCAAACAAATCAGACGGTTCCCCATTAATGAGAACTGAGAAGGAGGAAGAGGTCACACAACTTAGAACCCCAATCACCCACTCCTCATCAAAACCAAAGGTCAAAAGAATTTTTTGTAGGAAATCCCAACTCACCCGATCATAAGCTTTAGCCATGTCAAGTTTAATAAACATAGCTTTCTCCTTGGATGTCGCCATAGAGTGAATCACTTCCATTGCTATCAAAATCCCATCCACAATCTGTCTACCTTCAAAAAAACCACCCTGGTCAACAAAGATCAAAGAACCAAGGACTAGTTTGAGCCTTTCAGCAATCAATTTGGTAATAACCTTATAGACAACATTACATAACGCTATAGACCTAAATTGATCCAACCTATTAGCCTTTTCCTTTTTTGGAATAAGAGCCAAGAAAGTAGAATTCAAAGACTTCAACATTTGTTTATTTCTATGAGATTCCTGAACCACTTCAAGGAGACAAACTTTATTATTTCCCAGAATTCTTGGAAAAATTCAATCGTAAAGCCATCTAGACCAGGGGCCTTGCCTTTTTTCATATTAAAAATAACTTTTTCCAGTTTTGGTAATTGGATAGGGCCTAAGAGGGCCTCATTCATCTCAACAGAGACCAAGAGGAGGATATAGTCCAAAATGGCATGCTCCTAATTCTCAGTAGGAAGAACTTCCTTAATAAAAAGATTAGAAAAATAATTGACTGCCTCCCTAGAAATTTCTCCACAGGATGAGATCTGGTCCCCATTAGATGAGACGAGAGGAGAAAGAATTACCCTGTCTCCGAGCCTTCACCGAGTTGTGGAAGAAAGCAGTGTTCCTATCCCCTTCCTGTAGCCAATCAACACAAGATTTTTGCTTCCAAAAAATCTCCTCCCGAAGCTCCCATTCCTCCAATCCCTTTAGAGCCGAGGACTTAGCTTTACTCAAATCAGAAGTCAACCCTTGATCTCTAATCTAATGAGAAATGTTATCCAGCTTGGTCTGAGCAGTAACCTTATGAACATGGAGGTTCCCAAAATGATGCTTATTCCATCTCTTGAGCCTGCACTTAACATGTTGGAGCCTCTTACTAAAAGTATACATAGTTGTTCCATGGGCAAGCTTCCCCTCATACCACCAGTCCACCATAAGGTCAGGTAAAGACAAGTTTTTGAGCCACATCAACTAAAATTTGAAGGAGGGACCTTTGGTGACACTATATGAGGTGATGGACAACTTGATAGGCCAGTGGTCAGAGCCCCTCTAGTCCAGAATTTTAGAATTGGTGATCCATCTGTTGTTCATCCAATAGCAGGAAACCAAAAATTTGTCAAACCTTTCTGAAATAGCCTCATCGCCACATCTCCGATTATTCCAAGTAAAGATGCCATTAGTTGACTTCACATCAATAAGATTCAAGGAGCCAATCATATCCTTGAGCAAATTTGAAGATGGATCCAACCTAGCTAGCCCACCTTGTTTTTCCTCCAGGCTAGTGATAGCATTAAAATCCCCAGCCATAATCCATGGGAGAAAAGGGTCCAAGGACCGAATGAATCTAATATGAGCCCATAAATGTGATTTCCCTGAAAAATAAGTAGGAGCATATATATTGGATAAAAGACACCTCTCTCCAGTCTCAAAACTAGAAGCAACCAAAGAGATGGAAGATCGGCTGGAGATCCACCATAAGGGGAAACTTTTCTAGGGTCCCAGAAGCAAGCCACCCCCCCTGAACTATTCAAGGGACCTACTCCTTACCATGATCCCTGGGGCCAGATATGCGAAGCACAAGTAGCCAACCCATCCATTTAAAGCTTAGTTTCCTAAATAAAAATCACATCTGGAGTCTGAGACTCAATTAACCTGCGAATCGCCTTTTGTCTCGGGATGTTGTTCAACCCCTTTACATTCCATGAAAACACAATCATTTATGGGGGTGAGAGAAGTGAGAATCAATGGGTTTCACAGACCCAGACTCAACCAAATTTTCACCCATTATCTTCACCTTCTCCTGATCAGTCTTCCTATCGCTCTTTGTCGATTTATCAGCATACCCCTTTTTGAAAGATTTTTGTTGTATGCTTAAGACAAGAGGAGTCTTATTACCTTTAGCAGAATCTGGGGTCCCCTTGGGCTTACTAGGGCTAGGAGCCTCCAAGATAGGACCCATCAAACCCTGTGTCTCACTGATATCTCTAATATCCTGAACAAGAAGAGGCAAATCAATATCCAGTTGTCTAGCATGTTGTTCCTTGCATTTAAAGTCTGATCCTCCCTCTGTATATCCCCAACTTGAATCCCCTGTTGCTCTTTGATTTCAGAAAGAAGCTCAACTGGGGTACCCTCTTCTTGTGCCAATTCCCCAAGAGCATCAAACCTGTTAAAGTTGTCATCCGTTCGCTTGTCCATCTAGGTTCTCTTCTTTCCTTGGCCTTTGTTACGAGAATTGACCTGAGTAAACCCCTCACTATCAATAGGTCTAGAAGATGAAGTAGCTTTCCCCTTGTCCTCCCTAGGGGGTTCAGGAGCGGCCAAGGTAGGGGACTTGTTCCTGGGGCATTTGCACTGTAAATGCCCATATTCATGGCAAATTCTGCATCTGAATGGTAGGGTCTCGTAATCTAGCTGTTGGATCCAAGAAGATGATCCCATACGAATTTCCATAGAATCTGGAAATGGGTTATTTAAATCAACTTCTACACAAGTACAGGCAAAAGAAATTACCCTACGATCTTGTGTCTGTGTAGCTAAACCCATAGGTTTTCCTAGAAGTAGTGAGATCAAGTGAAGAATATCTTCCTTCCACAATTCCAAAGGCAACCTCGGTAAGCGAACCCACATCGAAACTCGAGAGGGGATTTCCTCAGCAGAATTGAAGCCCATGTGCCAGGGCTTGATGAAAAGCCCCACTTGATTGAAGAAATAAGGGCCACCTTCAAATGCCTTATTCCTATCTATCATACTTGAAAAGATAACCATAAAGTAGTTATTAGCTGTCAATAGAATCTCCATATCTCCTTCTGGGTTCCACATCCGGTGAGCCCAAGATTCCAGTATGGGTAAGGAAAGGCGAAAACCCAAAAACTTACAGATAAGGGCACGATTACTCCAGTATTCAACGTCCTCTTAGACTTGTTCAGGTTGGATAATCAAAATTGGCCAATCTTTGGCTCTCTGCAAACATCCATTAATTTTCCTTATTTGAAGCACTCCTTTTGGAGAGGATACCCCATCCCCCAATTGAGATTTACCATTCAAGTCCTTATTATTGACATGCAGTGAAGAAGATGGTTCCCCCATCTCCACATCACTAGCGAGAAGTTGAGAGGAGGGGATACCCTGATCTCCCATTCACCCCCAAACTAGAATACAACAAAAATAAGGATAGCCCGGGGCAGAAGCCCCACAAACTCCAAGCACCTCAGCTCCCACTGAAGTCGGCACACAATGCAGCTTGGAGACAAATAAACCACCCACTCGTAGGTCTGCAAGAGCCTCTGCTACCCAAAAAACCCTCACGTGCGGTCAGCTGATAACCAACAACGAACAAAATCGACAACCTTCCAACACTAGAGCGCAGGTCAACAAAGCCAACACCCTCCCAACACTAATGTGCAGGTCAACAGAGCCGAACGAGCTAGGGCATGGAAGCCCTAGCAAAAACCAGTCTATGATCAACGCCCATCCTCCTTTACTCCCAAATTAAATTAAATCCTCATTGAATATGACATCCTTGCTTCTTACAATTTGATGATTTTCAAAATCCCAAAGCCTATAACCAAATTCATCAATGCCATATCCAAAAAATACACATTTCTTTGAGTTAGCTTCCAACTTGGTTCTATTTTCAGAATCTATAAGAACAAATGCTTCACAACTGAAGGTTTTGAGAAAAGAATAACTCACCTTCTTACCAGTCCATGCTTCCTCTAGAATACCACAACCCAAAGGAGTAGAGGGACCTCTATTAATCTAATATACAACAATATTGATAGCCTCTACCCACACGTTTAAGGGCAACCCTGCATGCAACCTCATGCTTCTTGCAGACTCCATTATTGTCCTATTCATGCGTTTAGCCACTCCATTTTCATGTGGAGTCCTTGGAACAATTTTATGTCAATGAATACCATTAGTGGACCAATAATCTTCAAATTCATGACTACAATGCTCACCACCATTATCAGATCAGAGACATTTTAATTTCTTACCAGTCTCATTTTCAACCAAGCATTTCCATTTCTTAAAAGTTTGAAATACATCAAATCTCTATCTAAGGAAATCCATACTTTTCTACTTGCATCATTAATAGATGTAACATAATAATGAGAGCCACCAAGGGAAGAAACCTAAGTTGGTCCACATACATCTATATGCACAAGCTCTAATCTCTAACTTTTCTTTCCCTTCCCACTCTTCACAAAACTCAGTCTCTTTTGTTTTCCATACACACAACATTCACATAAATCCATATTAACACATTTTGTACCTGGTAAAACTTGCTTTGAACGAAGTACTTGCATACCTTTTTCATTCATGTGCCCACGTCTGTTGTGTCACAACGCTGTATCAGAATCTACAACATTTGTTTGTTCTCTCTGCTCAATTGCAACAACTATTTTTGAACATTCATTTTTCTTTGAAACAATCAAAGTAGAAGGAACAATATGACCTGTACAAAGATATAAGGTGCCTACTTTCACACCTTTTGCTACTACAAGGAAACCTTTTGAAACTTTCCAATTTTTATCATTAAAAGTAACTACACAACCCTCATCACTGAGTTGCCCTACTAAAATTAAATTCCTACTCAGCCTTGGAACATGTCTTACCTCACGTAGTAGCCAATGATTCCCATTTTACAACTTAATCTTAACTTTTCCCTTTTTAACAATCTAATAGGGTTCATTATCTCCCAAATAAACAAGCCCAAAATCCCATAGGACATAATCAATAAAATAACCTCTATGAGGCGTAGCATGAAATGAAGAAATCTAAAACCCATGAATCATTAACACTTTCTAAAGATAGAAGCAAAGCATCCTCTATGAATTTGTTATGTACCACATTTGCCTCCTTGTTCCCTTTTGGTTTATCTCCTTCATTATTCTTTCAAGTCCAACAATCTTTCTTCTTATTCTCTGGTTTCCCACAATACCAACAATCTCTCGGTCCATTGGATTGAGACCTCTTCCCCTTTGACTTTCCTCTTGATTTTCCATGATTTCTAGAATTATTTCCTCTCTCAGTCATTCTACCTCTGCTTTGTGTATTCAAAGCACTTCTCGATGTAGTTTCACCTGAGGTTTTCCTACGAGTTTCCTCACTCAAAATAACATCGATCACATCATCATACTTTAGGGTATTAGATATAGAAACATAATTACTCATAGCCATTACTAAGCCATTCCAATTTTCAGGCTAAGAACACAAAATCAAGAGAGCCTTAATTTCTTCATCAAAATTAATACCCACAAAAGATAACTAACTAGTAACAGTATTAAACTCATTTAAATGATCTCCAATAGATCCACCTTCTACCATTTTCATATTAAATAAACGCTTCATGAGAAATACCTTATTTGAAGTAGAGGGCTTTTCATATAATTTCACTAGGGTCTCCATCAACTCTTCCCTCGTCTTCGCTTTTGTAATGTTAAATGTCACTAATGATGCCAAGCATAACCAAATGCTTTCTAATCCCCACAATTAATTGACAAAGTCCTCACTTATTATGTATTTTCTAGTCATATTTCTCTACTCTATCTGAGTGTCAATTGCATAAAACCATTAATTTGCAAGAATCATTAGACATAAATAAATTCCTAATTTTAAAATTAAAATTGGCTATTAAGCCTCTTTGATTGATTAATTTAATTTAAAGTTCTAACACTTTAATTAAATTAATCCTTTTTTTGCCAATAAAAATTAAAATGGGATTTATTAGTTAAATTAAATTAAATATCTCAAATTACCAATTATTTGAATTTAATTATTCAATAATTAAGAAAAATAATTTTTAATGAGATAAATGATTTAAATATATTCAAATACCTTCCAAAATTTCAGAAAATCATATATTGAGTTGAAAAAAAAATTAGTTAGTTGAAAAAAAAATCAGTTAATTGAAAAAAGAAATAACCAGTTTGAAATAAGAAAAGGAAACATAGTAGTTAACTGAATCTTAACTGAACAGTTAACTCCTTCTCACATGGAAACTTCCTATTTGAACTCAACTCTCATTCAGTCTCAATTGTTTACACACTTTGATCTATTCTGGATTTCTATAAATTGAGAATTCCTATCTCTCATTTCTAAGGTGTAAGTTTATGAGTATGTATATGTTGTTGAATTGTTGCTAGAGATTACTCTTGCTTTTGTTCATTGTTATTTTCTTATCATTTAGCCTAGTTTACATTATTCTTAGTTAATGACATTTATTTACTCATCCTAGATTTTACTTGCATCCATGGTAGATTATATTGTTATCTTCTTTCTTTAAGTAGTATTTACTTAACTATAATAGTTGCATATCTTAGATTAATCATACATTTCTTGTATATCCTTTGTTCTAATTTGGTCTATGGTCACTAAGCTCTTGGCTCCAAGAGCAGTCCTTCAAACCCCTAATAGATAGAAGACAATAGGTCAGTATGTTTAGACCATTCATGATGAATAATCTGATTTTTGTTCTTGGATGAATGTAACATAGAATTACCATGTTGAAGTGTCTGTAATACCATTATTTTACACATACAAGTATTTAGGGTTTGAAGGGCCCAAAGTTGTTCGAACTTAGGTGAGCAACCCCATTAGTGTTAATGAGTTATGGATTCCTAGGAATTAGGAGTTACTCATAGATTAATTCCAAAAATCAAGTTTAGTGTGTGAAGTGTTAAGTGTAGGCTAGGTTTCCAAGTCAAAGGTTATCACTAAATTTAAATTATATTTAAATTAATTAAGGCTTTAAAATAATTCTAGAATGTGTAGGATTAAATATATATAAATTTATTTTAAAAGAGATCTAATGGAGGGAATGCAATAAAATAAATTTAATACATTACAGGGGATATTATTAAACCAAATTTATATACTTTAGGAGATGAACTTATTTAATTAAATAAATATATGAATAAGGAAAATATAATTAATTAATTAAAATTAATTATAATACATAAGGGAATATATTAATTAAATTAAATTAAATTAATAAGACTATTTTTGGAGTTTATTATAACAAGTTACTTTCAATTGAGAAATGTTTATAATTTCTATGAACAAATCAATTTTTCAACAAATACTAATAGAAACTCAAATAAATAAAAAATATAATATTACTTTTAAAATTATTTACTAATAAACAATTATTGCTCATAGGAAAATAATAAACCCCTTTAAAATTTTAAATTGTAGATTAATAATAATAATAATAATAATAAAATTATCCTTATGAAATTTTAATGAATACAATTCTATTTAAAATTAAAACAAAACTTATTATAAATTTTAAAATGTTTCAAAACATTCATAATTATCAAGTTTAAAAATAATTTAAATATTTGAAATATTATAAGATTGATTGAAGATTTTTATCTATTAAAAACTTGTCACTTGAAATTTAATAAAAATATTTTTGAAATCATCAACTTATATTAATATATATTATTTTCAAATATGTTGATGACAAAGAATATGAGCCTTTCATATTTTAAAGAAGATGAAACCTACAAGATTTTTTTTTTTAATTGAATAAAATTTCATTAAATGAAACCTGAATGAATCTTATATAGTATTCCTAATATTTAAATAAATAAATAAGGAAGAAGGAAATAATTATGTTCATAACATAGAAATATATAAATAAATAAATTTTAAGATGAAGTATGGAAACCCATGACTATGATAGGTGGCATAACTAGGTACATGACGGAAACAAACCAAGTACACACTAGTTTACATTGTTCTTAGATAATGACATTTTTTTACTTGTCCTAGATTTTACGAGACCGACTATCCTCCCACAAAGATGTATATTTGACCAATTTTCAAAAGATCGCAAATATCATGGTTTTTTGAAAATTTCAGCGATTCTTCCATGATTTGCATAGTTTGTAGTCGAAAATAACAAAAAATTTAGAAAAAAATCACTCCTTTTTCATCTATCTCAATAAAATAAATTTGACTTTGCTTTGTTTTTGGTACTTTTTTGTAGGAGGAAAGCCTTTCCCAATTATACTTGCATCCATGATAGATTAGATTGTTATTTGATTTCTTCTACTAGTATTTGCTCATCTATAATAGTTACATATCTTAGATGAATCGTGCATTTCTCATAAACCCTTCGCTCTAATTTGTTCTATTGTCATTGAGCTCTTAAGGTAATAGGTCGACATGTTTAGACCATTGAGATATTCATTGTTGGATGAATCTAACATACAATTACCATGTTGAAGCATTTATACTACCATTTATAACTCATACAAGTATTTAAGTTTTATAACTCATACAAGTATTTAAGTTTTGAAGGGCCCAAAGTTGTTCACACTTATGCAACAACTCCATTAGTGCTAATTTTTTATGTATTCAGAATTAGGAGTTACTCATAGATTAATTCCAAAAAGTAAGTTTAGTGTGCCGATAGGTGTGAATTCCAAAATGTGTAGTCTTAAATTTATTGAATTTATTTTAAAAGAGATCTAATGGAGAGAATGCATTAAATAAATTCAATACATTAGAGGGGGATATGTGATTAGAATTGAACATGTATATTATATTAATTATAATGACTTTTCAATTTGGAATTGTCCATTCAATTTATAATGAAGATATAGATAAAGTGACCTTTCAACTTCCATGAAGATGTATAAAGAGGCTCAAGTCGAATTCAACAAGGACGAAGAATGATATGGACATACATCTCATTTGCTATGATTGCCAATTTGTATCAGATCTTATATATAGAGTTCATGCTAGATATCTCAACCACAGGATTGCCCAACTCCTATAGAGTTCATTGGCATGCATCTCATTCATGAGATAGCCCAACTTTTATGAGCTCAGACACACAACTCCTCCACGGGTTTGTCCAAATTTGATTGATTTGCAGGCATACATCTCACTTACGAGATTGTCCACAATTGTATGAAATTCTATTAAATATTATGAGTAAATTGAGTTATTGATTTTTTTTATTATGTGTTTACAATACCAATATTTATGCTTTCGGTATTGTCCTTTGAATTGACAAAATGATTCAGATCAACATGTTTAAATTAAATTTATTTATTTTAGGATATGAACTTATTTAATTAAACAAGTACATGAATAAGACAAATATAAATAATTAATTAAAATTAACTATAGTACACAATGAAATATATTAATTAAATTTAATTTAATTAATAACAATATTTTTGAACGTTTATCATAACAAGTCATTTTGAATTGACAAATGTTTATAGTTTATACTTTATGTGGGCATACCAACTTTTCAACAAATACTAATAGCAACTCAAATAAATAAAAAATATGATATTGGTTTTAAAATTATGCACTTATATCAAAATATAACATTACTTACCTAACAAACCATCATTGTTCATATAAAAAATAATAAATCACTTAAAAAATTTAAATTCTAGATTAAAAATACAATAATAATATCAAAAGAATTATCCTTATCCATATGAATTTTTAATAAATAAAATTCTATTTAAAATTAAAATAAAATTTATCATAAATTTTAAAAGGTTTTAAAATATTCATAATTATCAAAATTAAAAATAATTTAAATTTTATAAGATTTTTATCTATTAAAATTTTGTCTCTTTAATTTTTAAAGAATTGTTTTTGAAATTGTCAATTTATTTTTAATAGATGTTATTTTCAAATATGTTTTTGAATTAAAAAACAGCCAAAACAAGGGCTGGCCATGTTATTATTTAATTTTGTTCCTTATTGAATAAGTGAACGAATCTTATAGTATTTCTAATATTTAAATAAATTAGGAAGAAGGAATTAATCACGTCCGTTACGTAGAAATAAATAAATATATTTTAAAATGAAGGATGGAAACCCGTGACTATTATAGGTGGCGTAACCAGCTACACTTCGAAGGGAGAAAAACCAGGTGCACATTCAGATTCAACACGTACAAATTACCCGACGGAAGAGGCGGAGAAGATGCAAACTTGTTAAAAGAGTGAGGGCCTTCGAAGAGCAATTTTGAGAGTGGCGAGAGATGGATATTGAACAGGCTGCGAGTAACGAGGGTGCGGTTCGCCCCGCCAATGCAGATGATTGTGAAAACAGGAGCTGCATTCCTCTCAATGCGGAGCGCTTGGGCTCATTGTCGGTGAGAGACGATGAAGGCTTTCGCTGCAGATTTTACATAAATTCCACAAACTATGTCGATCTGGCAGGGCAGCGTGTGGGAAATGGTCCATCTTTCCAGTGCATTTGTAAACCCCAGGTGTTTACTTCCCTGCCCAAAAATATGTTCTAGAGCCTTTAAGAAGGACGGAAAATATATTGTGTGAAATGCTATTTTTCATATTTATTTAGGCTTATGATTTGTCTGCCACTTTAATAATCTCTTTGATCTTTCTTTGCAGTAGATTAAAGAATTTTCAAGTTTATTTGCGCATTCAATTATATTTCATAACTATAGATTACATACATGATTTGTTACCACTAATTGGTAGGCAAAACCAGTTATCTTCCATATAGCAGTAATGATTTATAGCGCGCTTCCTTGTGTGCAGTTATAGGCTTTGGCATTTTGTTTGCACTGATTTGCAGTGGGATGACCAAAAGCCTGAAAATTGCACACCAAAGTCAAATATAAGTGTCACCTTTGCTTTATCAAACAATCCTGATACACTATACTAGACCATATAATATGATTGTTTTGGGAAGCAGCTAACAATCATTTATTGCTGTTGCTCTCGCAAAGCTCCCTACGGCGGTCGGGATGGGTGGGAAGATATAGAGTTTCTCACCGTCCCGATTGATTAGATAGAGACAGTCTGCGAGCCGATTGGCCATTCATTTTTTGTAGCGACTAGGGAGTGTGTTCGAGCGAGAGCCATTAGAGGAGTGCCACACTCTGCATGCATCTATAGGGTCTAATTGTTCGTAACTTAGGATATAGCTAGCTACGGTGAAACTATAGTTCATTCTATCTCCTTCCCTTATCCCCCCGGCTAGATAGTAGGGGCCCTCACGACCAGGCTTTCCACCTCTGACCCATCTTTCTGTTGGAATAAGTCAGACAGAATCTTGTTTCATGAGCTGTCATGTATGTATCAAGAGTTTACTAACTAAAGATCTGTCCCTCAGATCTTTTTAGCTGTCAAGAGTCCAGTTACATGTCATTCACGAGTTTAGCGAGTTATCAAATCTGTTAGCTGAGCTATAGAAAGATGGTTGAACATACAGCAGTTATGTGAATAAACAGGTTGTAGTCTTCTTTCTTTTGTTTCTGTTTTTTTTCTTGGTATTAGATGTGATTTTATTCAATGAACCAGGCTTGAACTTGGCCTAAACCAAGGATGGATACATCCTGGGGATCCACCATCCCTAGAAAGGCAGTGTAGAAATGTCTATTAACGGACCAAATTAAAGATTACTGCCTTTCAATACTTTCATATGAGAACAAAGCTTCATATCAATGGAGCCCACCGTCGGTGAGAGATGATGAAGGCTTTCGCTGCAGATTTTACATAAATTCCACAGACTATGTCGATCTGGCAGGGCAGCGTGTGGGAAATGGTCCATCTTTCCAGTGCATTCGTAAACCCCAGATGCTTACTTCCCTGCCCAAAAATATATTCTAGAGCCTTTAAGGACGGAAAATATATTGTGTGAAATGCTATTTTTCATATTTATTTAGGCTTATGATTTGTCTGCCACTTTAATAATCTCTTTGATCTTTCTTTGCAGTAGATTAATGAATTTTCAAGTTTATTTGCGCATTCAATTATATTTCATAACTATAGATTACATACATGATTTGTTACCACTAATTGGTAGGCGAAACCAGTTATCTTCCATGTAGCAGTAATGATTTATAGCGCGCTTCCTTGTGTGCAGTTATAGGCTTTGGCATTTTGTTTGCACTGATTTGCACTGGGATGACCAAAAGCCTGAAAATTGCACACCAAAGTCAAATATAAGTGTCACCTTTGCTTTATCAAACAATCCTGATACACTATACTAGACCATATAATATGATTGTTTTGGGAAGCAGCTAACAATCATTTATTGCTGTTGCTCTCGCAAAGCTCCCTACGGCGGTCGGGATGGGTGGGAAGATATAGAGTTTCTCACCGTCCCGATTGATTGGATAGAGACAGTCTGCAAGCCGATTGGCCATTCACTTTTTGTAGCGACTAGGGAGTGTGTTCGAGCGAGAGCCATTAGAGGAGTGCAACACTCTGCATGCATCTATAGGGTCTAATCGTTCGTAACTTAGGATATAGCTAGCTACGGTGAAACTATAGTTCATTCTCTCTCCTTCCCTTATCCCCCGGCTAGATAGTAGGGGCCCTCACGACCAGGCTTTCCACCTATGACCCATCTTTCTGTTAGAATAAGTCAGACAGAATCTTGTTTCATGAGCTGTCATGTATGTATCAAGAGTTTACTAACTAAAGATCTGTCCCTCAGATCTTTTTAGCTGTCAAGAGTCCAGTTACATGTTAATCACGAGTTTAGCGAGTTATCAAATCTGTTAGCTGAGCTATAGAAAGATGGTTGAACATACAGCAGTTATGAAATAAACAAGTTGTAGTCTTCTTTCTTTTGTTTCTGTTTTTTTTCTTGGTACTAGATGTGATTTTATTCAATGAACCAGGTTTGAACTTGGCCTGAACCAAGGGTGGATACATCCTGGGGATACACCATCCCTAGAAAGGCAGTGTAGAAATGTCTATTAACGGACCAAATTAAAGATTACTGCCTTTCAATACTTTCATATGAGAACAAAGCCCACCTTTTTTGTTCATATTCTTTTTGCCTTTTACAGTAAGTCATCCATCTAGTATCTTAGCGGCTTCATTTTGCCAATTCCAGGAACATGTTATAGAGTCTTGGGGATTTTGATCAACAACCTCCACCATGTTGGGTTTGATCCCCAACAACCCACCAATTCATTCACCGTCTTGAGCCCCCACATGCATCATCTTTTATTTACTGACTGGTGTACTAGCCCCATGGCTCTGTATCTCATCACTTCCTGCTACAGCCAAACCGATTATGTTCTTCATAGGTTATTCCTTTGTGCCCTTAGAAGACACCAACTCTTGTTCTCCATAAACAAACTTAATAAAGCTCTTTTGCCGCCCATCTTTTTTCTCAGCCATATAATGTTGAGTCCCAACATCTTTCCACCTGGAAATATTCTGCACTCACCCTTTATCACATTGAGCTGCCACGGCCCACATGTACAGTCTGAATGCAAGATCTACATCGAAAAGGAATTCCTTCATAATCCAAGGGTTGCATCCAGCTACTTTTTGAACTTTTGATCAAAACCTTAGCCGGAAGACCATTTGCAACATCCATTGCCACAAGGGTCCAGGCAAAGATAGAATGAAGCAAACTAGAGGAGCCTTCATCAACCATCAAAGTTTACCTAGGGTATCACCAACTACTTTGAAGTACATTGAGAGTCACACAAGATCCTCTTTCTATCTTGCGCATTTTAAAAAACGACAATAAAGAAAAACCTTTAGTTGCTGGGTAAATCTGCACACAACCATCAAGGCTTGGCTCCCAAAAATTCAAGATCCACTTATGAAGATCAGACAAATTGGACCAAAGCCCCCTAAAATGGTCAATAAGTCCAAGTTTTGAAAAAACAATCAAGTTGTGGTTGACCGCCTCCTGAAGAGTTGCCTTTAACACTATAGAGCACACATTGGTTGAGTGTGGAGCTCTTTGCGATGTTCCCGATTTGAGGGGTCCATCGCCCCCATGGGTGTCAAAAGCTAGGGTTTTGTGAGGATCCCCATCGCTATTGCCTTGTTGATTCATGCCCCACTTGCAAAGACCAGTCATCTACGAATGAGAAGCCTTGCTAGACTCCAAATGGAAAGTTTGTCCATATTTGAAACCCCCACAAACCCTATCCTAACCTACGTACAATACTCTAGGTGTTCCACATCATCATTCCAGTTTTTGGTGTCAGTAAAAAATCCCTGCTCAGCATTGCCCAGTCTTTGGTTACAACTAACTCTTCCTTTCTCCCTATGTGGCTTCCCCTCTCTCGCAAAACCTAGTTGATTGAGCACTTGCATGAAAGATCCCAAAAGGATCCTTTTACAAAACTTCTGTAAATTTAAATTAAAAAAATAGATTTTTCTGTGCTTTTCTTGTCATCTTAGAGAATTAGATAGAAGTTGTGGAAGTATTGTTTATTTTTTATTTTTTATTTTCCAGATATAAGTAAAACAATAATTAACAACAACAACAAATAAGAAATAGATTGGAAACAGTGTGCAATAATATAATATTCAGTCAACCAGGATAACTACAAATCGTACTAGGCAAGATATGCAATCCAAATGCCAGCAAGGTGTTTACAAACAAGGAATGATGATGCTAGTTGCAAGAATGGACCAACCATGCACCAAAAGGGTAGAGATGGCTGATGTAAGCCAACCAACAAACCACGTGGCAGCTGAAAGGCAGCCGTACGACTACTACAGTCATGCCAAGGTAGTAAGAAGATCCCAATGTGCCAAACAAGACCCCCAACATGCAATGCACAAGCACCCCCAAATGCTGAACTTAACAATCTTTGTCAATTGCTGAAACAATACTATAGAATGCTTCTGAAAACATCTATTAGGGTTTGCGTCCCAATAGCCAAGCTCTAGGGTTTGCGTCCCAGTCCTCTAGAATCGCCCCTCAGAGCTAAATCGTAAATACCAATAATGAAGATGTAAAAGATGGTGTAAGAATGAGCCAACATTTTCTTTTATCTCCCTCTCAAAGCCAATCGAACCCTAGAATATACCTTTCCTTTTATTATAAAATGACATCTTTTCAATTAAAAGGCCTTTATGTATAGGAAAAACACCCCTTTTCTGAAATAAGTTATAACATAACTCTAGGTGCCCAAAGGTCTCCGGATGATGACAATAAGTTATAATAATTCAAGACCTTTCCAACAAGTTATAACACATAGGCCTGCCTGACCAAATGAAGCCAAAATCTCATTATTACTCCAATTAGCTATATAAATAGCTCTATTTTAATTTACTTAAACACAAACTTAGGAAATATTAAAAATATTCCCTTTTATTCAATTGGAAAGCCAAACCAACCAAATAATTACTGAATTAGTCTTGTCACCTGCCTGTGATTGATGCCGGGCATTGTGGGCCAATTGATAGTCCCATCCTTGAAAACTAGAGATGCTACTAGAAACTAGGGAATATACCCTGTCGCCCTGAAACTGAAACCTTATACTGGTCCCGAAGAGCCTCAAATCTGATCATTGCCGCAACCTCCTAATTTTAGGAAAATCCCTAAAATTAAGCAACTACCCTGACTAGCTCTCAAACTGACTGTAGAACCAACTTTGGTTACTGAGTATCCAGTATGAGTCTCTATCCACCACTGCTAGCCTACAAGACTCCAATAATAGGCCAACTGTCATGACTCTACTAGTCAGACTAGAGAGGGGACATGAGAATCCTCCCCTCTCGGAGATGCTTGCCCACAAGCAACTGCAACGCTAGATGCTGCAAAATGGACTCACCCTCCCAGGTGGTGTCCTCTATGGGTAGACCTTTCCAACTCACCAAGTACCCCCGAATCACTCTACTCCTCAATCGTCTCTCCTTGACCTCTAGAATCTCCTCAAGGACCAAAGTCAATTTACCGTCTTCATGCAAAGGAGGTAAATCGCATGATGCTGTAATATGCTGTCCCAGTGCCTTCCACATGGAACACATTATGAACCCTACTATCTGGTGGTAACTCGATCTCATAGGCCACCTCTCCAACTCGCCTGAGTATTCTGTAAGGTCCATAAAAACGAGGCTTGAGCTTCTCAGCTCCTCCCCGTTTAAGGGTGCTCTGTCTGTAAGGCTGTAGACGAAGGAAAACCATGTCACCCATGTCACCCACCTCAAATGCTCTCTCTGTCCTGTGCCGATCAGTGTACATCTTCTGCTGATTCTAAGCATACTACAAGTTCTCCTTGAGAGATCTCATGATATCTTGGTTCTCCTGCAACCAATCCTGTGCTAAGGGAACTCTGCTATTAGCGAAAGCTAAATAAACAAAAGATAATGCCTCGTAGCCATTAAGAGCTCTTAAGGGAGTCATGCCAATGGACATGTGATGCATAGTATTATAACAATATTCGTCCAAATATAGCCAACACACCTATGCCTTTTGCTGCCCTAACACATAGTTGCGCAGATACCCTTCCACCCACTTATTAACTACCTTAGTCTATCCATCCGTTTGAGGATGGTAGCTAGTGTTGGGGGTTAACTCTGTGCCTGCTAGCGTGAAAACTTCCTGCCAGAAGGAACTCATGAACTTACTGGCCCTGTCTCTCACTATGGTCTTGGGGAGACCATGGAGTCTAAATATCTCTGTGAAAAACAACTCCGCTACTTGTGAAGTTGTGAAGTCCCCTGCAATAGGAAAGAATTGGGCACACTTAGTCAACCTATCCACCACAACATAAATATAGTCCTTCCCCTAAACTCGAGGAAGACCTGTAATGAAGTCCATAGATATCTCTGTCCACTTTTGCTCTGGTATAGGCAAAGGCTGCACGATCCAGCCGGAAAAGTATGCTTTGACTTGTTTTGCTAACAAGTCATGCATTCACGAACATGGTGTAAGACATCATCCTTGAGACCCTTCCAAGAGAATCTCTCCCGTACTGCCCTATAGGTCTTACCATAACCCGGATGTCCTGCTGGAGGAGTATCATGGTAAACATGCAAAACATGCTCCTTCAACTATGATTCAGGAACAAGGTAGACCTTGCCACTGTAGTTGATGGCATCATCCACTACATTATATCCATCACCCTGTGTCAATCCATCCATGGTCTCACAAACATGATGATTTTCGGAATACTCAACTAAAAGTTGAGCTTTCCAATCTGCTGAAATCTCACTCAATGAACATAGGGCAGCAAGTGATGGCTTCCTGGAAAGTGCATCAGCAACAGTATTGTTCTTCCTCTTGATGAACTCTATGTCAAAATCATACGCCTGCACCTTGCTTACCCACTTTTGTTGCCTATCATTAAGCTCTGTTTGATCAAGGAAATATTTCAGATTCTTATGGTCCATCCTCACCACAAATTTGCTGGCAATAAGATACTGTCTAAATTTGGCTAATGCATGCATGATAGCCAACATTTCCTTGTCATATGTGGAATACAACTTCTCATTATCCTGCAACTTCCTACTCTCGTAGGCAATGGGGTGTCTGTTTTGCATCAACATCGCCCCTATGCCTTCACCTGAAGCATCACACTCAAGTAAAAATGGCTGCGAGAAGTTAGGGAGTGCCAAAACTAGAAAGTGCTCATAACCTGCTTGAGTCTCTCAAAGGCTCCCTGTGCCAACTTTGTCCATCTGAAGGCTCCCTTCTTCGTGAGATCTGTTAAAGGTGCTGCTAATTGAAAGAATCCCCTCATGAACCTCGTGTAATAAGCACATAAACCAAGGAGCCTATGGCACTCAATAATGTTCCTAGGAGAGGGCTAATCACGAATCACTTGAATCTTCTCCTCATGCACTTTCACTCCCTTTGCACGGATCATGTGACCCAAGTATAAAATCTCTCTGAGTCCAAATTCACATTTGGACAACTTAGCAAATAGAGACCGATTCTCCATGATGCTAAGCACCTCCTCAATGTGTTTGAGATGATCCTCCCATGTTAGGGTGAAATCAATGTCATCAAAAAACACTAGAACCAATTTCCTCAACTGCTTGTTGAAGATGTGGTTCATACAAGACTGGAAGGTGATAGGTGCAGTAGTGAGGCCAAAAGGCATCACCAGAAACTCGTAGTGCCCATAGTGACAATGAAAAGCAATCTTGTGCACGTCCTCATCTGGTACACGAATTTGATGATAGCCTGAATGAAGATCAATCTTCGAGAAGTAGATAGCTCCATGTAGCTCATCTAGCAACTCATCAATGTGTGGAATGGGGTATCTATTCTTGATTGTCTTTTTGTTCAAGGCTCTGTAATCAATACACATCCGCAAAGTCCCATACATCTTCTTAACCAGCACCACAAAAGAAGCAAAAGGGCTGAGGTGGGGCGAATGAATCCCATATCCAGTAACTCATGGATGGTCCTGTGAATCTCATCCTTGGATGCCCTATGATGACGATATAGGGTACTGATCACGGGCTTAGCCCCATCGTCCATATCTATCCCATGCTCGAAACCTCTATCAGGAGGTACACCAAGAGGTATGTCACCAAAGACACGACCATGCCGGTCCATCACTGATTGTATGTCTACATGAAAGGCCCTGCCATCTTGAGGTGTAGGTATTTTGGTCTTTACAAAACGTGTAGCCCAAAGTATGTCATCATGACAAATGATTGTCTCCATCCTGTGGGAAGTTACCTCCTTAGGACCTCCATCTGAAGCCACCTTCAAGATAGTCTTCTTCCTTCCAGAAAGAACTCCAACTGCATGCGGTGGTGGTCAATGATGTATCGCCCAATACCCTGTAACCACTGCATGCCCGAAACTACGTCATAATTCTCCAGTGGTAGCACGTAAAAATCATCTGTCAGAGTATAGTCTTCCATTTGGATGCTAAGTCGAGGAATCCTCCAAGTATAGCTTAAAACGTCACCGTCTACAACCTTCACTCCAAAACCAACTAACTCCTTGGGTTGGAACCCACACTTGTCAACTGGCTTCTGGTCAATAAAGTTGTGTGTGGCACCTGTGTCTACTAAGCTTGTAACCCGCTGGCCTCTCAATGTACCTTTCAAATGAAAGACATGAAATTTGGGATAATTGGAGAGAGTAGCCATAGTCACTTTAGCTAACTCCAAAGGCTCTGGACTGTCTAGCTCTAACTGTGAGTGTTCCTGCTCAACTGCCTTTGGTCTATCCTCAGTATCAGTATCAAGTATCTCCTTATCACCTATCTCAGATGTCACCTCTATCAAATGAACCTTGCCTTTACCAAGGCAATGATGTCTAGGCTCCCATGGCTCCTTACAGGAGAAGCATAGTTTCTTCGTCCTCGGCTCATTCCTCGACTCTTGGTCCATCCTGGGTGGTCTAGAAGGTGGTCAGCCTCTGCCTTGGGAAGTGTTGGTCTTCTGGGGAGGCCGAGAGTCCTTGAAGCGTTTCTTATCTACCTGATAAGGAGTAGGAGGGGTGTTTAGTCTAAATGTAACATTAATGGCCTCCTTGAGGATGGTTAGCTTGAATGCTCGTACCACTCCCTTCAACTTGTCTTGCAAACCCTCTATGAACAACATCACACAACGACTATGAGACATGTCCGGAAACATGATTGCAATACGTTGGAACTCATTCACAAAAGACTTCACGTTCCTTGTTTGCCTAATATGTGCCAACTCCCGGTAGTAAAGCTTTGTGTCTTTATGATCAAACCTAGCAATGAGCCGCTCAACAAATTTAGCATAGGAGTGAACCATGGCGTGATCTTGGGTGACTAATCCATGGTGCCACCAATCATAGGCACTCCCGTCTAAATGCAAAACCGCAAACTATGAGCCTCTCTCTTAGGCATAGGTCTTAATGATAAATAGATATCCAACTTGTGCACCTAAAGCTCGTGCACTTGTATCACCCGTGCCATCATAGGTAACCAGTGTGATCTTCCCAGTGGCTCTACTAAGGTCATTGTTTTGATGTGGTTTGTAGCCCTTGTCTCCTTTGAATCTGGTGTTATCCCTACGTTGTGCACAATACTATGGAAAAGGAAAAACATCCCTAACCTATGGGGGTAGGGCTCTCCACTCAGCTATAGCTGCCATGACTGAATCCTGGAATCCAACCTCAGGTGGCTCCACCTATGCTGGCTGCTCATCTTGCCCAATTTGAGGCAATAATGGTCTATCCATAGCAGGAATACGTGAATGTTCCTGCCTATGGAAATGAAGGGAGCTCTTTGCTGAGACATGTGATCGATGACTTTGTTGGCTTCCCTTAACAAAAATCGACTTGCTCCTTCCCTATCTTTCCTGTCTACCTCCACGCCTATCCAGTTCCATCCGCTCTAGGGTATCCTGTAATTTGTCTACTGTCTGGACTATCCTGGGTTGCGAAACAATCGGAGTTCTCATGAACTCTCTTCGCTGCCCCTGTAGGCATGCTGTCACTAGCAACACCTTGTGCCTCACCCATAGCTGGTGTATCTGCATCTTTGGCAGCCTTTGTTCACCATTGGTTTCTCCCGCGCTTGTAAAACTTGTGTATTTCTCCACCAGGATGCATAGAAGATATATAAAAATAGATGCCAAATGCTGAAATGAATTATGAAACCCTTTTCTGTAACCTGTTGTGATAATTTCACTGAAACCCTATAGGCTGGCAGGATTTAGGGTTTGATACCTCTGAAAGTTCCCAAAAGGATCCTTTCAATGAACTTCTGTAAAGTTAAATTAAAATAATAGATTTTCCTGTGCTTTCCTTGTGATCTTAGAGAATTAGATAGAAGTTGCAGAAAGATTTTTTTTTTTTTTTGTATTTTCCAGATATAAGTAAAACAATAATTAACAACAGTAGCAAATAAGGAATAGTCTGGAAACAACGTGCAATAATATAATATACAGTCAACCAGGATAGCTACAAATTGTACCACGCAAGATATGCAATCAGTATGCCAGCAAGGTGTTTACAAACAAGGAATGATGATGCCAGCCGTAAGAATGGACCAACCACACACCAAAAGGGTAGAGATGGCTGATGTAAGCCAACCAATAAACCACGTGCCAATTGAAAGGCAGTCGTACGGTTGCTATAGTCATGCCAAGGCAGCAAGAAGATCCCAACGTGCCAAACAAGACCCCCAATGTGCAATGCACAAGCACCCCCGAACGCTGAACTTAACAATCTTTGTCAATTGATGAAACAACACTATAGAATGTTGCTGAAAACATCTATTAGGGTTTGCATCCCAATAGCTAGGCTCTAGGGTTTGGGTCCCAGTCCTCTAGAATCGCTCCTTAGAGAAAAATTGCAAATACCAAGAATGAAGATGTAAAAGATGATGAAAGAATGAGCCAACATCTCCTTTTATCTCCCTCTCAAAGCTAATTGAACCCTAAAGGGAGAATATACCTTTCCCTTTATTATAAAATGGGATCTTCTCAATTAAAACGCGTTTATGTATAAGAAAAACACCCATTTCCTCAAATAACATAACTGTAGGTGCCCGTAGGTCTCCGGATGATGAAAATAAGTTATAATAATTCAAGACCTTTCCGACGAGTTATAACACATAGGCTTGCTTGACCAAATGAAGCCAAAATCCCCTTATTACTCAAATTAGCTATATAAATAGCTTTATTTAAATTTATTTAAATGCAAACCTAGGAAATATTAAAAATATTCCCTTTTATTCAATTGGAAAGCCAAACCAACCAAATAATCAGTGAATTGGTTCTGTCACCTGCCTGATTGATGCCGGGCAATGTGGGCCAACTGACAGTCCCATCCTTAAAAACTAGGGATGCTCCTAGAAACTAGAGAATATACCTTGTCACCCTGAAACTGAAACCATATACTAGTCCTGAGGAGCCTCAAATCTGATCACTGCCACAACCTCCTAAATTTTAGAAAAAACCCCAAAATTAAGGAACTGCCCTGACTGGCTCTCAAATTGACTGTAGAACCAACTCGTCACTGAGTATCTAGTATGAGTCTCTATTCATTACTGCTAGCCTATGAGACTCCAATAATAGGCCAACTCTCATGACTCTGCTAGTCAGACTAGAGAGAGGACATGACATCGCAACATTAAAAAAAAGCCTAGAATCGAAAGCGCGTTTCTAGCTTTGAAGCACCATTTGAAAAAAAAAGATAAAGAATGATCACTAATTAAAAGGGATTCTACTGACCAAGTGAGATTTGAACTAGACTTGATGGGTAGCATCGGGATCATTAGCCTAACACTACGCCTCATGACTCGCCTTTACACAAACTCGGCTACATACGCGTCCTTAAAGGGTTTGTGGTAATCAAAGAGACTCAAACCGAAGTTGATGCGTAGCACTAGGATCATCAACCTAACACTACACCTCATGACTTGCCTCCACACCAATTCAGCTACACACGCACCCTTTAAAGGGTTTGTGGGCTAGGTGAGATTTTAACCAAAGTTGATGCATATTACTGGGATCATTAGCCTAACACTACTCCTCACAACTCACCTTCACACCAACACAACTACACACATCCTTGTCTCTTCATTTTCTATTTTGTATATGTTCTGTTGTTCTTTTTTTTTGTTTCTTTCACCGTGGGTAATGTTTTGAACCATCTTCTTAGGTTTGTTGCATCTAGTTGATTTTCATCACATGGATGAAAAATCAAAGCTTCCAGGGATGTTTCCAGGTGTTGTTCCAAATTGTGCTATTCTAGCTAACTATGCTTAAATAATGTGTTTCCTTACAATCCTACTACTTAGCATGCTACATAATTTGTCAATCCCTCAATGAAAACATTTTCTTACAGAGATGGACTCAAATTGACATGAAGGTCATTTGCTAAACCTTCAAGAAGCAATTTTCCTATAGAAGACTTGCCAGAGCTCCCAAGAAGTTGATTCTTGAAAACAATAAGATAAAAGCTAGACTAGGGAAGAGAACCTAGTAGTTTAGCGTCCTAATTTCACTCCTCTCAAAATCCTTGTGGCAGTAGCTAACTTGGCAATTTCCCTTGCTTATGACTAAGGTTTCAGGTCTACATTATAAAATATGATACCGAAGTAGGATGTTTTTTGTTGAGGTGTCCAAATAGCCCCAAACAAAGAATTAAGACTAGTAGTTGTGGACTAAGTTGTGCCTTATTGGTGCACTAATGTGGTGTTGCATTTATTGCTTTTTAGATCTAAGGAATTCATTTCATTCAATTATTATTAGGTTCATGATCTACAGTAACAATTCTAAAGGCACGACTATTATTGTTTTCGTATTGAAAACATTTGGCATTAAATCATCACATGGTATAACAATTACTGAAACATTTTCAACATTGGGTCCTCTTCCCTAGTTGCTAGTCACATGGAAAATTGGGTTCACTTCTTGTATTTTATTATTGTTATTAATTTTTCTACCTTGTGCTAAGGTGCGGGAATGCCTTAGCTTAGGACCACAATCATATGCGACATACATAATTGGATGCAGAAATAATTCTTGATGCTATATTCAAAGCTGATAATGAGCTATTGAGTTAATTGATATTCAGTTTGAGCTTTTTGCAATTGACAACAACATGCTATTTCATTGTCCAAGACATTTGAATTTGAGATGGTGAGTGTTGAGAGTCAAGACTCAAATTTGAAAGGAAGTTGAGGAAGCGGGATAACCTGCATACTAATAGAAAGAACAAAAAACAAAGTTTTAGGCAATAAAACACAAGAGTACAATTTTTTAGGGCTTCAGAGGTCAACTTTGTCCATAAAAAAGTGTTCAAATAGACTCTAATCAAAGCAAGCTAATTATGGCATCAAGGACTTCTTTGAGATTTAGATTTTAGAAAGGGGGGGGGTTATATTTTGGAAATATAAGAATATCAATGCACTTGTTGATTACTTATGATATATATTATAACATGGCATAAGGGATCTTTGAATAGAGGTAACAAAACAAGTATCAAGTGCCCAAG
Source organism: Cupressus sempervirens (assembly GCA_028749045.1). Taxonomy (NCBI): domain Eukaryota; kingdom Viridiplantae; phylum Streptophyta; class Pinopsida; order Cupressales; family Cupressaceae; genus Cupressus; species Cupressus sempervirens. The sequence goes on along the minus strand of CM053783.1, from coordinate 296,782,218 downwards.
TTGGTTAGTGAATTACGACAAACTTAGGGTAGGTGGAAGGAATATGCTATTTCTAGCATGTAGACTCATCTATGTATTTTTTACTAGAAAATTTGAGTGCCACTTTTTGAGTGGTTTTAGCTCATGGTTTCTTAATTACCATTTTATGGTTTCAAGAATTGTTTCTTCTATTATATTTGGCACTAAAGATGAAGGTTTCATATTGAGATATTTATAGATATTGTTATGCTACCGTTTTTGCTTTGAATCTCTTGGTTGTGATACCTCTATAAAGGCTTAGACTCAAAATATATTTTGACCATTGATAATTAAATGATACATTGAGTTACTTTGGAGTAAATTTTTTCTTTCCAAAATGGTTTCCCCACATTAATCTTTGTGTTATGGTATATTGCTTTGGTGTTAATTTCCTTGTTATTTTGCAATCAATTTAATTTTTGCACATACTTTCTTTGATAGATTAGTATAGTAAATACATTTTACACCTCTTCTTCCTTTTAACTACCTTTGACAATATATTATTCACTAATTTCTCTTGCTACCAGTTGTGTACACAACTTAGAAGCTATTCTTTGGAATCAAATGACAATTACCATCCAATACCTCTATATCAAAATCAAATGACGATTACCATCCATTACCTCTATATCAAAATCAAATGATAATTACCATCCAATACCACTATATCAATTAGGGCATCGATTACCATTAGATCATTCAGGGCATCACATACCACTGTATCAATTATTACGAGGTAATTGGTAAAATACTTGTATGTTAATAACAGAGACCGAAAGGTCAATTTATTCAAAAGAATGAGATGATGTTTCCTTAGGAAACGATCGTAAAGAATAGAAACATTCTATTCCAGAGAAAGCAAAAAACGAAAGCAAACTAAAGCTAAAGATATTTACAAGATAACCATTAACTAATAATAGACGTCTTATCTATTATTGTAATACCCTCCCTTAATGGTTAATCTATCTAACACACCAAGCTGTCCTCTGAATTTGACAAACTTATTAGGACCAAGAGGCTTGGTGAGAATGTCTGCAGTCTGATCTATGGTAGGAACATACTGTAGATCTATAGTCCCGTCTTCAACCAGCTGTCGTATGTAATGACAATGAACATCCACATGCTTGGTTTGTTCATGGAAGACTGGATTCCGTGCTAACTTGATAACGCCTTCGTTATCAACAAATAGAGTAGTCGGTCCTGCTGGTGACATTTGCATATCCCCAAGCATCCGACAAAGCCAGACAGCTTCACATCCTGCCTTAACAGTCCCTCTGTATTCAGCCTCTGTAGAAGAGAGAGAAACTGCCTGCTGCTTCTTGCTGGTCCATGTGACTGCACCGGATTCCAAACTGAACACATATCCAGATGTTGACTTTTTATCATCAATAGAGCCTGCCCAATCTGAATCTGTGAACCCACTGAGTTTAGGATTAGAACTCCGAGAATACAGAAGTCCATAATCAAAAGTGCCCTTCACATAACGAAGCACACGCTTTGCTGCCATCCAATGATCAGCCTTAGGAGCTGTCATAAAGCGTGACATATAGCTGATTGCGAAGTTGATATCCGGCCTAGTAGTAGATAGGTAGATGAGGCTGCCTACTAGTTGCCTATACGTAGTATCATCAACGGAAGGAGAATCAGACTTGGCTGATAACTTGAGACCTTTCTCCATAGGTATAGATGCAGGTTTGCAATCCTGCATACGGAATTTGTCTAACAAGGCCCTGGCATATTTGGACTGAGAGATGAATATACCAGAAGACTGTTGCCAAACTTCATCACCTAAGCAATAATGCATGAGCCCAAGGTCAGTCATATCAAAAGACTGGCATAAGTGTTGTTTGATTCCCTGAATCAAAGATGCTGAACAGCCAGTGATGATCAGATCATCCACATAGATAACCAGAAGGATGATGTCACTGTCAGTAGTCTTGATGTATAGATTTGAGTCTGAAGAACTCCTCTTGAAGCCTTGATCATTGAGGTACGTATCAATCTTGATGTAACATGCCCGAGGGGCCTACTTCAAACCATAGAGAGCTTTTACCAATCTGAGAACCTGATGGTCTTTACCAACAACCTTGAAACTAGGAGGCTGCGTCATGTAGACCTCTTCATGGAGATCACCATTCAGGAAAGCACTCTTTACGTCCATCTGATGAACCTTCCAGCCAAACTGTGCTACCATGGCTAGGACTAATCTGATGGTGCTCATCTTTGTAGTAGGAGCAAAGGTCTCCTCATAATCAATGCCCTGACGCTGAGAAAAGCCTTTTGCCACTAAACGAGCTTTGTACTTATCCAAAGTACCATCTGATTTGTATTTGATTTTGTAGACCCATTTGCAGCTAATGGGTTTCTTCCCTGGGGGAAGATCAGAAAGGACCCAAGTGTTGGTCTTCAGCAGGCTCTGGTGTTCAGACTGCATGGCTTGTTCCCACTCTGGAATTTCTTTAGCCTCGGAATATGTTTGAGGTTCAAACACACTGTGAATGTTGGCCATAAGAGCAAAGTTAACAGAATCTGTAGTTTTGCTCTTTTTTCGAGCAGTTCTCCCATCAATGAGCTCATCATCATGAAGATCAGCAAGTGTCTTAGCCCACCACTTAGGCCGGAGAAGAGAATGACCAACAGTAGTACTAGGAGATGCTTGATCAGTAGGATCCTCATCAGAAGAATCTGGATCAAACTCAGGTGAAGCATCTTCAAAACGAGGTGATCCTGCAGGAGAAGCCGGAGGTGTCTGTACAGGTATCACTGGCATGACTGGAGCTGCAGGAGCTACTGGAGCCCTCCCATCAGGTGGACCCAATGGAAGCCGAACTCCTAAATCATGAACCTGCATAGGCTGGTTTGCTGGATCAAGAACAGGAGAAACAGGCATGAATGGTCCTCGCTGCTCATCAAAGACTACATCGCGGCTGTATATGAGACGAGATGTCTCAACATCAATAAGGCGGTAGGCTTTGTGAAGACTGCTATATCCAGCAAGCATCGGTTTCTGACTTTTGGCATCCAACTTGGTGCGTGAAGCATCAGGGATCCAAACAAAAGCAAGAGAGCCAAAAACTTTCAGGTGACTGATTTTGGGCTTGCGACTTGACCTGGCCTCTTCCGGAGTTTTACCTTTGACCGCCACTGTGGGTGACCGGTTCAACAGATAAACTGCAGTGTTAACTGCTTCTGCCCAAAAACGCTTCGGAACATGTTTGTGTTTGAGCATGGAACGAGCCATCTCGGTGATTGTCCTGTTCCGACGTTCAACTACACTGTTCTGTTGTGGCATGTGGGGTGTGGTGAACTGGCGTTGGATGCCATGTGTATCCAAGAAGCTGGAGAAAACATTAGAACAAAATTCTCCCCCATTGTCTGATCTAAGAGTAATAATAGATTTCCCAGACTCTTTTTCAACCAAGGGTTTAAACTTTTGAAATACAGTAAATGCATCGGATTTCTTTTTAAGAAAATACAACCACATTTTTCTACTGAAATCATCTACAAACAACATAAAATACCTGTACCCAAGAACAGAAGGAGTGGCCATAGGGCCGCAGATATCAGCATGAACAAGTTGAAGTACTTGAGAAGCTCGCCAAGAATCGCCACTGGGGAAAGGTGTGCGATGTTGCTTCCCAGCCTGACATGCGTCACAAACTCCAAGGTGTTGGGTTTGAATCTCTGGCAAACCAAGAACAAGCTCATCCCGAGCAAGTTGTGAGAGATAATGCACATTTAAGTGCCCATATCGTTGATGCCAAAGTGTGCTGATGGAAGATCGCCGAGCAGCCATAGCTAAGTCCTGAGAATCACCAGAATCAGTAAGTCTGAAAAGACCATGATCCTCAAGACCAACTGCAATAGTAGACTTAGTCGCCTGATCAGTGATGGTGCACTGATGTGAACTGAAGGTGACTGCCAAGTGTGGAGAATGTCGCAGCAACTGACCGACCGAGAGTAGATTTAGTTCCATCCCTGGAACGTAGTACACATCAAGGAATATGAGCTTCCTCCCAACAGACTGAATTTGAATGTTGCCTTTACCAACAACCGTGTACTCTTCTCCACCACCAAAGATAACAGAATCTGAATAAGGTTGGTAGTTAGTAAACCAGTGTTTGCGGTGAGTGAAATGTCGAGAGGCACCTGAATCAATGTACCAGGCAGATGACTGCACATGATCTGCGGGTCTTTTAGCCATGAAGGCGTAAAAGGCAGATTCCGCCTGCTCAGTGTGCTCTGCACTGTTCGCTTTGGGTTGCGAACCTGATTGCTTAGACTGGGCAGCTAAGTGTTTCCGACATTCAACCTTTATGTGACCATACTTGTGGCAGTAGTTGCATTGAATGTTCTTCTTTTTGGTACCATCGGATGCTGGAGCAGAAGACTTCTGCTGAGATGGTTGCTGAAACTTGCCCTTATCCTTTTGAAAGGATTTCGCAGCAAAGGCTTGCTCAGTGGAGGTGGAATTGGAGCTTCTACCGAACTGTTGTTTCCACCGATCTTGCTGAAGTAGCAGGGTGCAGAGATCAGTGAACTTTAGATCAACACCAGTAGATGTGATGTTGAGAGTCTCGATAAAATGCTCATAGGATTTTGGTAAACTCCGAAGAGTGATTACCACAATATACTCTTCCTCCATCTTGCGACCGATGGCAAGTAACTGATCACGGATTTCCTGAATCCGATTCAGGTGTGCCTGGAGCGAGGTGCGCTCATCCATGACAATAGAAAACAGTGTTTTTCAGAAAGAAGGCTCTGCTCTTGTCGGAAGTCTCATGAAGACCTTTTAGATGTGTCCAGATTTCGGCAGCTGTCTTGCCGGATGGAATCTGAGAAAGTTGGTCATCAGCTACGGATAGTTTGAGAAGCATTAAGGACTCTCAATTGTTCAGATCCCATGTATCTTGATCAGGACCCGGAGAAGTCGGACGCTGCGTAATATCCAGAACAAGTTGATCGGTGTTTCGATATTCGAAGATTGCGATGATGTGCTGCTTCCAGGTTCCATAATTGCGACCATTGAATTTGGAATTATGCTCGAGTAGAATATTTGTCAGAGATGCCATGGCACGATTTTCAATGAAAAACTGTGAAAATTTGTGAAGGCATGTTTTTAGAGGCAAAAATACGGAAGACCCAAAAGAATCAGAGAATGACCCAGAAGAGAGCTCGGAAAACCCAGAAGGAATCTGCTGTCGTTTTTTGAATCTGTTGGCTCGAAAATTGAGGCACAAAAATCGAGGCATCCAAAAAAAACGGATGACAACCCAGTTGAGCTCTCGAAAAACCCACCAAGAATCTGCAAACAAAATATTTTTTTGACCCCAAAAATTAGGGTTTCGGGCAAAAAATCAGGCGGCGGGCATTGATGGAAAAAAAGTTGCAGAAAAAATGTTGATTTTCTGGAAAAAAATGGTCAATTTGGCAGTGGCTGGTATTTGATTTTATTAAAAAACACAGAGCCGTTTGAAAACGACTGTGTTTGACCTCAAACAATGGCGGATTTGCAAAGGTTTGTGAAAAAAAAAACACAGAGCCGTGAGTGATAAAAACGACTGATACCACGTGAGCTTGCTGAAGAAAGAAGCCACGATTTTCACCAAACGCAGAGCCGTGAGTTTGAAGGACCAGACAATCTGTGGTAAAAATACCAATAAAAAAAAACGCGATTTGCAGAGGATGTTAGGCAAAAGAAATCGCAATTTTCAGATACCAGCTGAGAATGGTACAAAACGACCACGATTTTCATGCAATTTGTAGACCGGAGTTCAGAATTTCTCTAGACAGAAAAACCTAGGCGGGTTTTTTGGAGAAAATAGCTGAAATAATTTTGGAAAAATTTAAACAAATAATTTCAAGAAGAAATTATAAATTTTAACAAAAAAATTTAAGTATTTAGCTCTGATACCATATTACGAGGTAATTGGTAAAATACTTGAATGTTAATAACAGAGACCGAAAGGTCAATTTATAAAAAAGAATGAGATGATGTTTCCTTAGGAAACGATCGTAAAGAATAGAAACATTCTATTCTAGAGAAAGCAAAAAACGAAAGCAAACTAAAGCTAAAGATATTTACAAGATAACCATTAACTAATAATAGACGTCTTATCTATTATTGTAATATCAATTACCATTGGATCATTTAGGGCATCAGATACCACTATATCAATTAGAGCATCAATTACCATTGGATCATTTAGGGCATCAGATACCTATCAATTAGGGCATCAATTACCATTGGATCATTTAGGGCATTAGATACCATTGTATCATTTAGGGCATTAGATACCATTGTATCATTTAGGGCATTAGATACCACTGTATCATTTTGGAGCGTTGGATACCTCTGTTTTATTTCTTTTCTTCCTATTGCTAACTGTGGCAATATCATAAGATTAGAAGATATGCTCATAATCATTATTCTTATAAATGGAAGACTGAAATAACAATCCTATAGATATATGCTATATTCAGTTGGAAGGTCAACCAATCTAAATGGTTACCAATTATATTGACAATAAAGGTTGCTTTCATTAAAGGGAATTACTGAAGTCAACAATATAAATTAATCCATCATATCTTCTACTTGTATAAATATCATAAAAGTAAAAAAAGTACATGTTACCAAATAAAGGTTTGAATGTTCAACCTATCTTTATCTGATACATGTCTTGACATCTCGTGGAGAGGGGAAACATTGTCAAGGGCTTAACCTCCCAACCACGGATCTCTAACTTATCCCCGCACTTTCTCTAACTAGAAAGACCCTCTCTACTTGGAATAGACAACTGGAATAGACAATGGAACACCTTGTCAACCACTGAGCATCCTGATATCTAATCACACCACTTGACTTGACAACAGGAGAAAACAATAAATATGATCATGCATGAGCTATTAAATGATTCCTTTTAAAATAATAATAATTAATTGTTATGTTACATCTGATGCTGTTTCATGTTATTGCAGGTTCCTTTCTCTCACCTCTTCACCCTTTTCCTTGGCTATAAAGCCGGGTGAGTCCCTGGTGATTGAATCTCAGAGTAACCAATTCTTTCTGTTGATCCTCAACTGATATAAGAATATTATGTGTTTTCAGTTTATCATAGTCTGTGATTCCGAGAAATGTAATTTTTAAGACTTGTAGAATAAATATCATTTGATTGTGACTTTCAATGGTATAAATAGAATATGATAGTATGTCATGGATACTTGGCTTTTATTGCCATAAACAACTCTAACTTAGAGAAGGTCTAACCTATGATATTAAGCAAGATAATTTGCATCATGATATAAGTTGTAGCTTACTGCTATATAAATCGGAATGCTGTAGCAACTGGTAAGAAATTATAATGCAATGTTTGGATTTTTGGTTAATCACATAACCTGATATAATCTGAAGGAAAGAATGGAGTATTCCTGGATGCTCATCAACCCACCTCAGAAAAGATCTTGAATGCCAGTTTCAATATGAATGTTGCTCACAATTTCAGTAGAACTTCTGAATAACCAGAAATCGTGGATGGAATACAATGCAATGGTTACTAGTTGACAGAGCTATTAGGTGCCGTGATAAATGTTTATGAAGAAGTTGGGTGCTTGAAAATGGAAGTCGGGTGCTTGAAAATAGAAGTCGGGGGCTTGAAAATATTGGTGTCTTCCGCCTCTCGAGACTTCTTAATAAAAAGAGATAATCATGTCTCTTTGGCTTCCAAGAACCCGTAACATAAAGAAGTGTCTTGGCTTTTGGACACCAAATAAAAATGCCAAGTGTTCAATCGGTTTCAAACAAGAAAAATAATAAAAGATGGAAGAAGATTTGAAGGTTATAAATCGAAAAATAATTATGGTTTATATCTATCTATATGCACGCAGATATATTTGTGAGGTGGCATCATTTTATTATAAAGAAAATAATATTATGGTGCCACTTTGTTCTTATATCTATGTGTACATACATAGGTATATATTATAATGATGTGGATAAAAGAGCAATCAAAAACCTTTGAGGTACGTATTATTTTTAATTAAATTAATTTATGTTTTAAAATGTTTATTTAATAGTTCATTTGTGTTTAATGTGTGTATCTTGTTATGTAGTCGTTAGGTCCTCAACCACATACCCATTTGCTTAGTGATGGTGATGCTCCTATGCCCAGTTCTTTTCACACAATGCTTCCACCCCTTCGACATTCTCCCTACAAGGAAATTCTCCACAGTTAAATCGTATTACCATAACAAGTTATTAACTTATTAATCATAAATAATCATAACAGCTAATTGCCTTTTCAATTCCATGAATTGATGATAAATAATTAACTAGCATGTTATCTTCATATGAAATAATAACGACGAACCATATTACCATTTCGTAGGATTATAACAAATTTAACTGTTAGCTGACTTCATGTGAACCTCAATGACTATATGAACATTTTAAATTGGGTCGAAAATTGGGATGTAACATACCATTCCCTTTGTGTTTCATTGTCCTCGATGAACTTGAAATTGTAATGAACATTATAAAGGAGTATTAAAATTGGGTCAAAATTTGGAATGTAACATACCATTCCCCTTTGTGTTTCATCGTCCTCGATGATTTTCTACAAATTTGACACTAAAAGAATATTCCAAATACAATATGTATCTATAGCATCGTGCTATCATTTCTTTTCAAATTTGAGTCAAATCTAAGTTATGCCCAAAAATCAAGGTCTATTTTTACTTCAATACTTCCAAAAAGATGCTTGCATGATTTCATGAATTAAAAACACACACTCACTTGAGTTTTCTTTACCATACTTGTGATCATCTCAGCATCACTTGAGTTGATTATGTTGTAGGATATTTTATTTCATATTCCTGTCATACTCATGTAGACACTCATAATATCTTTAGTTCAATTCTCATATTAATTATCTCATATGAGAATTTTTCAATGTTCAATAATTGAGAGTAAGATAAGTATTCAAATTTTGTAATTCCTCAACTAACATGTTCTAGATCATTTCTTGATCACATAATTTATATTATTTCTTGATCACATAATTTAAATCACTCATACATACCGTCTGGCATATGGTACTTGTTAATGAATAAATCATCCTTCACAGATCACCTAAAAAAGGTTAGTGAATTCATGTTTTTTTTCCATTTATGTAACTTCGGCCTTCATGCCCATCTTATCACAATAACATCCTATTAGAATAATCATCTCATGATAGAATATATACTTCATCTCTAAAAACAATATATAGCAGCTCAATATGTCTTGTTATTTCCTTATCGTAAAGTCAACATCGCATGTGTATTATACATGTATAGCAGTGTGTCAAAGGTTAAAAACATGATGTACTGTAAAAGATCATCATACATCTAATCAAGATCATAGAAATTATGGTACTGAACTATATGTATCCCAATCTCTTAGCACTTGGACAACATGCTTACACGCAATTCCTGAGACGGGGTGTAGTTTGATGCTTGTATGTTTTGTCTACCATATTCTTGATGAAATTACTGCTCTGATACCACTGATGAAGGTACGCTCTGATACCATTGATGAAGAGCCACACCTCCCAATTACATTAACATTTCTGCTAGATCTCTCAAGATCCAATCCAAACCTAAGCTAGTCCAGATCCATACTCTGGTAGAAACCTCTGAGATCTCAACTTGTGCTCGCAAGCCACCGAGCAACCTCCTTGTTTCTAAACCGCAGTCACTAGCTCTTCTCCAACTTTATCCAAGATCCAAGTGTAAACTGCCTCACATTCGGCGCTCTGTTTACACACTCACAAGTCCATCACAATCCTGCTGTAAACTGCCTCACATTCGGTGTTCTGTTCACAGACTCAGGAAAACTCACTCTTCGCTTCCTCCTTCTCTTTCACACCTTGAAGCCTTCCAAGCTTTCCAACTTTCACACATTCAAGCTTTTCCTTCCAAAGCTTTCTACTCCTCGAGCTTCTCCTTGAGCTTCTACTCCTCGAGCTTGATTTAGAAATGCTCATATGCCTTGCTTAAATAGGCATTTACCACCCAATGCATGACTTATCCACAACCTTCTAGAATTCCTCCACAACCTTCTACAACTTCCACAACTTTCTACAATATTCATTACTTTCTAGAATTCTACCCACACACCTCGATAAATGGAATGACAACCATTTATTTTTTTATTTTTTTCTATTATGCCACTTATGCACCTCGAAAATAGAAATCCTCTTTTTCTTTCTTATCTCCTTTTTCCCCTTTTTTTTTATTTTTTATTATTTCTCCTCTAATTTTCGTCACTTTCTCTTTCCTTCACAATTTTTTAAAATTTTTTTTTTTTCAACTTTTTTTTTTTTCCCAATAATTTTCCCATGCAAGATGCTCTTGCATCAGACTCCCCCGGTAGATAGAAAAGTGTCTCACACTTTGACGCCAAAAGAAAGATCTACCACCATCTTCATCTTCACCAAAGGCTTCCACCTCAACAGGGACAACAAAACCATCATGCAAATCTTCCACATCTGCATTACTCTATCAAACACCAAAATCTCAAACATCCAATCAGCGTGCTCACTCCTAGGAACAAACTGAAAATAATTCTTCATCAACAAAACCTCATTCACATCAGCAACTAGTGAATCCATGCTAGCAACAACAAACTCTACATCAGCAGCCAGATGTAGATCTCCATCAACACATGCCAAACTCTCAACACCAGCAACCTCATTGCTCACAACAAGATGCTTTGCAACATACAAGTCACCACCAACAACTGGATCATCCACGACCGAGTGCTCCACAATCTCCATGTCAGACTCAACCAATTGATCATGAAAACCAACCTCTGTCCCAACATCAACAACGTTAGGAATATCTTCAGCAACAACCTCTAGTTGCTCTGCAGGTTTTGCATCAGACTCCACAAATTGATCAGCAAAACCAACCTCTTCCACCTTGACCTTCTTAGCTTGACCAGCCAATCTAGCATCCAATCGAGAAATCATCTTCGAAAAATTCCTCTCCACTATATCATGGATTTTCGCAATCATCTTAGGGTCCAATCCTCTTGGAGCCATCTCCCAAGATCTTCGTAAACCCTCTGCAACAAATCCTTCCCACGCTCCTTGTGACAACCTCAAATTGTTTGCAAGTCAGATCGCAACCTGCCACCTGGCACGAACAATCAGGAACCACATCACAAGTCTACGACAACGGATTTGCAATCCGCAAGCTCTCTACGATCATGCCTCAACAAGTTAGTCATCCATCTTCACATCTATCGATCAATCTGCATGTCCTCCCAAGGTCCTGGTGCAAACTGCCTCAGCTTCGGCGATCTGTTTACACGCTCAGGAACTCCCACTCTAATAAACTTCACCCAACCAAGGTCCTGGTACAAACTGCCTCACACTTCGGCGATCTGCTTGTACACTCAGGAACTCCTGCTCTGATAAACTTCACCCAACCAAGGTCCTGGTACAAACTACCTCACACTTCGGCGATCTGCTTGTACACTCAGGAACTCCTGCTCTGATACCACTTGATGAAGTTACTGCTTTGATACCACTGATGAAGGTACGCTCTGATACCACTGATGAAGAGCCACACCTCCCAATTACATTAACATTTCTGCTAGATCTCTCAAGATCCAATCCAAACCTAAGCTAGTCCAGATCCACACTCTGGTAGAAACCTCTGAGATCTCAACTTGTGCTCGCAAGCCACCAAGCAACCTCCTTGTTTCTAAACCCCAGTCACTAGCTCTTCTCCAACTTTATCCAAAATCCAAGTGTAAACTGCCTCACATTCGGCGCTCTGTCTACACACAAGTCCATCACAATCCTGCTGTAAACTGCCTCACATTCGGCATTCTGTTCACAGACTCAGGAAAACTCACTCTTCACTTCCTCCTTCTCTTTCACACCTTGAAGCCTTTCAAGCTTTCCAACTTTCACACATTCAAGCTTTTCCTTCCAAAGCTTTCACCTTAGCATCTCCTTCTTGAGCTTCTACTCCTCAAGCTTCTACTCCTCGAGCTTGATTTAGAAATGCTCATATGCCTTGCTTAAATAGGCATTTACCACCCAATGCATGACTTATCCACAACCTTTTACAATTTCCACAACTTTCTACAATATTCATAACTTTCTAGAATTCTACCCACACACCTCGATAAATGGAATGACAACCATTTATTTTTTTATTTTTTTCTATTATGCCACCTATGCACCTCGAAAATAGAAATCCTTTTTTTTTTTTTTCTCCTTTTTCCCCTTTTTATTTATTTATTATTATTTCTCCTCTAATTTTCGTCACTTTCTCTTTCCTCCACAATTTTTTAAAATTTTTTTTCAATTTTTTTTTTTCAACTTTGTTTTTTTTTTTTTCCCAATAATTTTCCCATGCAAGATGCTCCTGCATCAATTCTGATTGTGGCTTAGACTCTGAATCCACATAACTCTTATATTTCTATGGAACTCTACCTTTCATGCTGAAAAATATATATATTTTTTGCTCAACCCATCCTTGGGTCATGGATTGATCATAAGCAGCAGAAACAAATTTACATAGGGTTCATATCAAGTAGCTCATCACTCTCCTATAAATATTTGGAAGCTTATCTTTTCCATTTGTGTGACCTAGGCTTTCATGCCCGTCTTGTTAGTGTAATTATTTCAAGGAAAAACTTAAGCCAAACAAAAGTTACATTTATAAATAAGCATTGATAGTTTCAGTTATGCAAGTATGTTTACTCCATACTGAAGCACAAAATGACCTTGTCATTTAATCAACATCAGAAAGGATTATCATTCAAAATCATGGTTTACAATTTTGTTTTTTCCTTTAGTTTAAGTTCAAAATAGATAACAAGATATTACTACCATTTCATAAGAATAGGAATATAATTGCATAAAGTGAATGTTGGGAACATTCAACTGAAAAGAAATATTTAATCACCATCAACGTTTAGATAACATCTTATCAAGGTTATGGCAACTGGTTTGTATTGTGCAAGCCTCAACATTTGGACCCAGTTTAAATCTCCTCATTCTTTACTGAGAATGCCCCTCCCTCCTGGGATAAGGCACATGTATTATTTTGGTCCTGCCACCCGAGCATACTGGTGTTTAGAATGTCAGCTCAGTAATAGGAGGGCATGCTTGATTAGCTGGCACCACCAACATCTTGTGATCAAATTAGGCAAGCATGCCTCTAAACAACCTTGGCCAAGGATTTAGATGGGCAAATGAACAATCCTGATCACCACCGCTCGACTTGCCAATCATGTCATTTTTTTTAGTTCTGATTCATCTTTATGATTTTGCAATTTATACATTTGTCCATTTCATATGGACCACACCATGATCTCAACCCTTCCCGACTTTTCTAGATGATTTCCCGGTGTGATTTTTTTCAGGTTGATTGTAAAATATTCAGTTACGAAAAAAATAAAATCTTTTTCCACATTACATTATCAATTTTTCTAAAAACAATATTGGGCCCAAGGTTTCAGCATTGAACCCAACGCTCTAATACCATATCTAATATCCACTTCAAAATTTTACATCAATGTATAGATGCTTTTGCAAACACCCAAGTTAGTCCACAAATACCACTTAGGATCAAATGATGATTACCATCCAATACCTCTATATCAAAATCAAATGACGATTACCATCAAATACCATTATTATCAATCAGGGCATCTATTACCATTGGATCATTCAGGGCATCAGATACCACTATATCAATTAGGGCATCAATTACCATTCGATCATTGAGGGCATCAGATAACATTGTATCAATTATGACATCAATTACAATCGGATAATTTAGGGCATCAGATACCACTGTTTTAAAACATTTTTCCTTCTTTCATGTTGCAACCCATAAGTTTTCTCTTTACCAAAGAAATGAGACTTCCCCAAATTCCCAAGATTTGGGCAGTCCTAGTTGAGAAACTCTTGCCAAGTTAAGTCTCACTAGACTTGGTGAATTTGGTGGACTTGACAAACTCATTGGGTCTACGCAAGTCTTGATGAGTTTGGTGAGACGATAGATTCACCGTGTAGGCGAGTTTCAACCTAGAGACTCAACCATTTTAATTTTGTTAAAAAAGCTTATAAAAAATTCAATGCTTGTTTGGTTTATGACATGCCCATTTAGGATTTTTAAAAATATGAAAATATGTGGTCCCTATAAACTCTCATGAGAGGTGTTATTACTCAACCCTATTTTGGTGTTTGTGGCAAACCCCATCAAACTATATGTCTAAGCATATAATAGGCAAATTATGAATCATGATAATAAAAATCTACAAAATACATATCCCTATTTGCCAATCTTTCCAACTTTCATGCTCAAAGCTGCAATCATTGATTATTTTGTTTCATATATGGACAACTTATTTAGTATACAAGGATCACCCTAGGAAAAGTTGGTATTCTACAATTTTTGTTTTGCTCAGTACAAGATAAGTTTTGGTTGGCAAGGAGTGCCATTTTCATAATGCAAAATGCATCAATGATGTTTTGCATAGACAACTCATAGAACAATCCCATCTATTAGTATCCTAGCTAAGTTCAAAATAGAACATTACTGTTACTTTTTTTATGCACTAATCCTATTTGCTAGTGAGCTTGTCAACAAAATTTGTTGTCTTGAAGGCTTTAAGAAAACTTTGACAATAAATTCCTCACTTGAACATACCCACCAGTCTTTGAGACAAGCAAATAACATGGCCACATCATCAAAGAGCTATCTTAGATGCCCAATACATGACTTGTCATGATCTTGCAATGAGCAATGCAAACTCCTTTGAGCCGTAGACTTATAATTTTAGTTTTGATATTTGTTTTGATTTCGTATTCATTAGTTTTTTATATGTTTGACAATATCTATCGATCTAACTTATTTGGGCATCAAGTTTGTGCCCGATTCCAAAATTAGCTTGCTGAGTTTGATGTGTCTAAGCCTTGTAACTTTGCTCTCTAGCATGTTGGGTTATGTTCCAATCACATTTCTAAGCTAAATCTAATAGCAAAACAAAAGCATCCATTAACACCATGTCACTCGACACTTCATCCACTTAAGGACCAATTTTCAAAGCAAAAGAGCTAGCTGTATCCACAAATACATTACGGTCCTTCTACAACGAAAAAACCTCTTAATGTTTAGGTTGTGGGATGCAAGAAAGCTGCAATTTAACTAACCAATTTTGTATTTACTAGATTGTCAATAGATCTACCATCTATGAATACCTTGCACACTTTGTCCTTACATTTGTATTCTGATTGATTGAGAACCTAACCACAACTTCTATGGTGCAGCCATCCTTCAATAGAGGCACACTAATACCTTGATATCTATCAGAGTCGACTTGGTTGGAAGAAATGATTCAATTGTGAGCCAGGGGTTCTAAGAATCTATTGAGGGTCTAGAATCCCTCCCATTGAGTTCGTGCACGACATGCCTCAAAATAATGAACCTTGGATCTAGGGAATAGTTATGGGAAAATTGGTTTGTTGAAAAAGGTAACAGAGGTAAGCCATGACTCTGATCTTATTTCTATCATTGGTTTAGAAAGAAAAGGTCATGGGGGTGGGAGGTCCCCTAGTATTCTAAGGGCCCCTACCCCTACAATTACAAGGGGTGTGCATGCAATTTCAAAGGCACTATTTCTTTTCCAACCAACCTCGGGTTTCCTTATCTCAATAAGTCAAGGTTCTTTGTAGCATGAAGTTCTCTTCCATCTATGCTCTATTTTCCTTTGTTTAGAGGTTCTTCTTTGTATACTAACATGGCCCTTTTGGGGATTTGAGGAAAATCTGTCGCCCTATGGGTATCTTTATGAATGGGACATCTAAAGGCCTTCATTCTCTCCTACTTCTAAAGCTTTGCTTTCCTCAAAACTTAGTTTTCACATCCATGCCTTCTTCTAGCTTTTCATTCACAATAGATGTGGAGGAAAATCCTATTCCTTTGGTCTAGTTGATTTTACCTCTTTTTACTGACCAATTTTGACTTTTTGTTTAGTTTCTCCTCTACCTTTAAGGAACATTCATATGCCTTGTGCATAGGAGGTCCACCAAGGCAATCTCATCTTGAAGTTGAAACTAAATGCCATCAACATTCCTAGTGGTTGCTTGCCCCTTTGTTCTCTGGTATATTTGTCCAAATATGAAATCTCATAAATATTACGATAATAGATAGTTTATATTATCTGTGTTTAGTATCTAATGGTTATCTATTGTAATCTTTTGTAAATATTAGAATGTTTTTAATATTTAGTTAGCTGTGGTTATTTGTTATCTTTCTTCAACTTTCTTTTAGCTAGAATAGAATATTTCTATTCTTTACGATCGTTTCCTAAGGAAACATCGCTTTATTTTTTTATATATAGACCTCTCGGTCTTTGTTAATAACTAGCAAATATTTTCCAATTACTTTGTAATATGGTATCACAGCCAACACTCTACATTTTTTCGAAAATAATTATAATTTCATGGTTGAAATTATCTGCCTTTTATTTTCGAAATTATTTGCATGCATACTTGCTTCCAACTCTCTCTATAATCCAACTAGGGTTTTCGTTTTGAGAGATCTAAATCCACTAACTTTTGGTTCGGTTCTGCAACCCATTTCTATCCAGATCTGTTTGTTTTTTCTGCACATTTTTGCCATTTTTTGTGGTTTTTTTTTTGCAGTAGAGTCATTTTTGTTGAAAACTCTAATTTTTCGGGTTTGGAAATTTTTTCTGATTCTAGATTCTTGGTGGGTTTTTTGAGAGCTTAGTTGGGTTGTCGTCATATTTTTCTGGGTGCCTCGATTTTTGTTCCTCAATTTTTGAGCCAACCAATCTAGAAATTGACAACATATTCTAGCTGGGTTTTTCGAGCTCTTTTCTGGGTCACCCTTTCAAATTTTCAGGGTCTCTACTTTTTGAGGGTTGCATGTACTTGCATGTGCCGCTTTACCATGCAAAGTCTTGTGTTTTGCCTCCCTTAAAAATTATGGTGGGTTTTCATAAATTTTTTCCTCAAAAAAAAAAAAAAAAATTCTCATGGGTTTTCATTATTTTAATGGGTTTTTATAAATTTTCCCTTAAAAATTCTGATTTTGTAATTTGCAAAGTTGTTTGGGATTCTTTCATGGGTTTTTAATTTTTTCCTTCAAAATTATTTGTTGGGTTTTGCCGTTTTTCCTTAAAAAAATGAAGCTTTGTATTGTTGGGTTTTGATTGTTTTTCACCTCAAAAATCAATGGCTTTTTGTGGTTTGTTTTGGAGCATTATGCTCATCTGCAAAGTTTTGGAGCATTATCCGAAGTGCCATCAGCGGTCTTCTCAGCAAAGGTCCTTTGCTCTAGCTTCAGAAGGCTCTAGGAAAAAAAACATTCAATGCAACTATTGCCACAAGTTTGGGCACATGAAGGTTGAATGTCGGACACGCTTAGCTGCCCTATATCTAAACAATCTAGTTCGCAGCCCCTGGCAAACAGTGCGGGGCACCTTGAATAGACAGAATCTGCATTTTGCGCTTTTTGACAACTTCGTGCTCTAGACAGATTAACCATTAAGGGAGGGTATTACGATAATAGATAGTTTCTATTATCTTTGTTTAGTATCTAATGGTTATCTATTGTAATCATCTGTAAATATTAGAATGTTTCTAATATTTAATTAGCTTAATAAAAATTGAGGGCACAGACGACTACTACACCAGGGACGCATCCCTCTTCTTAGTATCTAAACATGGATGTAATTGTCTTAGTGAAATTTGAGTTTTTGTTGTCTTTATTTTGTTGTCCGAAGACGACTTTACTTTTTTGGGGGGATGATGTTGTTGGTAAATTATATATTGTAGCCGACGAGTAGAATTGTATCTGAAAGGGCGCGTGACGGTTGAGTCTCCCCTTCGGGAAAGTATATTTACACCATCCAGAAGGGACTTTGGATCATCATCATCAAAATCATCATAATCATATTGTAAGCATTGGAGTGCATATTTCATATATGAATAAAGTATTTGTTTAGTGTTATATCTTACTGTACTACATGTGACAAGTATCCTTTTACCCTGTACGGTAAACATAATTATCTGTTAGCTTTCTTTAGCTTTCTTTTAGCTAGAATAGAATGTTTCTATTTTTTACAATTATTTCCCAAGGAAACATCGCTTTATTCTTTTGTACATATAAGCCTATCGGTCTATGTTAATAACGAGCAAATATTTTCCAATTACTTCATAATAATAAATTGCTGAGTATAGGCTTGCATTTACTAAAGTCCTTGTTTTAAGTTTGAAATTATTTAAATAATTGCTGGTAATTAGTAGGCAGGAATTGAGCTGGTAGATGTTTCAGCATCTGAGGCCATAGTTCAATTTTCTCCTTTCCTATCTAAAAATAAATCTGTGTTGAGTTTATCTTTAATGTCTGAAATATCTACTTCCACTTTAGATCCTTGTCTGGTTGTGCCTTCATCGAGTGTCTCCCTAGGCTCTATTACTTTGGATGTATTTCTTTACTTCTTCCATTCCATTCTGGATTCATCCAGATTTAAATTAGTTTTAATGGTCTTTAATCTCCTAAGCCATTCATCAACCTTTCTTCGATGGCATCCATTCCTCCTGCCTCTTCTCCCCTTGTGTATGTATAATCCACTCTGAACCATTGCAGATTGCATCGTGACCAAAACTGATGTAAAGAATCTCTGTTGCTGCAATTGAAAATTCTAATCTAACTGCCACTGTATTGAACAGAGCAGTGAACTCAATATCACGAGTACAAATAAAACTGCTACAATACACAGCATAATGGTTCAAGCAAAACCTCCATTGCTTTTCTGCTCAATAATTATTATCACATTCTCATTGATACAAAAACAGATGCCTCTAAAACATAGTGCTGCCTACCTTCACCAAACTGATTGATAAAAACAACATTAAGATTATCCCTAACAGCAATAGTATCCCCCAAAGAAAACAGAAACTGGAGGCAAAAAAATAGTAAAAACTGTGGAGGACTGACACAACAGCTAATGCATTAGCTATACACAAAATGAAAAATTATCTAAGCCAAAAGTAATGAACACAGACTTATGGGAGCCCCAACATTTAAAGGGCACTAACATCACAATCAAGACCATAGAACTGAACATAAGAGGATAAATCACTCACACCTTGCAAATCATTAAAGAAAAATATTCTCACCTGTGCACTTCCATCACGAGAGTTCATCCCTCCTTATTTTCTTTCAGATAAAAAGTAGAAGTTGAAGAAAGCAAGGGGGTTTATCACACTCAATTGGATGTCAGCTCAATAAGTGATGCAGCACACTTGCATTGAATGGAAGTCTAGGTGGCATTTCATGCCCCAGCCAAATTGCTACCAATTGCAGTGTACAAAGCTGCTCCTTTCCAACAACTTGAAATGGAAAAGAGGCACCAAAGATAATGCTAATAAAGTGGTACTAGTTTTCACATTAACAATGTAGAATAAAGAAGAATTACATTAAATTTATACTATAAGAGCAGCAGTTGAATAAGAAATGTTGTGACTCCCTCAATAATGAAATATAAAGGGAGATCATTTCCGTTACACCCCTTCCTTGAAGACTTTCCAAATAACTGTTTCAATGGAAGTGTGAAGTTATTGAAATTTGAATTAATTATGAGGATTATGGAATTAATGATGTTAATTTATTTAATTGTGAGGATTATGGAAAGAATGAAGTTATTGATTTAATCATGAGGTTTAGGAATTAATGATGATAATGGAAATTAATATTCAAGGATGGAAAGTGTTACATACCTACATGATAATCTAGATGTTTATGTTAGTTAATTGTTATTTATGGAAAATTGTTATTGCGGGTTTTGAACTAGCCAAAATAATTTTTTTTACATCGAAGTCCTGTGTGATAATCTCAGAATAAAAATTCTCTAAACATCCTCAAATGGTGGACCTTTCTCCATATTTAAACAGAAACATTGATTGCCATGATCAAAATGCTTGGGGACAATTCTATAGTTTGTCAAGATTTATTATAACAATTAAAATATCAAAATGCATACAAGTAAATGCAGAATCCTATCATGAAGATGTTCATAATGCTGTTCCAAGAAATGAAACCTACCTTTTCAAGTTTACCTAGTTCACAGATCTCAATATTTTAGAGCTTTTCTTTTTCATATCATGGCCTGTGAACTTGTTAAAGATCAAAGCTTTTTGTAGCTCAAAGAAAACAATAACCCTCCAAGGGAAAATCAAGAGAAAAACCCTTAATTTTTCCTATCAAGTTGTTGGACAAAAACCCATAACGTGTCTAGTTATCAAGGACCAGCATTTAAGGGAATAGCCACAATTTGTAAGAAGAAACATAGCAGAAAATTAAGAGAAGATTATTTTCAGAATTATTTGAATATTATAATAAATTCATGATTTTGCTTTAAGATATATTTATAAATGAAAATCCTATCATCATTTTAGAATCTAAGTTATTGGTTTAAGGCAGAAAAATAAGAAATGTTCTAGAAAGAGACATTACATAGCAGCTATTAGGGACCTCCAAATTTCATCATTTATAAAATCCACATTCACTTTTCTGCAATGCTTCTCCATCATAACTCCAAATTTTGAGTTTTAAATTCAGTAATTTCACCTTGACAGGTCTGTACAGATATTGAGAGTATTTTTTTGAACATATAACTTGATTATTCAACAGTATTTTAATTTCATCTAGAAAGAAATAAATCATATGCTGTTTTCAACATCTGAGTAGGGGTGCAATGTTCAACTTGATAATACAATCCAGAAATGGGATGAAAAAAGTTTTTCTAATAAATGTGGTAGATACAGAAACAACTATGAGAATAAATGAGCATTTGATTAGAAATAATGTTTAATCCAAAATGTCTAACAAGCAATAGCTATTAAAAACTGCCCAGGCCACAAATGCATCCCATATGTCCAAAAGATGCACTAAGTAGAAATGTTTGTGGCAGAAAAAGAGCCCGTAGAATCCTCAACGACACTAAGTAGATTCAAATGCAAGAGTTTAATTGTCAGGAAAGGAGGAGCCTGGGCTGGGAGGGGTGGGTGAAGATATCCTTGGATGATGCAAGAGCATCTTGGGTCAATGAGCAATCTTGCATCAACCAAAAATATTCTTTTTTTTTTGTACCAGTCTTTTGTTTGGTTGCTACTGTTGGTTTCTGGTTATGTGCAGTTGGTATCATTTTGAGGACCTATCCTGGATCCATGTCCTAAGTGTGCATACTTTGAGGTTTTCATATTGAGTTTTGTGCCATTCTTTGCGGTCTCTGTTTCCTGCAATTTTCACTCAGCTGGGCAAGATGGTTCAGTTTGCGCAGTTTTGTTTGGCAATGTGGCATCTTGCGCAATTTTGTTTGGCAACTTGGCGTCTTGCACAGTTTTGTTTGGCAATGTGGCATCTTGCATAGTTGGGGGCCAACTCATAACTTCCATATTGTACCTATTCTTAAGAGTGTGTGATCTTATGTTGTCCTTGGCTTGGGTATTGATTTACTCTTCCAAGATTGGAGCTATATTGTAATTAAATGCCTGACTAACCGACTTGTGGCTTAACTGACTATATAAGAAGCTTGGTTAGATGTAGGAAGGGAGATTTTAGACTCTAGATGGAGAATTAGATTGAGAAATAGAAGATGCGAGCTAGGACTCTAATTATTTTGTAGAAGCCCACAACCTAGAAGGCCTCACAGCCAGGCATGTTGCTGCCTTTATATGTGAAGTTAAATAATTACACCTATTGAATTGCTGCATATAGCCTCTCGTTCCTTGTGGATTGTTTGTGTAAGCTTCTGTGTAGCTATTTAGCAAGGGTAGTTTGGGGTTTTCTCCTTTGAGATACCTTTGCCCTGCGTCATGTGTTATCAAAGAAGAGTTCTTTCTTTCGGCTTGGATCGTGGAGAACCTTATCGGATTTGGTTGTAGGGTGGTAGATCTAAAATTTGACCTATAACTTGTTGAAGGTTATGATCTTGCAGGAACTATTGTCAAAATGGTTCGTGATAGAGAAAATGTAGATAATGCTATTATGGACATGTTGAGGCAGATTGCAGTAAGACTTGAAGCTGTTGAGATAACGTAGAGAAGAGGTGTACATCTTGAAGATGTTAGTGATGATGAAAAGGTGGTGCTTAATCCTAATCCTGAACTTGAAGTTGAACAAGATGAAGAAAGACTTTTTACAGTTTTATCTAGAGCTAATGCTAGACCTGTTGTTGAAGTTGCTTTCTATGATGGGAGATTGGAAACTAATGCAGTATTGGATTGGATCTCTGAGATGGATAAATACTACGAGTATGAGGGTACTCCTAATAATAAGAAGAAGATAGTAGTCACAAAGTTGAAAGTGAGATCATTTGTAGACCGAAAGACAAAAGAGAGGAAAAGAAAAGATCAAGACATGGGCAGAAATGATTGGGAAAATGAAAGAGTTTCTTCCTACAGATTACCAAGTCAATTTGTTGAGAAAAATGCAAAATTTGAGACAAAAGGACATGAGTGTGAGAGAATATACTGAGGAATTGTACAAGTTGGATATTAGATCTGGACATGTGGATGATGAAGTTGAGAAAGTGGCTAAATTACCTGAATGTTTTGAGGACATCAATTCAAGATGAGATCAGTTATGTTAAGATGGACAATGTGGAAGAAGAATATCAGTACACTCTGAAGGTTGAAGAAAATTTGGCGAAGGAACATGAACAAAGATAGAGAGGAAGAGGTGGCAGATTTTAAAGAAACAGAGGCAGAACCTATGGAGAAAGTAGCAGATCTGAAGTGCAAGAGAAAGGAAAATCTAATTGGAAAGATGACAATGTTGGCAAAAGAGGTAATTACACTAGAGGTAACCATATTGGTTACTCTAGGAATAGTAATAATGGTAAGAGGGATGAAAGATCTTGGTCTAAAGGTACTTGTTATAAATGTGGCGAGGAAGGACATAGAGCTTTTGAATGTACTAATTTTGGTAAAAAGGTTGGAGGAAGTGGCATAAATATTTTGTCTTGTGAAGAAGTGGCTGAAACACCTAATGAACCTGAGAATGGTGAGAATCTAATGATTAGAAGGGTCTTGTGGAATGAGAAATCAGATGAAGGACCTGTTTTGAGGAGAAGTCTATTCAAAACTAGATGTAAAATTGATGGAAAGTATTGCAAAGTGATTATTGACAGTAGTAGTTTAGACAATTTGGCTTCTGAGGAAGTGGTATACAAGCTGAAGTTGCGAAGGTTGAGACATCCGAAACCTTAGTATGTTGTTTGGATTCAGGATGAGCATAAATTGTCGGTAAGTGAGCAATGACTTGTAAAATTTAAAATTGGGAATTACTATGATGAAGTCTTGTTTGATATTATGCCTCTGGGTTGTTGTCACATTTTGTTGGGTTGACCTCGGCAATATGATATACAAGCATTGCATGGTCGTAGATTGAATCAGTATACTATTCGGGCAAATGGGAAGAAGCAGATTTTGTTATCTTTGATTGAGAAACTTGATGAGAAACATTGTACTACAATAACAGTTTGTTTTGTGATGGAAATCAATTTGTTAAAGATATGAAGGAACATAACACATGCCTTGCCTTGATTCCTAGGAAGATTGAAAAACAAGATTAACTTGAGCATGCACTTGAGATAAAAGCTTTAGTAGATGAATTTCAAGATGTTATTTCTAAGGATTTACTTGATGGATTGCCTCTATGAGAAGTATTAGTCACTATATGAATTTGATACTTGGAGCTAGCTTACCAAATAAAAGCACACATAGACTAACCCCTGAAGAGAATGCTGAACTGAATAGACAAGTGCAAGAATTGCTTGAGAGAGGTTTGATAAGAGAAAGTTTGAGTCTTTGTGCGGTACCCGTTGTATTGGCACCTAAGAAGAATGGAGAATGGATAATGTGCATTGATTCCAAAGCAATAAACAAGATCACAATAAGTATAGGTTTCCTTTGCCTATGATTGATGACATCATGGGTTGTTTGAGAGGAGCTAGATACTTTACCAAAATTGATTTGAAATGTGGATATCATTATATCAGAATCAAGGAAGGAGATGAATGGAAGATTGCTTTTAACTCTAATTAAGGCTTGTTAAATGGTTGGTTATGCCTTTTGGTTTGACCAACACACCTAGCAATTTCATGAGATTGATGAATGAAGTCTTGAAGATTTTGTTGGGCAAATTTGACCTTGATGACATATTGATTTTCAGTAAGACTAAAGAGGAATATCTTGAGCATATTAGACAAGTGTTACAAAGGTTGAAAGAGGAAAAGTTATTAACTTGAAGAAATGTTCTTTTTATAAAGGAGGCACTAGTATATCTTGGTTTTGTGATTTCAGCTGAAATTTTGAAGATGGATTCTGAGAAGGTAAAAGCTATATTGGAATGGCTTACACTCGAGACTATTTTATAAGTTAGAGCATTTCATGGATTGGCAAGTTTTTATAGAAAGTTCATCAGAAATTTCAGTCCAATATGTAATGCGTTGACAAAAACTAGGAGACGAGGTAAAAAGGATTTAAAGTGGACACAAGGAGCAAATAAGAGTTTTGAAGCATTAAAACAAAAAGTTTGAAGAATTACCTACGCTTTCTTTGTCTGATTTCGCTAAGGTTTTTCATGTAGACTGTGATGCTAGTGGGTGTTAAGTTTGTATCTTCAGTCGGATTCAATCGATCATGAGATACATTGTTGATGATAAATTATCATTTAGACAAATATTCTTATATATATAAAGTAATATTTATATATATATATATATTATATTATTTATAATATATATATTATATATATGATTATTTATATTATTAATATATTATTATTATCTAATGATGATTAACCGTAGAGACATGTCTCTCATATTTATATGTCTTCAAATCTGCATTTGGAACACACCAATCACAATGGAAGTGTTATTACACTTGCAAAAGATGACCCTATATAACATTAACATGGTATTAGAGCAGGCTGCAAATGTAATAAAAATAATTAAAAACAATAATAGAGTCATCAACATATATACAAAGAATATCTAATTTAGAATCAAGCTTTGGGTTAGCAGCTTTACAACTTCAAGTCTGAAGTTTAATATTTGTCAGAGAAAGAAGTGTCAACCCAAAAACACTCTATTAGTTATAGTGAAATATGTTGAACGAGATTGTTCTGGGTGCATATATTTGGTGGGCCAATCCACTAAAGACTACATTTGAGGAATGGAATAATACTTCCATGTAGTCGATTCAATTATAGTTCGATTATACTTTATTTGGCCCTATTGAAATATTTTATCAGGCCCATCTTTAATTCAAGAAGATTTTCCAAGGCTTGAAACAACTATTAAAGCTCAAGAAAATATTGTAAATTTTGACCAGCTCTATTGGAATGACAATTAATATTTTAATCCTAATGTTCTGACTTAGCTGGGCAAAATATTATACATGAAATACAAATAACAACCATACATGAAATACAAAAACCAACCATTGAACTCCATTACATTGGATGCATACAGTAAAGGTGGAATATTTGATCGGGGGAATAATCAGTTTTAAATATTGAAAGGGATAATCAAAACAAAACAGCGAGCAGATAAAGGAGAATGACACGGAGAGAGACGTGGAGCAGCCACAAAAGAAAAGGCAAATGAATTATAAACTTCTGCACATTACAATTATTGTGCCACGTAGGCATAACGATATTGACACATAGGCACCACGATAGACTTAACCATTTCTATTGGTTGGAGAGGCTACGGTGAATTAAACTATATTGCCGTGAAGGAAGAAGGTATGCTCATCGAAACCTTATTAGAGCAGCTGGAAATATATTAGTAAAGTTTGCAATAAATCTTCATCTGACAATCTTTTCCATGAAGAGTTGGGCTGCTAATAACTTCACAGTCCGCATGTTCAGTTGATGGTATAAATAGCTATGCAGCTCATACTTCTAGCCATCTAAAGCTAGGCATTACTTTCTTAAGTCGATCATATTGCCCGAATTGGGCATAGCAAGTCAGTGAGAACAAGGCATGTCAAACTCCTTTATGAGCACTCAAAAGTCTTGGCACCAATTGGTGGATACTCATTGTAGCATTTTGGTCATCCATTGCTATCTGGGATCTCAGTCATCCATTACTAAATTGTGAAAGAGATTGGCGAATATTGGAGTTTGAGGTACATCAATATGAGGAATTAAAAGAGAAGGAATCATATTAAGAAGTCAAATGATATGAAGGTATCATGTCGATACTAATGATAAATGAATCTAATCAAATAAAACATATTCATATGGAATTGTTGACTAAGACGACTCTTAAAGAGGAGAGATCCGCTTTCAGAGTAGACCTCCCACTCCCAAACCCTGTCTTTAGTTCCAAATCTTCATGTTTGACAGCTATGGTTTAAGAACTTAATCATATCTGAAACGTATGGTAAACATAAATCTTCAGCAAAGATGTATCCAAAGTTCTATTACAAATTACAACAATGACAAAATGATCCTACTTTAATCTATTGGGAACATTATAGCTGTAATGGAATGGTATTTATATTAGTAAAGATGGCCTAAATGTTGTTTGGATTGGACAACAGATCTTGGCTATCCAAAGAAAATAAAAACAAAATACCATCTCTTTCTGCTTACCTAAATTCTGCAAGCAGAAAGGATAAGGCAAAGAATGTCTAAAAGAGTACACAACATTATAAAGTATGACTGAGGTGACTGATTATGAATTTCTCCTGGTTAATAAAAGATGATAGAGATATTGTATTTAAAGATTTATCTCAATGGTTGTTGTAGCTAGAATTAAGCCAAGAAATAATGGTGGACAAAATTTATGTATGGAAGACATTGAACAGAAGGTCAATGAAGACTTTGGTGATGACTTGAAATGCTTTCAACTGATACTCCACTTGCTGGTTAAAATGAAGAGAGTAAAATTCAATCAGAAAGCCACATGTATTGCTTATCCAGACTAGATATATACATATGATAGAGCTTTTACATATTCTACATATTACACATCTTTGAGAACATTTTCGGGAGTACTCTTGTGGGCCTGATAAGATAGGAAGAGATATGAATGAAATTATAAAGAGATTTCAACTTCTTAATGTCAAGAAAGATCTAATCCAGTTACTACATGGGCTACTATATGTAGCTGGTTGAAAGAGGAGATACTCATATGATGCTTATGGCTAAATCAAAAAATTGTTCAACTATATAAGAGTGGGAATTTTACATTGTGGAGGGGGAATGATAACAAATGCTCCATTCCCACTTGAACCATCTTTAGAAAGAAGATGTTCCATTCTCAAATGTCTTTGACCTTTATGTGTAGATAAGTACTTTAATCTTTTACATTATCTACTAATTGAAGTCTCTCCTAATTGTAATTTTATCCATACTATAAGAGTTATTTTCCTTGATCGTTTCCTTTGTATCGGAAAATGATCTTGCGGGAAAAGAAGAGTGGTATTTTACACATGCTACCAAATATGGTGCAGACTCAATCTTATGATAGTGGCCCAGAATAAGCTGTGAGCTAGAATTCATTAGTCATCTGATCATCAGTGAGGTGTTTGAAGTGAATATTCTTGATGATTGAGATTATGAGTATTCTTCCATTAAGAGGGAGTCTGACACTTCTTCAAAGGCAACGCAGGAGTTCAAAAGATTGACATTCAGAGGGAGTATAAAAATATATGTGTGTGACTACATGATTTTGATGGGCCTACTCTAGTTTACATAATGAGGAAGTAACTATTTGTGACTAGAAAGTCAAAAGATCGATATTAGATTTAGGAGGAGTTCGACAGGCATCCTTAGGCAAAGAGAGCTCTAAGGGAGTAACTAGAGGACCTGACTTTTTAGGATTGTTGTTTAGAGGGAGAATTTTGAAGTGTGATCTCTTCTCTATAAGGAAAAAGTTCAAAGTGAAATACCTTGTAATGCATTCTACTACGTGAGAGAGAATTTGAGGTGAAAGCCCTTGTCCCACCCTTTGACTTGGTTCATGGTGGTTACTATTTTGCATATGTGGATTATGTCATGAAAGATGATGATCTTTCATATATATATATATATATATATATATATATATATATATATATAGGAAGGTAGCTATGTAAGGCGACAATCTTATCGATAGGTTGACTTGTTGTAGTGACAAACTTTATAAATTTGTTGCCCTGGAGTGGTAGAAGTCATGATAACAAACGTATCATGATCAAACTTCATTAAGTTGTTGTCCTAGAGTGCTGGAGATCATAATACTTGTCATGATAGAGACCATGCCATTGTTATTTTTTGTTATCTGATTGACTACATTAAGTTGTTGTCCTCAAGTGCCGAAAATCAGATAACTCATATCCTACTAGGATATAACATATTCCTTTGGTAGGCATCAATGATTTGATGCCAGTGCACATACCAAAAGAATATAAGTTGAATCATACTTCAGATTATATTGAAAGATAACATCTAAGTTGATGGATATATGTTGATATCCTTAAATATGCCATTCCAGGAATATCATACTGAGGTAATATCTCTTCATATACTTGAGAGCATAATGTGTTCTATAACAATCCTTCTTAGCTAAGAGGGAGTGTTAAGTTTGTAGCTTCAGTCAGATTGATTCAATTATGAGATACATTGTTGATGGCAAATCATCATTTAGACAAGTATTCTTATATATATTATATATGTGGTTATTTATATTATTATTATCTAATGATGAGTAATTGTAGAGACATGTCTCCTCTCATATTTACAAGTCTTCAAATCTACATTTGCAACACACCAATAACAATAGTAGTGTTATTACACTTGCAGAAAATGATCCTATATAGCAGTAACAGTGAGAATGCAATTGGAGTTGTTTTGAGTCAAGAAGGAAGATCTGTAGCTTTCTTTAGTGAGAAATTGAATGATGCTAGAAGAAAATACTTAGTGTATGATCAAGAATTTTATTCTATTGTTCAAGCTTTGAAGAAGTGGAGACATTATTTGATGCTTGAGGAATTTATCTTGAGGAATTTATCTTGTATATAGATCATAAGGCCTTACAGTACATTGGAAGTAAGAACAAATTGAATCAAAGACATATGAAGTGGGTAAAATATTTGCAGAATTTCACCTTTGTGTTGAAACATAAAAGTGAATAATTAAACAAAGTTGTTGGTGCTTTGAGTAGAGGACTTTGCTAACATAAATGAAGGTTGAAGTGCTTGTGTTACATCCCAATTTTTGACCTAAATTAAAATATAGCCGTTGTGATTCACATGAAGTCAGTTGACAGTTAAATTTGTTATAAATTCAGCAAAATGGAAGATGGTTAGTCGTTATAATTTCATGTTAAGATAACATGATAGTTGATTATTTATCATGAATTCAAGAAATTGAATAGGCGATAGCCGTTATGATTATTTATGATTAAATAACTTGATTGGCAATTTAACTGCAGAGAATTTCCTTGTAGGAAGCACGTCGAAGGGGTGGAAGCATTGTCAGAGAAGAATTAGGCACTAGAGCATCAACATTACTGGGCAAATACGTTGAGGACCTAGCAGCTTGAACATCAAGATACAATCGATGAAACCTAAATAATTTGAGAAACATAAAATAATTGAGTTAAAACATAAAACGTACCTCAAAGGATTTTTAATGATTTTTCATCATATTATTATGTATATATGTATATACGTACATATAGATATAAAAATGAAATGACATCATTATATTATAATAATTTAATAAAGTGTTGTCACCTCATTAATATATTTACATGTACTTATATAAATATAAAATAATAATAATATTCAACATATAATAACATTCGAATTATAATCTTTCAACTCTATTATTTCCATTTTAATATTCTTTGTTTTTAACCGATTAACACTTGGCATGATAAATTGACAATAATCTTTTATGTTACAAAAGCCAAGAAGTCTTGACTTATTCTTTAAATTGAAGCCATGAGAAGAAGGCGGATATCTTTTTCAAAATAACCAACTACTCTCCTTTGGCTACATCTTCCAGTATACATTTCCGCTTCCCATAATACCCGTTCTTATATTTCATGTGCCGACTTTCTCTGTTAATAGGAATCTACACTCTTCTTCTCATGATTTCATACTAATCGAACATTCTGTTGAAGATTCGTGAGTATTATTTAAAGCCATGTGTAGTAGACGAAAAATTATATATTCACACCCGAACTCCTCTTTGTTCAAGCATCTCGTTTTATACACCCTACCGTACATGTATTTTTGGTTGAGAATAAAAGATCATATGCATTATGGTAATGTCTTTAAGCAACTGGAGAGGAGCTGATTACAAATCGACTTGCAAACTTCAGATAGTTCCAAATTTATATCATGTCATATGTTAATCATTCCAAATTATGTTATTCTAATATTTAAAATCGATTTCCATAACAGTTGGCTAGGCTCAGAGACATCTTCCCTTGTTAGATTTCATCCACGTTATGATATAAACCTTGCTAGATGTTCCATGACATTTGCTATTGATTTATTTTGACTTTCATAATAGTCGGAATCATCATAGATAAAGTCGAATAGAACCTCTTAAGAGAGAGCTTTCTAATGCAATAAAAAATGAATGCAATATTCTATTCGGAAATCAGAATTCGATCATGTTTTCAATTGGTCTCAAAAATATATTCTTCTAAGTCACAGTTTGTGAAAAGATTTACTAATCAAAAAATCCTTCTAGAATTTATGCACAGAGTCAATTGTTCTGAGATCCGAACACCTAGGATTCACTGACTAGATAGCCATGGAAAGGGTGAAGAGTTGAGATGGAGTCTGCAATGACATAGAAAATAAAAGTCAAATATGATACATTAAATCTAGTATACTATGATTAATAGCTCATGCATGATCATGTTATTGTAATCTCCTGCTGTCAAGTCGAGTGGTTTGATTAGATTACCAGGATGCTCAGTGGATGACAAGATGTTCCCTGTCTATTCCGAGTAGGGAGGGCCTTTCTCATTTGAGATTGTGTGGGGATAAGTTATGGTCCGAGGTTGGGTGGTTAAGCCCCTGACAATGTTTCACCTCTCCCCAAGTTGTCGGATGTACAACAGACGAAGATAAGCTATACATTCAATTGTTTGTTTGAAACACGTATTTTTACTTTTATGATGTATATGCAAGACTAAGGTAAGATTAATTGAGTTATATCAACGTTACAATTATTTTACATTTAGTTGCAAGAGATTGATTTATCTGATGGTTTGTTATATCAATCTTTCATTTATATGAATAATAAATATGAGGATATCATCTGATCTTAAGTTATTGCCACAGTTAAACAATCAGAAGGAAAGGAATGATATCGTGGTATCTGAAGCCCTAAATGATACAGTGGTATCTAAAACACTAAATGATACAGTGGTATTTAAAGCCCTAAGTGATACAACAGTATCTGATGCCCTAAATGATCCAATGGTAATCGATGCCCTAATTGATACAGTGGTATGTGATGCCCTAATTGATATAATGGTATTTAATGGAAATCGTCATTTGATTTTGATATAGCGGCATTGGATGGTAGTCGTCATTTGATATTGTTATTGTGGTATTTGTGGACTAACTTGGGTGGTTGCAGAAGCATCCCAAGATTGATTTCGGTGTCGAATTCCATGGTATGTAGATTTTAATTTCCATAGTAAATTCATTAATGATGTTTCAATTATTAGTTAAGAAATTTTGTTTAACTGATTTTAACTGTAAATCTCATTCACATGAACGTGGCTGACATAACTGTCTTCCTATGAAAATGATGTAATATTTGTAATTCTTGGATATGTTAATTGTTAATTAGGACCAAGTAAAAGTGGTTGTTACAGCTTGATTTTGATGATTTGAAGACTTTGTATAAAATTGACCTTTATTTTGTGGAACCTTGGAAAGCTTGTAAGTATCATTGGACAGCTGAACAAGATAAGTGGATTGACTATTTCATTCAGGATGACATGTTGTTCGAAAGAATTCAACTTTGCATACCTAGAGGATCTATGAGAAGTAACATCATTAAATAGAAGTATAGTGGCAGACTTGGTGAACATTTGATAAGACACTAAAATTGATTGCGAAAAGATACTATTGGCCACAAATGTATAAGGATGTTCAAAAATTTGTGAGAAGTTGCAGAGTTTGTCAAGTAGCTAAAGGAACTAGTCAGAATTTGGGATTGTATTCATCTTTGCCTATTCCTAGCAGACCTTGGAAAGATATAAGCATGGATTTTGTACTTGGATTGCCTAGAACTCAGAGAATTTGTGATTCTATCTTTGTGGTAGTGGACAAATTTTCTAAAATGACACATTTCATACCTTGCAAGAAAACATCTGATGCGGTACATATAGCAGAACTATTTTTCATAGAGATAGTAAGGTTGCATGGATTGGTGAAGACAATTGTTTCAGATAGAGAAATTGAGTTCATTGGATACTTTTGGAAGACAATTTGGAAGAAGTTAAATATTGAGCTTAAGTTTTGTTCTACATTTCACCCTCAAACTGATGGACAAATTGAAGTTGTGATTAGAAG
Organism: Cupressus sempervirens; assembly: GCA_028749045.1. Taxonomy (NCBI): domain Eukaryota; kingdom Viridiplantae; phylum Streptophyta; class Pinopsida; order Cupressales; family Cupressaceae; genus Cupressus; species Cupressus sempervirens. Next base: position 296,749,552 of record CM053783.1, on the reverse strand, counting down.
CTTGGGTAACTTGTTGAGATGCTTGGTTGGAAGTAAGCCTACGAATTGGGACTTGGTCTTGACACAAACCAAATTTTTGTACAACAACTCTGTAATCAGAAGTACTAAGAAGACACCTTTTGAGATTATAAATGGATTACACCCTTGAGGAACTACAGAATTGAGAGACTTGAGTACGAAAGAAAAGAGTAGTGTTGATGCTGAATATTTTGTGAGATTCATAAAGGACTTACATGATGATGTAAGAGATGCTTTATAGAACAACAATTAGGATTATAAACAATGAGCTGATTAGAGGAGAACACATAAATCTTTCCATGAAGGTAATCAGGTAATGGTTCATTTGAAGAAAAACATATTTCCAGTTGGAACATACAACAAATTGAAGATGAAGAAGTTCGGGCCCTGTAAAATTTTGAGAAAGTTTGACAATGGAAATGACTTTGAAGTTGAGTTGCCAAGAGATATGGATATTCCACCCATATTCAACATTTATGATATCTTTGAATACCATGAGCCTGAAAGTGAGTTGACTGATAAGCCACACTATCCATGGAAGAAAGAGGAAGGCATTGAACAACTCTTGGATATTAGAATAAGTAGAAGCACTAGAGGAAAGGATTACATGGAATACCTTGTTCAGTGGAAAGGAAAACTCGTTGAAGACAGTTCATGGATATCACAAGCTGAATTGAATCTTTATGATTTAGGTCAGAACACTCTTGAGTCCTGATGTGGACAGTAGGTTTCGTCTTACCCCAGGTGTTTGATGCAGGAGCATCTTGGATCAATGAGCAATCTTGCATCAACCAAAAATATTCTTTGTTTTCTGAACCAGTCTTCTATTCACGAAGTAGCCTTTGCTACTGTTGGTTTCTGGTTATGTGCAATTGGTATCATGTTGAGGACCTATCCTTGATCCTTGTCCTAAGTGTGCATACACTGAGGTTTCATATTCCTTAAGTTCTTTGCCATTCTTTGTGGTCCTTGTTTTTTGCAGTTTTTAGCTAGCGAGGCATGATGGTTCAGTTTTGCACAGTTTTGTTTGGCCATGCGGCATCTTGCGCAGTTGGGGGCGGACTCCTAACTTCCATATGGACCTATCCTTAAAAGAGCGTGATCTTATTTTGCCCTTTGCCTGGTTTTTGATTTACTCTTCCAAGATTGGACCTATATTGTAATTAAATGCCTGACTAGCCAACTTGTGGCTTAGCTGGCTATATAAGAAGCTTGGTAAGATGTAGGAAGGGAGATTTTAGAGACTTTTGATGGAGAATTAGATTGAGAAATAGAAGATGTGAGCTTGGACTTTGAATTCTTATTTTGTATAAGGCCACAACCTGGAAGGCCTCACAGCCGGGCATGTTGCTGTCTTTATATGCCGAGTTAAATAATTACACTTATTGAATTGCTGCATATAGCCTCTTGTTCCTTGTGGATTGTTTGAGTAAGCTTCCGTGTGTAACTCTTTAGCAACGATAGCTTGGGGTTTTCTCCTTTGAGATACCTTTGCCCTGCGTCATTGTATGGGTAAAAATCTATTAAGAAGGGTCATGGAGTTGAAGAACTAGTCATATGGGTGTCTATTAGTTAGCAAAGCCTATATTATGATATGAGAAATATATTATCTTTCTGAGTTCTCTCCATGCATTTTAAGGACATGGTGATAAGATCTTTTTGCTCATAGGAACAACTTTGTACCAAACACAATTGTAACATGCATTCTGTCTATATAATGACATAGGATTTCAGCTACTGTAATTGGACATTTTGAAGATGTTAGTGTTGAATTTTATAATGATGTCAAGATTTTACAGTTAAAATAACCAAGTGATAATTACTTTCTTATGCTTGCAGAATCTTGAAAAAGAAGAAAGAGTCACTATTGTCCTCCCTACAGGCGAAGAGATTATATGTAAGGCTGAAGTTATTTCTGATATCTGCAAGCATAAAAAGGAAGGTAATTGACTACCTTTATAATCTATTGGTATGAAAAATATTCTTTACATAAAATGCCAACTAAGAAATTTTTTTATCATTGCTTTTGTCATGTGATTTTACTGTTTATATTGTCTACTTTTAATCAGTTGAATTAGTTGGAAGTATTGTTTTTAAGAGTACTTGACTAAGAAATGAAAAATGTGTATCTTGATATAGTTGATTTGAGTTAAATGGGTTGATATTCATATGTTGCATCCTCATTAATCAGTCAACTTGGTTAATGTGGGTTGTGGTCGGGACATTCTCCGGTTTTACTTTATTTAAAAGTAGGTAGCTCCATGGTTAAGGTGCATTTCCAAAGAGTTTGTGAGTAGGAGGTAAGAAGTGAGAGAGGTTTCCTCTTATATGCATCAGAATTTAACATATTGAAGATTGAACGATTTTCATAGATTGCACGTAAGCTTTTGTAGGGAGGTTTTGTGAAGCTTGAGGAAAATATCTGAGAGGTTTAGTGATATGCCAAGTGTTGATGCAAGTTTTGTGACCACTTCAACATGCAAGATGTAATACTTAGTATTTGAGGATGAAACACCAAGTATCAGATCCTCTTTTGGATAAGGAATGTTAGATGGTAAACAATGTATATGATTGTGTGATCAACTAAGACAACCTCAAGTTCTTTCTAATCACAAACTAAACTCAGTTATATGATGTGATATGTTGGGTATCTCTTCGACACTTACGCTGTTCATTCGATGGCTATCAATTTTGCAAATGTGAATGATATGGCAATTTGAGTGCAATAATTACTAGATTCTGTTTTGAAATAAGTGCAAATGGGATGCATGTTTAGAAATCTAGATTACTTTTACTATTGCAAGACTATGCTGATATTGTGGTAAGAACAAACCAGTCCTAGCTTTGCTTAGTCAACTAGGCTAAGGAGGGGGCAATCTTCACTGGATGCAAGTCTGATGTTCAAATTACCAGTGCTCATCAAAACCACAAGAAATGCGAATCAATTATCTATTAATTAAATTGAAGTTCTGCAACTAGGCTCATACTAACTTTGTGTTGTTTGCAATCAACAAACACCAAAATGTATGGACACTCGTTTCACCATATATTCTTCAGCAATAAAATCTTTCATCATTTAGTCCATCCAACTACTAAATTTATTCTAAATTTTTGCTCAATTTAAGAAAATTCGAAACAAAAACGAGGAATGCAAGAAAGCATGCAATATTCCAGAAGTTCGCAAGTGTTCACCATGCAAAGACAACAATAAATATGGAGGAATTTTGGCAGTATATTAGCAACAACTTCTTCAACAATCTCCCCTTTTACAAATAAGAAGACCTTGCCTTTTATTGTGAGCTTAAGTACAACGGGTGGCTTTTGAAATCAATGACCAGGATTAAGCATTAAATGGTTATTCAATTACATAAAAACACCACCTTGTGGGCCAATGAAAAAATTACATGACTATGGAGAACCAACTAGAAAATTGTTTAGTAATGACATTAGGTGGACACCACATGTATGCTTGATATGATATGATTGGTTGATCTTGGACACGTGGAATTCAAATTTTCTGATTGGTTGAAGATTAGTGGGTGCCACCTTAGCATGCTTATCTTGCACACTTCATTGATATCTCTTGGTACTCAACGTTTTCCAACCTTGGATTGATGGTGATTTCCCATATTCCAAATTGTTTTATATTCAATAACTTTCTCTACCATTTAGAAATCTTCTCATTCAAATGCCTTTATTTTCTTGTACTGGCTTGTGCTTGGAATCTTGACTTGATCCTGCTCTTGTTGGAGTGATGCAGTTGAACCATTCTAATTGAACTAGGGGTTCCGAAGTAAATTCAAGTTTGTGATACCCTTGCTTTAGTTGTTATCTTGTTCATGTTCTTTGCACAAGAAGTCCTTTGACTTCCATCATGATGATTAAAACTTGAATTTAGATTTGCATCTTAACTTGATTTTCAAATTATAAGCACCTTGCTTGCTTAATGAACAATTTGTGATGTGATGATGCTCGAGGTTCCCATATTGTCTTTGGTGCTGAAATCATTCCCGCCTTGAACCATTCAGCTCCTTGTCATCTCCACCTGAACTTCAACTTGAACCTTGTCTCCCACATTCAGGAACCATTTCACCTTGCAAAACAATATCATTCTGTTAAAATATTTGAAGTTCATATTTTATTTCAAATTGAAAGGGGTTAGTGCTTAAGAAATCAAGACTCATGATGGCAACACTCTCCCTAGATTCCTTGAATTTAAAATCTGCTTGCACCTTCTTGCTTCTAGACTCGATGAAATCTTGAATTTTGAAAACAATTTGATCATATATCTTATCCAGTTCAAATCCAGTCTTCCAAAATGCACTTGCAACCCTCTACAATCTAATGCCTTTCTTAAGCGTAATGAAAATTCTGAACTTGAAATACAGATCTGGAAATTTTTGAATTCTGCAAGGCTTGATTTTAATTTCTGAATTTAATTTTTTATCATGTTTACACAATTTGCACCTGGTTAGGTTTTATTTCTCTTGAGAAGACTTGGGTTTGCACTATTGATGTGATCTGTCCAAGTCCAATTTCAAACAATGTCTGATGTGTTCACAAATTTGATCTGCTTAGTTGTAATTAGCTGCTCAAGGAAGTCAATATGCCCTTAACAATGCATAATCAGACTTGAGTTGGGTGTTTAAATGGATTTAACACCCAACTTATGTAGGCATTGAAACTCAAGAGATGTGTCCTCTAGCTAGGCTGACCTGGCCTAATTTAAATAAATTGAATCAAAATTGCATCCATTCATAATCAGGCTAACCTCTTAATTAGATCCTCACCATTAATTAATAATTGCATTAATTGATACTTGCACATGCATTTAATGTTTGACTTTCTCATCATGGCCGACTTGTTCAGCTTATCCTTGATTGAATTTGGAGGTATTTGAACAACGGCAGGACTCACTATGTAATTTGGCTCGATCCCATGTCTTTCTCATACTAGAATTTGCCCTCATGTTGGGCACAGTGTGTAACAACCCCCTTTTCCAGGTCTTAGCTAGCAACTACCATATCATGGGAGACGGTTACATTTCATATTCATGAGCACAAGAAGACAGTTATAATAGTTATTTTGCATGTTCATATGAAATAGATCAATGGTTATACTGGTTATCTGAATTGCCTTAACTAATAATTGGAAGAACATTTAACCAACAAATGCAATATATATAGTTGTCATCATAACTAACCATTTCTTGATGGAAGGAGAGGTCATTCTTTGCCAATATAGATACATTACTTTTTATAATCACATGAAGACAGTTTCTCACCTACTTTACATATTTAGATGGAAGAGAACCAATGGATATAACCGAATAATTGGAAAGAAAATAACTGATTAAACAACCTTAACAATCTAACATATCTTCAAACTTGAAATTGCAAATTCATAAAAGTAAAATACTTGTTACTAGCAGATATTTTAATGCATACCATATCTTTGTCTTGTGCAAGTCTTGGCATCTTATGGAGAGGAGAAGAGCATTGTTAGGGGTTTAACCTCCCAACTATGGACCTCTATGTACCCCCACACAATCTCTACCGAGATAGGCCCTCCCTACCATGGGAATCAGGCTTGGGCACCATTGTCTAGCCATTGAGCATCCTGGCATTAGAGTAGCAACCCACCGCTCAACTACACAACAAGACCTATACTCTGGACTACCATGAGCTGACATTGATTCTTAATCTAAACACTTTGCTTGTTTCAGTTACTGATGATCCTTTCTTTTTACCATGTAGGAGTATCTATAGTTCAATGATTTCTTTCTCACACCCTTCTTCTCAACCAAGTTGGTCTTCCTGGATGATTCATCGGGTGGATGTATAAATGATTATAATCACAGTGAATTAATTTGCCTAACTGGCTCTGGGTTAATAAAGAACAAATTCCGAATTTAATAACATAATATGCATGGCCAATTCTTCTGCCATTCTGGCGTTGGAAAACTGAAAATGATTAAGCGTTCATATAACAACCAGTATATCTGCCATTCTGGCTTTGGCAACATAATGATAGTCTCCTTTAATTAATTTAGTAATTAACCATTTTGGCTTGCCATCACACATTGGTATAGACGTTTGTTCTTTTACAAATCTGACTCTTCAAGTTGTTAAGCTTTTAAGCCCATAAATCAATGATGATAAACAACACTAAGAAAGAGCGAAAACGGAAAGAATAAACATTAGAAATATCCTAGGGAAACCCATCAAGAATGAAGGGAAAAACCTAGCCGCAAAACAAAAGATCTTCATTATTGATGATAAAAATTCAACTGTACAATGCCTATCGCTTGATGCGATATATATGTTAGAAAGTAAAGTCCACCAAGATAACTGGGGGGGGGGGTGAATCAATTATCCAACTCTTAATACATTTATCAACCTTATTAATCCCTTATTTCGCGAACAATATGATCAACAACCATAACAAGATATACATGCATAATAATACCAGATATGTTAACTAGGGAAACCCTTGATTAGAGGGAAAACCTCGGTGTGGACGGTACCCACAAAATGATGTACTACTATAAAAGTTCCTCGTAAGAGGATGGACTCTGTTAGGAGCCAATACAATACATTCAGTACATATTAGTCCCTGTTAGGAGACTTTGAATCCCTGTTAGAAGATTCCAACCTTGGTAGGAGTTGTGCCAACTTTGTTAGGAGTTGTAGAAGGCAAATGGACCCACTGTCCAAATAGCTTCAGGGGCAAGACCACCAAAGTCATTGTCCAACTGGTCTCTGTATTATTCCTTGCAGAATAATAGAAATGAAATAACTCGAGCTTCTTTGTCCTCTTGACCAGAGCTATCCTCTTCTGATCTCAATACTAGATCACCAACTTCGCATCCAAATAAACCCTTAGATCCCTTACACGCATTTACCAACTTCACATATCACTTTCACAATTCATACTTCCACTCTTGTTCTAATCAATTACACTCTTCATCAAAAGGAAAATAATCTTCCTTTATACCATATCCTCAAAATAATTCCTTGAGTCGGCCTTGATGCTTTCCCAATTAATTATAATAGGACCTTATTAAAATATTACAAAATGTTACATCTTTTCGCAATTATAAGTCATTGTCGACACACTATCTTTACAACTTTCTAACACGTGCGACTGCTGACAATGCGCACTCAGTGATGTCATCGTCAAGCTGTCTACTATCACTGTCTAACAACACTCATCATGATTCTATCCTAGTTAAGAGATACAAATCAATCATCAGAAACCACTTTATCAGGTACTTTGTTTGCTCGCTGTTTTCTGTAATTCATAAATATCTTTCGCATGCCTTTGACTCTCAGTACGGGCACTTGTCCATAGAACTAGGACACAATGTAGAATACATCCTTAACTGTGCTTAACCTCATCATCAATACACAGTCCGTATGACCTCGTTCTTTATTTGCTACTTTACGAGTCTTTATAAAAACAATACTATGTTGATATCAGTGACAAACATAGTCATGAATGCAACATTTCAATCATGTACACATTCTCTCCAATGCTTAGGTTACTCCCCCAAAGGAATACCATTAACATTCATGCTAACAATAAATAACTTAAGGAGAGACTCTTTACATTCCAACCGAAGGTCTCACCAATTTCCTAAAACGTGACTCTTAATTACAACTCTTTGTATTTTCATGCCTTAGCGCATGTTGTATGGCACGTCATTATGCTTAATATTACATTTTTAAACATAAGTGTCATTTTCAGCTGAAGACGACTATAATGGTAATAACGTCCATAATTCTAGAGATAAAAGATCTCTATCACAGCTACAATCTTCAACACTCCCTCTTCGATAGAGAGAGATCTTTAGCTGATCAAACACACATGGTTGCAATCGAAATGTCAATGATAAAATCCAATCACATGGATCCTATAAAATTTCATGGAATCACTCAACATAAAAACCTTGTAGAAAACACAAATGATTTTCATAAAATCTCTCGACATGAAAACCCTGTAGAAAATACAAACAATATTCATGAAATCTCTCAATATGATACTAAGAGAACAATTTACTCATTGTTAATTATCATGGAATTACTCAACATGACAGATTTGCGAGACTCACAACCAAGCCTTTAATCATAGACTCTCTCAACGTGAACTATCATGAAATCTTTCAACATGACATCCAACTCTCATCACAGAATCTCTCGACATGATGACATCATGGACTCTCTCAACATGACGTTCACTATCACATAGTGAAAGAGTTATCATAGCTGATCTTACAATCTCATTTATTCACACAAGAATATAAATAGGCATAACAAAATAAAACTTAGTTCCATTTAAGTCTCAAATTTACACAATCATCACAAGCATATATGAGTATGAAGGAGATTCCATAAGCACTCCCTCTTAATTATGAAACCTCTCTCTGAAGCCTAATTCTCCCTCTAAAGCTCAACATCTCCCTCTAGAGCTATAATCCATATCTTGTTGCATCTTGCAACTAATAGAAATATTAATAACTCATAAGATCAACTATAGTAGAGATCAATGACCATACAATATGATCAATACTCAATATAAAATACTTATCTATTTGGAGATTTGAGCTCAACAAGAGATGATGACATCGAGATAAAGCCCAATATACTATTACAACAATGATCCATGATCAATATGCAAAGACGTAAACATAGAATACTTATCTCTTTGTAGTCTCGTGAAAATTGCTAAAATTTCTCCAAAAGATTGTAGCTAGAATCACTGTCCCTCAACTAGTTTCCGAGCATTCAAGAAGTGCTTGAGGCTGCACCCTTTCCATTCATCAACTAGAAGTTTAATTGCCTACACCAGAGGCAGTTGCCCATCAACACAGTCGTTTTGGTGTCGGAGTGGTTCTTTCATCGAAGGCGTCTTTTTATCTATCTTTCCATTGTTCACAAAATCCAGATACTCTTTTGCATAATCCAATGTTTCTTTGAAAAATGAGCTGCAAACTTTGAAAACTGTTTGTTGATTGCGATCTATGTATTTCTTCTGGTCACAGGCCATGCTCATTCTCTTTTAGGTGTCCTTGATGGCCACATCAATGACGGTTCTCACGTGTTCATTAGAGTTCTCCTTTGACAATAGTTTGGATTCCATAGGCTCGAGAGATTCCTTACATGTTTTGTGGAAGTCGGTTTTCTCGCACCAATCTTCAATAAAGTTTGTCGCTGCTGCGTCAGGTCTGAGTAGGATGACAATAATTAGTAGTGAGTGAAGAGTTGAAGATTCCATAGCCTCGACCGATGACACCATGTGATAGGGAGCAAACGAAGACAACACATCAAGGAACCCTGATGCCAAGAAGGGAATTGACACACTTTGATCAAAGTAATCGATACAAAGATATTGTTTACAGCTTCTGTTTTGCAACTGATACAAAGAACAAGATGTAAAACAATATGAAACAACAAAGACTATTGTTACCATATAGATGGTCTTTCTACAATATATGACATAAATTAACTGATAAGAGAACATGCGATACCAGCATCACAAGCATTAAAAATTCACTACAAAATATATCAGAAACTTCTTGTGATGATACAGATCAAAACAATATGCTGGCAACAGGGATAGCATGCCAATATGGGTGAGGATTCCAGATGAGCCCAGAAGTGACAAAGCCAAGCAAAAAATTAAAAGCAGAATTAGTTATAGGACAACCAAAGCATGCCATAAGGCGACAAGAAAAGATAGACGTTACAAAAAAACATTGAAGCAAAACGAAGCATCAAAATTAGATAGAGAATATTGACAAGAATACTGCTCAACGGAACTGCCAAAACATGAACATTACATATGAATGGATACAAAAACTAATCACCGACAATCCTAAAATAGGATGCAAAAAGATAAAATTGAACTTTAAAACCTCCAGCATAGAAGAGACATATGCATGATGATAGAAAGAGAAATATAACCAGACAATAATCAATCAAAATTCAAAGTCTAGAGCCAACGCTTAGACTCCCACGAAATTGATGAATTTGCGAAGGTCATCCCTTGATAGACTTAGAAGATATTACCCACAAGGAGGAGTAACAGAAATGCAAACACATGACGATACAAAGAATGGGTGCGAATGATGCCAAACTGAAATTCAAGAAGACATAAGAGACCCGCGTAAGGTTTGAAAATGACATATCCACAAATACCAAGACAAAGAAACTGAGACCAACATAAATGATAAATGCAAAAATGTAAACCCAACACCAACATTGACTAAGGCGTAGATGATTAACTTCAAATACCCTGTGCACAAATTAGAATAAGCATCTTCACAACATGAAGTACTAAAAATAAGTTGTTATGGATAACACTATATCTGAAAATGTATGACCCAATCGAGCACTTCTTCTCCATGATCAAACATTTTGTCTGGCGAAAGCAAAATATGTCCACTTAAAAGAAAATGCTCCTCTAATTCTCCCATATTTACGAAATGAAGAGCATGAACAAGGATCTTTAGTGGAGATATGAGTGTGATGAAATGTAATCACCAATCACAAGACACATCCATTACAAGGTCTCAAATTCTCAATAGCTCCAAAAAAACGTTATGAAGATCCATGAAGATTGCATGAGCGAAAAAACTATAGATACATGCGCATAAATAAACAAATTAAAAAATTCCATTATTGCTGATATGATAACTAGGCTCTCATAACATGTTAAGCTTTTGAGCCCAAAATCAATGATGATAAAGAACAATAAGAAAGAGCAAAAATTGAAACAATAAACACCAGAAATATCCTGGGGAAACCCTTCAAGGATGAAGGGAAAACCCAGCCACGCAATAAAAGATCTTCTTAATTGATGATAAATATTCAAGTGTACAATGCCTATCGCTTGATGCGATATATATAACTTAAGGAGAGACTCTTTACATTCCAATTGGAGGTCTCACCAATTTCCTAAATGTGACTCTTAATTACAACTCATTGTATTTTCATGCCTTAACACATGTTGTATGACACATGTCATTATGCTTAATAATACAATTTTAAACATAAGTATCCTTTTCAGTTGAAGGCCACTATAATGGTAACAACATCCATACTTCCAAAGATAAAAGATCTCTAGCGCAACTACAATCTTCAACGCAATGTACAAATTTCTCATCTCAGAAAGTATATTGCAAATACTCCTGTATAAGTTGTACTCGTGCTGGATTATACTTCAATAAGAACAATCCTTAAAAGATGACATTATAGTTTGGCACAAGCATGTCATCTATATGCAAGAACATTGTTTCATTTACAATCAATAAGAAAACAACACAAAAAATCTTTAAATGGCTTCATTAATGTGTTGCAATCTATTTGCAAAATATATATATCGATGCATGTGGAGAGGTAACAACATGACTTGGTTAATGGTCGGATTTGCACTGAATGAGCTGCTCAAGCTAACACATGGAATGCCTTCTCCAAGAGGCTTCAAAATGCAGTGATTGATTATGCATTGATGTAAGAAACTTTAAATGCAAACTCTCGTAAGAGGTGTATCAAGTTGTAGGAGAAAAATATCGAGAGTAGAATAGAGATTGGAAAATGAGGTAGTAGTGACCCGTTTTTGCCAAGAAGAAAAGATATATATTCGATCAAGAGCCATCACACAAAATGTAGCCTTCTTGGCTCAGTTACGAGCAAGATGCAATTGTGGAAAGAGTTACAAGATTCTTGGCCATTAGTTCAAAGTGGTAATTAAAATATTATTAATAAAATCGTCACCCACAACAAAAATAAAGGGCAGATGAGAACATATAGAATGTGATCGCTCAAGGTGAAAGATAAACTATTGTCAAGAAGTATTAATAATAATATTAGAACATATAATAGTATTTAGCATAAGATATAGGGGCCGGTGACATAAGATAATATTAAAACATAAAATAATATTACTTAAAGGTAACTATTGATCTCAATTTGATTTAAGCTTGAGTAATTATTAAATTATATTGTGTGTATCAAGTTGTAGGAGAAAAATATCGAGACTAGAACAGAGATTGGAAAATGAGGTAGTAGTGACCCGTTTTTGCCAAGAAGAAAAGATATATATTCGATCAAGAGCCATCACACAAAATGTAGCCTTCTCGGCTCAGTTACGAGCAAGATGCAATTGTGGAAAGGGTTACAAGATTCTTGGCCATCAGTTCAAAGTGGTAATTAAAATATTATTAATAAAATCGTCACCCACAACAAAAATAAAGGGCAGATGAGAACATATAGAATGTGATCGCTCAAGGTGAAAGATAAACTATTGTCAAGAAGTATTAATAATAATATTAGAACATATAATAGTATTTAGCATAAGACATAGGGGCCGGTGACATAAGATAATATTAAAACATAAAATAATATTACTTAAAAGTAACTATTGTTCTCAATTTGATTTAAGCTTGAGTAATTATTAAATTATATTGTTGGACTGATTAGCTTACGGTTGTTCCTTAGTATAAAGTTGTTTGCCTAGTCATTTTCCTTGGTCATGGTAGTTTAGGACTCCTACCTATTTGCTCAATGATAGGTGGTGCCCTTATGCCCAATTCCTTTTTGGCAATACTTACCCCCCTTCGGCGTGCTCTTGCAAGAAAGCATTTCTCCACGATAACATCATATTCCTCAATATAATCACAATTACTATAACAAGTTATTATTCATAAGCCATCATAACAGCTAACCATCATTTCAATTCATGATGAATAACTAACTTTCAAGATTTCAAGGTAATATTATAATATCATAACGATTGGTTAGCATGTCATCTTCATATGAAATTATAACGATTTATCATCTTACCATTTTACATGATCATTACTAATTTTACATGTCAACTAGCTTCACATGAAACCTCAACGGTTATATGAACATTTTATAGTTGAGCCAAAAATTGGGATGTAACATACCCTCCCCCTTGTGTTTCATCATCTTTGATGGACTCTGCAATTTTTGAACACAAAGAATATTCCAAATACAAGATATATATATATATATATATATATATATATATATATATATATATATATATATATATATATATATATATATATATATATATATATATGAAGCATTATGAAATCACCTCATTTCAAATTTGAATCAAAATCTAATCCTTGATCAAAATCAAGGTCTATCATTCCTTATCTCAATGTTTCAAAAAAATGATTACAAGATATTATAAAATTAAAAGTGAAACACACACTCACCTGTGTTTACTTTACCGTACCTGTGCCCACTTCAACATCACTTTGAATTATAATGTTTTAGGATATTCTATTTCATATTCTTTTCATACTCATGTAGACATAATATTTTCAGTTCAATTCTCATATATTCAAGAGCAAGGATATTCATTCAAAAATTTTGCAATTTGCTTTACTAGCATGCTCTAGTTCATAAGTTGATCGTAGATAAATAATTCAGTCATACATACCATCTAATATATGGTACTCGTTAAATCACCTGAAAGGGTTAGTGGATCCACGTTTCCTTTTATGTGACCTAGGCTGTCATGCCCATCTTATCACAATAATATTTTAAGAGAAATATAAATCATTACATAATAGAAATGCATTTTATCTCGGAAACTATATATGTTCTACAAGTTCTCCATCTTAATATGTTAAGCATCCACATTTCAGCAATGTAAATAAAAGTGTGCTGAATGTAAGCATAAGCATTGCAGCACATCATGGTAACTGTTACCATATGAAATCAATACAAAATGTGTATTATTCATCTATAACAATGCATCAAGAAGCATAACCACAGTACACCACAAAAGATCATAACACATATAGTCAAGACCATTGAGGTCATAATAAACATGGTAGCACACTCTTTGTATCCTAGTCCCCTAGGCCATTGGACTACATGCCCACATACAAATCTTGAGATGGGAGTGTGGTTGAAACACTTGTATGATCTATCCACAAATCGTTCCAACTATGGCTTAGACCCTAGGTCCGATCTATCCACAAAACAAACATTTCCTTGGAATTCTACCTATAGAAATCCCAACCACAGGGTGGTTGGCTCCCTTTGCTTACTCATATTCAAGTTTATACTAATATGCTTTGATAAAACATGTTTCACCATAGAAAGGTTCTTAAAGATGTATTTCCGCAAATTCCATCTTCCCACGAGAATCCATGGCATCACTTATATCGTATATCTTGTTTATATCATACATTGCATTTCCAATCTGTGCACCTATGTGCATACTAATTTAGTTTGATCATCTTATAGAAAATGGGACATAATTCAGATGCAAGCAAAATATTTGTATGTTCTTCATAATTTAATCAAGTTCCATAATGAAAAACATTACCTTTTAAGCTGAAATTTCTTAACTCACCTCATCTTTAGATCATAAATTGATCATAAGTATTTGAAACAAGTTGGTCATAAGTGCTATCTAACATAGGGTTCTCGTCGAGAAGGTAGATCATATAGGCATGCTTGCCAATTACCTATAAAGATTAGGGAATTCACTTTTCCCGTTCCTGTGACCTAGGCTTTCATGCCTATCTCGTCACCACAATGTTCTTAAAGACATCTTTTTTTTTAGTCAATCAAAAGTTACATCTTATCATAAATAAGCATTGATAGTTTTGTTTGTGCAAGTATGCCTACTCCATACAAGAGCATAAAATGTGAGGTACGACCTTCTCACCATTTAATCATCATTAGAAGAGAACATCAATTTACAACACAAAACTAGCAACATGCAGGCACCCCTAGCCACTTCAAGATCAAAAAACTCAAAATCATGGTTCATAATTTTCAATTCAAGTCCAAAAATGGATAACAAAATCTTAGCTACCTTTTCATATGAACATGAATGTAATTGCATAAAGTATAATGCTAAAAACATGCAATTGAAAGAAATAACGTGTCACAATCAAGGTTTAGATAACAATGCATAAAGAGAAGTAGAAATTGGTTTGTATTGTGCAAGTCTAGGCATCTTGACCTAGTGCAATTCTCACTCGTTCTCTATTGAGAATGGCCCTCCCTGCTTGGGATAAGGCATGTGTATGCCATTCCGGTCCTGCTACTTGAGCATCTTGGTGTAGAGTGTCAGCTAGTCAATCGACGATGCTTTGGACACCTTCCATTAGCCTATCTTCTAACTGCTAGCACTCTCACCTCTAGTGATCACAACAACAATCTTGCCACTAAACCTACCCTAGCCAGGAATTTCCAGTGGACACTGTGTGCTCGATCACCCACCGCTCAACTTGCCAATTATATTAATTTTTCATAGTTTTGATTCATCTTTATGATTTGCAAATTTATCTATTTGTCCATTTCATATGGACCACACCATCATCTTAGCCCTTCCTAGCTATTCTGGATGATCTCTGGTGTGATTTTTCGGCTTACATTGTAAAATATTCAGTTATGCAAAATAAATATTCATCTTATCTCATTCAACATTACATTTTCTGCTTCGTTGGCCCAAGGTTCAGTATTGAACCCAGAGCTCTGATACCATATGTAACAACCCCTTTTTCTAGGTCTTAAGTAACAACTACCATATCATTGGAGACAATTACTTTTCATATTGATGAGCATGAGAAGTCAGTTATAATAGTTATTTTACATGTTCATATGAAAGAGATCAATGTTTATACTGGTTTTTCAAAATTGTCTTAACCAATAATTGAAAGAATATATATATATATATTTGTAGAACATTTAACCAACAAAATCTTAAAATGGCTTCAGTCATGCCTTTCGATCTATTTGCAAAATATATATCGATACAGGTGCAGAGGTAACAACATGACTTGGTTAATGGTCGGTTTTGCATAGTAAGAGCAGCTCTGGTTGACGCAAGGAATACCTTCTCCAAGAGGCTTCAAAATGCAGTGATTGATTATGCACTAATGTAAGAAACTGTAAATGCAAACGAATGTAAGAGGTGTATCAAGTTACAGGAGAAAAATATTGAGAGCAGAACAAAGATCAGAAATGAGGTAGTACTAACTCGTTTTTGCCAAGAAGAAAAGATATATAATCGATCAAGAGCCATCACTCAAAATGTAGCCTTCTTGGCTCAATTATGAGTAAGATGCAAGGGTGCTGAGGGTTACAAGATTCTTGGCCATTGGTTCAAAGTGGCAATTAAAATATTATTAATAATATGGCCACCCACAACAAAAATAATAATGTCAGTTGCTCAAATTGAAAGATAAACTATTGCCAAGAAGTATTAGTAATAATATTAGAATATATAATAGTATTAAACATAAGATATAGGGGATGGTGACATAAGATAATATTGAAACATTAAATAAAATTGCTTAAAGGTAACTATTGTTCTCAATTGATTTAAGCTTGAATAATAATTAAATTATATAAGTTGGACCGATTAGCTCATGGTTGTCCCTTAGTATATCCTTACTTGCCTAGCTGTTTTCCTTGGTCATGGTGGTTTAGGACTCCTACCCATTTGCTCAATAATAGGTGGTGTCCTCGTGCCCAATTCCTTTCTGGCAATGCTTCCCACCCTTCGACATGCTCTTGGAAGGAATAATTTCTCCACGATAACATCATATTCCTCAATATGATCACAATTACTATAACAAGTTATTATTCATAAACTATCATATTGGCTAACCACCATTTCACTTCCCATGAATTCATGATGAATAACCAACTTTCCAAGATTTCAAGGTAACATTGTAATAACATCATAATGATTAACTAGTATGTCATCTTCATATGAAATTTTAACGATTAACCATCTTAACATTTCACATGATCATAACTAATTTTACTTGTCAATTGACTTCACATGGAACCTCAACGGTTATATGAACATTTTTAAATTGAGCCAAAAATTGGGATGTAACATAGTGCCTTGTGATTGTCCCTCTCATGTTGAAAATCATAGGCTAGTTAGGTGTTTTTACATGTAGATTGTCTTGTTGACGTCGAAATTTCCATTGTAGTTGGGCACTTGACTATGCATTTGCCTTGTTCAAGTCTTTTGGTAAACAGATTTGTCACTAAAGAAATTGCCCAACGGAGTGTATGTGGCAAATCGTTCACAACAGTTGGATAGGCCCTTGATATCCGGCCTTCCTTTGCGTTTAGAGGGGCAACTCCCTCGTAAGATGAAATTTTAGATTTTTCAATAAAGATAAGAACTTAGAAAATAGGAAGGAAAACCATTGACAGCGAATGCACCACACACCTTCAACGTTTTCATAAAAATGATGTAAACTATAAATGAGAGCTATCACGGACTACGCTTGAGAACTTTCACCAACACAATGCTAATTCAACCATCCACAAATACTCACATCATACCATGAAAGTAATCATAGATGAATCAACACTTTAACACTTTATCTTTGTACTTCTGTGCATTAAGTCAGCTACAACATCTAGATTGGGCGCCTCCAATTGAATCATCCTTTTCTTCTTTCTCTCTAAACTTTGTTGTAACCAAGATGTTGAAATACTAGCGGATGAGCCGATAACTGAAGGAACCTGTAAGACTGTAGATGATAAGTTCAAGTTATGCACATTTTCTACAACTGGCTCCTCTTGGATTGCTTCTGTGCTTTCAGGAGACAATGAACGTGAAGGAGATGCTATGGATTGAATCATCTCATCTACAAATGAGGGTAAAGCATTCATCTCAGGAGCTTCGTCAATCATTTGTTGAATTGGCTTTAAGGTCTTCTCCTTGGGTTTTGATCTCTTCTTCCTGGTGACCACGTTGATGAATCAACACTTTAACAATCCAGATTCCTTGGAGAGAGAACGCTAAATGTACTTCCTTTTATTTCTTGCACCAAGAAAGAAAGAAATATCTGATTACACAAAAACAACAATTGTACATACTTTCCAAAAATTGCTTTATGATCAAAGCATAAGTGTTCCCCTGTATCCAAGTCCAAAAAGTCCCTTATTACCTTGATTTCCAGGAATTTATAGCCAATCTAGAATAACCAACTTTTCAGGTTCGTAACTACCCAAAGAGTTAGAGTTTGGACTACTTGAAGATGATTCATAACCAACTCTAACCCTTGAAGCTTAACTACGGTTAAAAAAATGAAAACTAGAGTTAATTCTAAAGTTGACCTTTTTACAAATTACATCAATAAAATTCTAAGACAACTTTAGACAGAAATACTTCTAACTTTTAATTCTTTGAACTCGTTCCTTGATCTGTAGGTGCTACCAGCAACTGAGTCAAGTTTGCCTTGTAGGCTCTGAATGATTTGATGACTTGAGCCAAAGTTTTGTTCTTAATGACGATTAAACTCTGCATCTTCAGCTTACACAACTCATGTCTCTTTCTAATTTCATCCAA
Organism: Cupressus sempervirens; assembly: GCA_028749045.1. Taxonomy (NCBI): domain Eukaryota; kingdom Viridiplantae; phylum Streptophyta; class Pinopsida; order Cupressales; family Cupressaceae; genus Cupressus; species Cupressus sempervirens. The sequence goes on along the minus strand of CM053783.1, from coordinate 296,731,153 downwards.
TTCTGTGACACAACCTGACAAGTTTTGAGTACAGGAGTTCAATGCTATTGAGAGACTGCTCAATTTCATCATAACACTAGCATCTGAACTTTGTTTACTGCCAAGTTCGGTGTTGATTTTTGTTTCTATGCATTTCAAGATGGAAGATATGTCTGGATTTTGAGTATGTTCATTAATAGGAATACCTTCTACGATCATTGGTATTTCTCCCAAGGCCCTCTTTTTCAGTAACTTGCAAGAGTTTAAGAATTGTTCTCCTTCACTCAATTGTTCATTCATACTATCATTCTTCCATCGGATGTTTTCCAGCCATATGTCAATTTGCTCTTCTTCTCCAGTGCTGATTAACTTTAGTGACCTAACTATATTGCTGTCCATGCCTTTAATCTCTACTAAATTGGCATCAATTTCTCTCTAGAATGTTTGTTGTTCTTTGAGAGTTGCCAGTTCTTTTTGAATGCTTTGTTGTATATGATCCGCTTTGGTAAATGTACCTTGAACATCCTGAAATAAGCTTGATGCCTGTTCTTTCATGCTTTGTACCCATGCTTTCACCATTTTACCATACGTTTGGCATTCTCCTATGTTTTGAATGGTTTCTTCATCAAACATCTTCTTTGGATCTTCTGTACTTTCTATGGATGAACTAGGATCTGAAAGGAGTCATCAATCATCAATTTGATGCATGAAGAAAGAGCTCGGACTTGACACTTGAGTTGATTCTTAACTTGCTTATCTCTCCTTGATTGTTCTATTAGGACAGCAGCTGACACTTGAAAATTGTGTTCTTTCCCTTCACGGGTAGTCCGGCCTAGATCCACTTTAGTGATGCTAAAATCAGATTCATTTGTCTCATTTATGTCCTTCTCTATGACTGGTTGTGCAATTTCAACAGATAAATTACCTGAAGTAGGGTTCACTGTTAGTCTGGTATCCATTTTAGTCTTCTTTATCTTTGTACTTCTGTGCATTAAGTCAGCTACAACATCTAGATTGGGCGCCTCCAATTGAATCATCCTTTTCTTCTTTCTCTCTAAACTTTGCTGTAACCAAGATGTTGAAATACTAGCGGATGAGCCGATAACTGAAGGAACCTGTAAGACTGTAGATGATAAGTTCAAGTTATGCACATTTTCTACAACTGGCTCCTCGTGGATTGCTTCTGTGCTTTCAAGAGACAATGAGCGTGAAGGAGATGCTATGGATTGAATCATCTCATCTACAAATGAGGGTAAAGCATTCATCTCAGGAGCTTCGTCAATCATTTGTTGAATTGGCTTTAAGGTCTTCTCCTTGGGTTTTGATCTCTTCTTCCTGGTGACCACGTTGAGTTCACATGCTGATGCTAGATCAACTCATTTATCTAGATCTTCACCATCATCTCCCCCTTGTGTGCTATGTAAAGAGCCTGAGGATGTAGGAATAGAAGATGGAATAGCTGAAACTGATGTTCGTTCATGAGAAATATTATTATTATTTACACTACTTCTTCCTGTTGACTTAGTAGTAGTGGCTTCTTTGACTTTATTCTTTAACCAAGTCTCAGTTCGTTGAATCACAAAGAAAGTCCTTTCCTTGAGGTCTTTCAGTTCTGGTAGCGACCAATTGATATATGGCAATTCTAGCAATTGTATTTGCTCAAAGAAGTAAGGATCAATTAAGTTTGACCCGTCCTCCGTTACGCCTGTCACATCCCATCCCATTTTGTAATCAATGATTTGTTATATTGTAAATCTCATCCAGTCTCTTTTTCTAACTTCAAAATCATTCTCGCAATTCGCCCAATAATCTTCCAATGTGGGGAAATGAAGATAACTAGGTCCAAGTGCCAAGTTATTTTTAACATACCCACTACCATCAAATGGAAAGCGACTGTAGAAAGAGTGTAGAGTAATGTTCACCATGGATCTCTCAATATTTTGAGCGTCCGAAGAAGACAAACAACTGTAATGTCCAATGCCAATTGGGAAAGGGATTGATTTTTGTTCCTGCACTTTTTGTTTACTTGACCAATTTGCCTGCAGACTTCTGAAAGTACCAACCTGTCATCTACAAAGCGAGGCAACATGAGAGGACAATCTTGGAAACCTTCGATGCGGATGTAAGTGAATCGAGGATATTGTATGAAGAAGCTACCATAAATACTAATGAGACTGGCCGCTTCAGCAGAAATTTGAAGTCCTATGTCTCCTTGTAGTTCCCTGGCAGTGAGCATAGAAAAAGCATCATTCACCCTGCGGAAGTGTGCATTGCTTTGTTTCAATTGCAACTGGGGGTAATAGTTATAAATTTGAGTGGTTAAGCTATACTCCCCATAAGGATTTAGACCGGGCCATGACTTCATACTTGCAATTGCGTACATTAGATATGAGGACATGTAAAATCCTTGATTTGCATTGAATCCTGTCAACTGGTAATGGAGAGCATCGCTAATCATTTCTCCCCAATCTATAAATTGTTTCCCAGTGGTGATGGTATTAATATACAAAAACATCCAATCTTGAAAATCTTCAGCTGCCTGATTTCCCACCACTCTATTGAGAAGAACTATCATATCAGAAATGTCTTCATTGAAGATATTCCTGCGTAACATTCTTGGCAACTGCGATTGTCCTCGCCTGGGTTGATCGAGCCAACTTTTAGCAATAACATTGAGACATGTTTTCTAATTCTGATGTTAATAACCTTGGGCACCTTCTTTAGAAAATTCTGTAAACTCCTCTCTTATTGGCAGTCTGAAAGTGATGGATATAGATATTGGGTCCAACCTTGCTACGACATTACCTCCTGCAGTCTTGATGTCCCTCGAATTCTGATCATATGCCTTGATACATTCTAAAACCAATTCCACACATTGAACTGCGAGTGGATGTCCTCCTGCATGGGCCATACCACTTTCCAACATTCGACGTGCCAGGGGTGATTTATCTGCTTTGCTCATCATCTTCCAAAAGTCTGCAATTTCTAAATGCCCCATCTTTGTGTCAGATATTTCGGGGAGCGTGCTTTTTAGTATTACAGGAGGCTCCTTACCCTGAAAATTATACCTCATATTGTCACCTGTCAAGGCTGTCTTGGCAATAGCGCGGAGTTAATAGCCACTTTTCTTTATATCAAATTTGATGTTAAATCTTCTTTAATTATAAAAATTCACCAAAATCTTCACTTCACTTTGAGAATCCGACTTTTAGATGCAGTAGCGGCATTTCGTCAAACAATATGAGCACACCTTTGACTTGCATTTTGTTGAATAGTTTACATGCATCCGATATTTCCAATGAGCCGGTTGCACGCTAGGAAGATGTGAGTTACTTTATATTCTCTATTTAAGAGCATTGATTTCTCAATGGTTTCTCTAAACTTTCCATCCTGCATGACTAGTTATCAACTATGGAGTGTAGAGTTATGGCATGTTATCCCTTGATTTTCATGCTAGCAATATTTCAGACATAGTAAGAATTACTTAAAAGCTCCATTCTCCACCTATGGCTTGTTAATGTATTCTTCAAACCATTATAGTGTTTCCCCACGCTAAGCGTCAGTATTCCCTCCTTACTATGTGCAGGATGAATGAAGACATTTTCTCAAACACTTGGAAACTTCCGCTGCGCCTAACTTTCCTTGCTTGCGGCTTTATCCTTGCATGGTTCTCACTTCAGCTGTGCTGTTTTAGATCAGTCGCTCTTCATTAGAATCAATAGATATAATGTTGGAATGCTGCCTTGCCGTTCACGTGCAAAGAAGACGCTTTTGATGTGGTGTTCCAGTGAGCTCGGGAATTCCTCTCGGCTTAATGCATTTCGATTCCACCTTCCTGATGTCACAGACAAGGATGGTATGATTTTTCACAGCGAAGCTTTCTATTATCCTTCTGGCTGGTCCGCAATCTCCATATCAGCAGCTTCCTGCGTTTTGGATACTGTGAGTTGCTTAAGATTGGATTTGAATGGAATGCGCATCTCTATTGAATATGGCATTGTTTCAAACAATTCACATGCTTGATTCAGCCTATCAAAGCCGCATTATGTCCCAACAGGGCAATAAACAAATGATTCACATGCCTGGTTTATGTTGTGAAGCCGCAAATATCTATTGCATGGATGACTGAGCAACGTGCAGACATAGCAATTCATATTTGTCTTGACTCAGCACTGTCAAGAAAGTGGAGACATTAGACGACACTAATTTATTGCCAAGACTTCATTGCTTATCGAGTTTGATTTCTAAAACGGCTTCAAGAACCGTTACTTTATTTGCGTTGATGACAAACCACGGTAATGACAAGTTAATGAAGTAGTTTCTTTTGTCTAGAGCCATTTGTTTGATAGAGAATAAATTTCAATCAAATTTGCGAAGATGGATATATGTGAAACTAGGCTTTGCGAGGGTGGTAGGACCTGTCTGGCATCGTGAGCACCAAATAAATCTGTGATTAATGTAGTTACAGCAAAGAGTAATTCAAATGATAGTGGAGATCTATTGCTGTGTGTTTGATTTGGCTCTGCTACAACCCCATCTTGACAGCATCAAATATTGCAAACCTCTGATGATGAGACCGTGCTACTTGTGTCTTCATTCATATGCCTTGTCCACCTCTCAATGTGGAAAGAAAATACAGATATTCACCATGATTGACCTGCAAGCGCCTTCTCCATGAATAGAACCAATGTTTCAAATTATTTCAGTGAACTTTATTTAGAGCCGGTGGTTATTTTCAAGTGGAAGTTTGGGTTGGGAGGTTCAGGTTAGAATTAGGTCAAAAAGTTGGAGTACGGGGAGAGAGAGTACTTTAGTACATGGAGAGAGAAAAATTGGAGGAGAGAGAGTAAAAACCCAAACCTAAAACCTTAACCCGTATTTCTCTCTAAAGGTTTTAGTACGTGGAGAGAGAAGTATGCGAAGAGAGGAAGTTTGGATTTTCTTGAGTATTAATCTCTCTTTTCAATTAATTAATATAATTAAACTCTCCGTAAAAATGTTGGGGAAACAAAGTCAGAAATGACAAGCTAGTTGGGAACTTTTCTATGTCATTTGGGGCGGAATTCATATGCTCATTGGGCACTTCACCGTGTTTTTTCAGAAATCACCCTCATGTTGGTACTTCTACTTATACTTTCACTTGGATTTCGTCTATACATTGGGCTCGAACTCGATCTTGCATCTTGGACTTGGAGAAAGCATTGGTGAAGATGGTGGAATTTGGCTTTATGCTTTGCCAATTACGTCTACTTGAAAGATCATTGAAACTCAAGAGGTGTGTCCTTTCACTAGGTTGACCTGGCCTTATTTTTATAAAGTGAATCAAAATTGCATCCGTTCATAATCAGGTCAACTTCTTAATTAGATGCTCACCATTAATTAATAGTTGCATTAATTAATAATTGTACACACATTTAATCTTTGACTTTCTCAACATAGCTGACTTGTTTAGCTTATCCTTGATTGAATGTGGAGGCATTTGAACAAGGGTAGAAATCACTATGTAATTGGGTTTGATCCCATGTCTTTCTCAAATTGGAATTTGCCCTCATGTCGGGCACAATGCCTTGTCATTGTCTTGGTCAAGTCAGAAATCTCATGCTAGTTAGGCAATTTAACATGCCATCTTGTTGAGGTCGAAATTTCCATTGTAGTTGGACACTTTACCGTGTTCTTGCCTTGATCAAGTTGGAAGTCACAAGGTAGTTGGATACTTTCTATGTTATTTGGAGTGGAACTCACATGCTCATTGGGTGCTTTGCCATGTTTTTTGAGAAATCACCCTCATGTTAGGCACCTACTTGCACTTTCAACTTGGATTTTGTCTATACATTGGGCTTGAACTTGATCTTGGATCTTGGACTCGGAGAAAGCATTGGTGAAGATGGTTGAATATGGTTTTATGCTTTGCCAATTACATTTGCTTGAAAGTTCATAATGTGTTTTCAACAAATCTGTTTGTACATGACCTGCAACAATGACATCCATGGGACCTTATTTCTTTGACATGTTCTTGGTGACATAGTTCTCGCTATAGTTGGAAAACATAGACTTGTCAAAAAGTTGATAGGCCTAAAAACTCTTTTTTATTGGAAGATTCAATGAAAATATGCATCCAACAAGTTCTTAAATGACTACAAATTGTTTTCCATTATATTTGATTGATTTGAATGTAAATTGAATACAAAATGGCATCGTCGTTTGAGATATTGATGGCTGATAGATTGAAATAAAATGAAACTGGCAAACTCTTTTTGTAAAACTTAAAAGTAAATACAAATTTTATGTTTTCCTCTTCTCTAATCCTAATCTAATGACAACTAAGGGAGAGGAAGAATCAAAGGGTCTAGTCCTTGGAGTTTGTTGTGTTTCCTCCGCTTGGCATGATAGTTTGTGGCTTGACCTCTATCCTAGATGTAGATGCTGGTGTCAATGATTCCTTAGCCTCATCAATGTCATCCAATGACAAATTTCTTGTTGTACCCACCTCCTCCAATGCTTGCCTCTAAAAAACAAGGATCTCAGCTTGAGTAAACAATGGAGTCTACTCAATTAGCCTTGTCCAATCACTATAAATTTTTTTCGTCCAAGTCAATCAGATTATTTGATATATGGTCTACCTTTCTCGTGTGCAATTGAAGATTGTAAGTGCATAAAGATAAGGTCATTGAGGTGTTTTTGACCTAATTTGTACTTCTTTTTTGTGTGGATGGTCTAACCAAGCTTCAACTGAGCTGATAGATGAATCATTATAACGTTGGCATAAGATGCAAAAGGAGAATCTTTGGAGATTTGGGGTATTTCCACCCCAATTTGTCCATCATGACTACACAAAATAATTTTTTGAAGACTTAAAAAGCAAATTCAAAACACATTGGATCAAATTATCAATATTTGTAAATTTGTAAGTTTGAAATTTGTAACTTGTAAGATACATGTAAAAGACTCTTAATTATATACTTGGTGTTTGAGTGGTTCTTTCTCGATTAACTAGCTGTAAAGAAAAGACCCTGCCTCCTATTTCCTTGTAACTTTGTAATTCATTAACAATAAGGTCTCACATCTCAACCCTGTTGATGTTTAGCGTCAGGAGAAGTAAATCTGAATCTTCTATGATGTTATTATTTGTAATTACATTTCAGAGATATAAGCAATTTGTGTTCTGACTCTGATATTTGTCTTAGATTATAGAGATGTATCTATGCATCACTGTTTGATATACATCACAAAAACATATATATATATATGTACATGTATTCATACTGATGTATGCATACATATACGTATACATACATCTCTGTTATGTATATGGAATTTTGACAGTCAATATGCATTATGATTGACCAACTTAAGTGGTCGAGATTCATATTACTTATGACAAACTTTGCGAACGGGTTTCGTATTACCCGCGGCAGATATCACTGTCGGGCTTCATATTACCCGTGACTGAGATTAATGTTGGGCTTCTTGCTACCCTCGACAAATGCTATTGTCAGGGTTCTATATAACCCGCGTCAAGTATTATTTCTTGTGTCGGGTCTCCAACCCGTATCTTGACGTTATTAATAATATTGTTATCATGCCTTGTGTTATCGGGTAAACAAACATTGAACAATTACGTATTAATTGAACATGCCTCCGAAGAGGCATGTCCCTACATGGCCTTTGGGTCACGTAGAGACATGACTCTTCGGAGTCATGTCTGCTCATTGTTATATATGTGTAATCATTCGACTGCAGTGAAAGTATAACAAGAAGCATACAAGTACCTGCAGAATCGGATCAACATTATTATATCATTGCTATTATTATTCACATCATTTGTCTTATAGTGATCTAGTAAAGTAATTATTGCTGAAGAAGGAAGAATTTAAGAACTTGCTGCAAACACAATGAAAGATAAGTAAATTTATTCTGCTTATTTGATTCATAATTTATACACAAATATTTGTAATTGTTTATCTATCAGAAATCCTTTATTTTCAACATGATATCAGAGCTGCATTGATAAGAAAGCCATTGCAAAATATAAAATTCTGAGTCTAATTTAAAGGGAAAGAAAAGTATTTTAAAAGGCATTAAGATGGTGAACCACGTAAGAATTGAAGATAGATTAAATGGAGCTTCTAACTTTTCATCTTAGAAAACCAGGCTATTAATAATTCTAAGAGAGATGGAATTAGAAAATCACATTGAAACTAATTTACCTATGCCTGAAAATGAATCTGAGAAAGCAGCATGGAAAAGGCACAATAATAAGGCAATGAAAATAATCATAGATTCAGTAAAAGATCATATACTTCTTTCTATAGCAAATCTTAAAACTGCATTTGATATGTTCTCCAGAATACAAAGTACATTTGAAATTAATAATACAAGTAGATTGCTAACACTGAAACAAGATCTACTTTACATAAAAATGAAAAATGGAGAATCCATTACATCTTACTTAGAATTACTGAATTAAAGGATCAACTTGCTACTATGCAAAGTCAAATGGATGATAAGGAATTAAGTATGACTACCCTTAGAGGACTTCCACTATCATGGGAAACTTTCATAAGAGGTTTAAGCTCTCGTCTTGAACTTCCAAAATTTGATCAACTAAAGAATGAATGCACTCAAGAGGAGTCTAGATTAGCATCCAAAGGTTTAATTTCAAATCAAGATGGTGACATCCAAGCTTTGTATTCGAAATCAAATAAGAAAAGAAAGTTCAAACATAATAAGGAAAACAATAAAAATCACAAATCTCACAAACATCATGATTGGTCCAAAGTAAGATGCTTTAAATGTGATAAGCTTGGTCCTTCATACTATGTGTGTCCTGAAAAACAGAAAATTCAAGCAGCTTTGGCAGAAGTTAAAGAAGAGAATAATGAGAAAATAGACAGAGAAAATTATGCATTTATATAGCTCTCTCAAGTGAGTTAAGCTCTAATCACAACACCTGGATCATAGATAGTGGAGCTTCTCGTCATATCTCTAGATTTAAGGATAAGTTTGAAACTCTCTCAAATTATGAATCAAAAGAAGTAACTATTGGAGACAATTCCTCTCACCTAATTAAAGGAATTGGTACTTGTTCTATTCAACTGAATTCTGATATCACTCTTCAACTCAAGAATGTCCTTCATGTGCCAGGGATTAAAAGAAATCTTGTCTCTATCTGCTGATCAAGGGTACAAAATTGCATTTCAAGGAGATAGAGTTCTATCTTGGACTAAGAACCAAAGTAACGAGACTCGGACTCAGCTCAGACTCGGCAAGGGTAACTTGACTCGTGACCCGGCTCTGACTAGTGACCCAGCTCGGCGGTGACTTTGCAAAGTGAAAAAATTTCAAAATTTTGAGATTTTTTTAGGATTTAAAGAACATTCCATGCACCCATTATTGAATAAAGCGTAAAGACACAATAACATCATTAAATAGAAGATAATTTGATCATAATGCACATACTTAAGGTTAAAACTTAAAAGTCAAACATTGATTACATAAGTACAATACTACAAAGGTAAATTGCTAAATACTATATTACTAGTAATTAAAGTTTAAAGTTTAACTTTAAAGTTTAAACAGTAGCTGAAAAAGTGTAAAACATAGAATCATATATAAAATGATAAATCCATGCAAACCATCAAAATGTATATGTATGATGTAATATGAAATCCAACATATCAAGATTCAATAGTCATCATCAAATTCAAATGTTTAATTTAAACAAAAAGTTAATACAAGACTATAAGTCTACAGCTATGGCTCCTAGTCCTCATCCTCATCGTCATCGTCATCGTCATCGTCATCGTCATCGTCATCGTCATCCTCATCCTTAACCTCAGGCTTAGTATAATCAATAAAATGCCTCTTATTAAGGCGTCTAAGGTAGGTCCTGGATGTCTCAATAGCCATAGCATCAGCCTGTGAGGTGCTTCTAGGATCAACTGTAGTCTGCCTTTGGCTTTGCCATTGTCTGTGAGGTGCCACTAGGAACAACTGGAGCTCTCTGGTCCTCTGCTGCCATAGCCACAGCCTTAGCCTAGCCCTCTCTATCTGCTTGGTCAAGCCATTGTAGGTCCTCATCATCAAAGACAGGATCAGAAGCCTCAGTGATCCACTCAGACTCTGGATCAACCTCCTCTAGAGTAATCAGAGAGGTGTTGTTATCCAAAATCTTCTTGATCCTAATACGTAGGTTGTAGTGCACAAAGACTAGCCTATTCATTTTCTCCACAGACAACCTGCTACACCTCTTCGAGTGGATGTGCTCGAACATGCTCCAGTTGCACTCACATCCAGAAGCGCTACTTGGTTGGCTCAAAATGCGGATGGCGATTTGCTGAAGGTTTTTTGTTGAAGGTCCAAATATTTGCCACCATCTATCTGAATTTTGAAAAAAGGAAAACAAAAAAATATTAGTCTCATTTCAAAATTTTAACTTTAAGTTTAAAGCTAGAAATTTAGAAACTAAATTGTATAAGGTTTAAGTTGCAATTTTTACCTGGCTGCAATTTTATACGACCTTCTTTGCAAATTTGACTTGAAAAAATGGCCCCTGATGCATTATTATAGGCATCCATCTCAAGCAATATATTTGTGGGATTAGGGGACATCTTCAATATCACTGTGTATAGGCCACTAAGAACCTCCTCATGCGCCTTGAAATCATCACGGAAGAGGTATGTCGGATTGAGGTAATAGGTTGCTGCATGGATGGGCTTATGAAGCTAATTTTACCATCTCCTATCAATTATCTTCCAAATAGGGCCATTGTGTTCTTCAACTCCTACATATTTGGCCTCAATAGCCTCCTTGTCCCTATCCATGCCCTCATAAATGTAGCCCATAGAGGGTTTCTCGCCATCAACAACTCGTAACAGGGATACAAGGGGCTCACTGATCTACAAAACAATTAAACAAAAAAACAATTTAGTGAATGATGTTACTTTGTAAAGTTGCACAATGAAAATAAAACAAAAATATGTATGAGATAAATTAATTTATAAAATTTTAAGACTTAAGCTTTTAAAATTTAAAATTTAAATTACCTCCACAATCTTCAAACACGGCTCCCAAAAACCTTCATCATCATAAATGCATTTTGTTGCATCTATCCTTGCAGGGTTGGTGGCAAAGGAGGAGAAACTCCATTTTGGACCAACAAACATGCACCTCAACTCTAACCTTGAAGTTAGCAAGGATTTTAGTGTGATAAAGTTAGAGGCAAATCTTGTGATACCAGGATGAGCCAACTTCTTTCCCTTCGTGTATTGCCTCATAGTGCTGAGGACCAAGGCATGATTGTAGATGAACTTGCAAAGACTTTTGGCCTTGGTAACATATGATTTCACCCATACAAGCTTGCCAATATCCTCTAACATGAGGTCGATGCAATGGGCCGTACATGGAGTCCAAAAGATTTTTGGGTGTCTCTCCATCAAAAGTTTTCCTGCAGCAATTTTAAATTAGTTAGTAAACAATGAAATTTTTTAATGTATTAAAAGACTTTTAATTTCCAAAATTTAATGAAAAACTAAAACAATTTTTTTAGAAGTAGAACTTAGAAAGTTAGAAATTAAAATTTTACCTGCAGCAACATAATTAGCTGCATTATCAGTCACCACTTGGACAACATTCTCTTCTCCCACCTCCTTTATGACCTCCTCAATAGTCTCACATAAGAATGTTGCATTTTTCACACGTGAGGAAACATCTATGGACCTCAAAAACATGGTGGATCCTGAAAGTGAAAATTAAACAAAATAATTATCATTCAAGAATCAATAGTCAATAAAACAAAATTTTTGTTATTCAATAATAGTATATATTAAATTTTAGACTTCAAGAAGTAAAGCATGATGAATTACCTCAGCTAGAAACAAGAAAATTTAGGAGGGTTCTATTCCTCCTATCTGTCCATCCATTCGTCATAATGGTACAACCCTTTTGGCTCCAAATCTTTTTATGGTCCTCCAACTCAAGTTTCATCTCCTCAACCATATCTAGTAAGAGGGGGCCACTCAACTCATCTTCAGCGGGGGCTTTGAACCCTGCACCACAGATGGAAACTGCATCAATCATTCCTTGCCAATAAGGAGTCCTGTTACATTTATAAAAAACATTTTAATTAGCATATTTCAAATTTTCAACATCAAATTAAAAGTATAAAATTGAATATAAATTTTAAAACTTAAAATGTAAAACAATCAAATATCAATGAAGTTGAAGTACCTGACTGCTATAAATGGAATGTTGCAAAAAAACCAAAACTTGCAAATTGCTCTTACTCTAGTTTCATGTATCTCCCTATTCCAGCCCATGCTCTCAAGTGAGGGTTGTGCACCAGGAGTGGTACGTGGTACCAAAAAATGGTCCAACCTACTAGATTTTTTGACTCTAGGATGAAAGGCAAAGCTAGTACTGCTAGAAGGGGTAGCAACCGTAGCACCACTAGAAGTGCAAGGAATAGATGAAGAAGAAGTATGAGTAACATAAGCATTAGGACGATAGGGGGGATAGGAAGAACCTTCTCCAACACAGCCTATTGATTCAGAAACATTTGCAGATGAGTGTGGAAGGGAACTAGAATCAATTTGAGCTAACTCTTTTAATTGTTTTCTTTTTAATTCTTTTTCTTCATATTTTTCCAAGGCTACATAACAAAAACGTTGTGCCTCAACAGTTGCAGCTCCACAAGGCTCAGTATCATGACCACGTATGCCAGCAATATGGTATTTTAATCTATTTATGCCTCCACTATTAATGGTTTTGCAAAATAGGCATTTTGTTTGAGTTCTTTTTCTACCCGAAAAGTCTATGGTGAACTTCCAACACTCATCTTTTATATTGCCTTTAGAGAGCTTGGGTTTTTTACCTCCAGAAGCCATTATGAGTAAGGAAAAATGTAAAGGTTGTTGCAATAAGACATTTTAGACCAAATATTACCATTTCAGCATTGTATTTTATGAAGATTTAAAGTTAAAAAAAAAACTCATAAACAAACAAAAAAAATTCATGCATAAAACCCATAAGCATAGAGAAAAAAATATCAAAATCTAAACAATCAACTCTTACTTCTTTCAAATGCTATGGGAAGTGTTGAGAAGAGCTCCTATAAACTCCTTCATGATCTAAATGCAAGCTGCACTGTCACAAATGCAAGCTTTTCTCCTCTTCCTTTCAGCTGGTTGCAAAATAAGAAAACTCCATTTCTCTTCTACCTCTCTCTCTCTTTCTTCTTTTCACTATAGAGTGTTATGGGAGCCTTTTTAGAGTTATAAGAGTGAGAAAGATTAAAAAAAAACATTAAAAAAAGTTGCAATTTTTAAAAATTTTAATGGTTGAATTTTTGCCTACCGCGGTCGGGTCAAGCTCTGCCGGGTCAGGCGAGTCACTCTGTGACTCGTGAGTCGCGCGAGTCAGGCCACGTGACTCGCCGCTCACGAGTCACAAGTCATTGCAATTCGGCAGGGTCAATGCGGCTCGCTAACTCGTGTGACTCACCGCGAGTCACATTACCATGCGAAGAACTCATCTATCAAGAAAGCCATATCCATTGGGGTTAGGGATCGAAGTCTTTATAAGCTGTGTAATTATCAAAATCCAAAGTTAAACTTAACTCTTAGTAAAGATAAGACTTATTCCATTGAAATTTGGCATAGAAGATTAGGTCACCTTAATTTTCGAGCCTTAACATCCATAAGTAAAATTGTAAAAGGACTTCCAAATCTTAAATTAGATCATTCAAGTATCTGTAAAGGGTGTGCCATAGGGAAAAACACTAAACACTCCTTTCCCAATAGTGTTCATAAATCTAAAAACATACTTGAATTAATTCATACAGATCTTTGTGGTCTTATGTCAGTGCCCTCTCTTAATGGATGTCAATTCTATGTAATTTTCATTGATGACTACTTTAGGAGAACATGGATTTATTTTTTGAAACAAAAGGAATCATCTGAGGTCTCTCCAAGTTTAAAAAGTTTAAAGCCCTAGTTGAAAATCAATCAGGACAAAAGATCAAAACCTCTAGGTTTGACAATGGGGATGAATTCACATCTGATATTTTTAAAAACTTCTGTATTTTTGTTGGGATTAAGAGGGAGTGTTCTGTACCTTATAATCCTCAACAAAATGGAATAGCTGAAAGAAAAAATAGATCTATCGTTGAGTCAGCTAGGGCCATGTTACATGATCAAAACCTTCATTACTCTTTTTGGGCTGAAGCTTCCAATACAACTGTCTACATTCAAAATCGTTGCTCTCACTCTATATTGGAAAACACCACTCCAGAAGAAGCATTTACTAGAGTTAAACCAGATTTAAGTCCTCTAAGAATATTCGGATGTTTAGTCTACATTCACATCCCAAAAGAAAAGAGAACCAAATTAGAGCCTTTTGAGAAAAAGGGGATGTTTAGTCTACATTCACATCCCAAAAGAAAAGAGAACCAAATTAGAGCCTTTTGAGAAAAAGGGGATATTCATTGGTTATAGTGGAACTTCAAAAGGGTACAGGTCTACATTCATGGACAAAGAACAATTAAGATTAGCAGAGATGTCATATTTGAAGAAGACACTGCTTTCAAAATTTCTAGTAATAGTGATGAATCCATCTCAGAAGAAGATCAAGTTACGAAAATTGAGAGGGAGGAAAATTTTGACATCTCTTTCATGTCAAATCATACTAAATCAGAAAACATCAACCATACCAATTAGAAGAGACCCCTTTGGACCAAAAAGATGTTAGTTGAAGATCAAGTTGAACCAGATGATGTAATTCAGGCAAGCAAAAGAACTAGAAATCAATCTTGTTATGTTGCTCTGTTATCTGAACTCATAAAATTTGAACCTACCAATGTTAAAGAAGCACTTTCACATCAATCTTGGAAGGAAGCCATGATTGAGGAATATAACTTAATATTGAAAAATGATGTATAGAATATTGTACGAAGACCTAAAAACAAATCTGTTGTCTCTTCCAAATGGTTGTTCAAGATTAAACATGCTGCAGATGGCAGTATTGAAAAATACAGGGCAAGATTCGTAGCCTGAGGTTTCTCACAAAAGGAAGGCATCGATTATGATGAGACTTTTGCCCCTGTTGCCAAGTATACTTCAGTCAGAACAATCCTAGCTATTGCTGCATTTAAAGGATGGAAAGTACATCAAATGGATGTCAAAACAACGTTTCTCAATGGAAAGATTGAAGAAGTTTAGGTTGAACAACCGGAAGGGTTCAGTATTTTTGATTGCCAGACTCATGTTTGTAAATTGAAGAAGGCACTTTATGGTCTTAAACAGGCTCTTAGAGCTTGGTATGAAAGAATAGATAATTATTTACTGAAATTAGGATTTGCCAAGAATGAAGCCGACCCTAATCTATACTTCAAAACTGAAGGTGATGATATGGTTATCTTTGTATTATATGTTGATGATTTACTAATTACAAGTGATGAACATCTTATAGAAAAATGTAAACAAGATCTCTCTGCTGAATTTGAAATGAAGGCTCTAGGATTACTTCACTATTTTTTGGGATTAGAAATCTAGCTGCTGGACAACTGTATTATACTAAATCAAGGAAAATATACAGTTGACATATTAACCAAGTTTGGTATGATGGAATGCAAACCGGCTGCTACACCTATGGAGATAAACCTACACAAACTAAAAGATGATATGAATGAATTTGAAGATGTGGATCCTACTTATTACAGACAAATTATTGGATCCTTGATGTACTTGGTTAATACCCGTCCTGACATATGTTATGCAACTCATACCTTGAGTCAGTTTATGTGTACACCTAAGAAGATACATTTGCAGGTAGCCAAATACATAATGAGGTATCTAAAGGGTACTATTGGAATGGGAATCAAATATGACAAAGTTAATCTTGAGCTAACTGGATACTCAGGATTGGGCTGGAAGTTCTATTGAGTGCAAGAGCACTTTAGGATACTGTTTCAATCTTGGATCCGGTATGATCTCTTGGACTAGTCGGAAACAAGCTTCTGTGGCCTTGAGTTCTACTGAAGCCGAGTACATTGCATCTTCCCTATGTGCCAGAGAAGCAGTATGGCTCTGAAAGTTGCTCTCAGATCTCTTCAAAAGACCATTGAGGCTCATTGTGATTTATTGTGATAATCAAAGTTGTATCAAGCTTTCTTCTAACCCTGTGTTTCACAATCGCTCTAAACACATTGAAATCCCATTTCATTACATCAGAGATATGGTTAATCGAGGAGTCATTCAATTGGAATATATATGTACAAATGATCAAACGGTTGATATCCTTACCAAACCTCTTGCTAAAGTGAAACTGTAATATTTCAGGGAAAGATTTGGTATGGTTATTTGTAATGGATTTTTTTTGAAATAATTGTTCATTTGTTTCCTCTAGTTATTTTTATATGTAATGAAAGGTGACGATCTTTCATAGACATTCAGTGATAGAGAATTATTTACAAGGTGACGATCTTGTAAATAGTTGATTATTTTTGGGCTTCTCTAGACATTGCTTAAGTGCAAGTAGAGATTATTTTTGGGCTTCTCTAGACATTGCTTAAGTGCAAGTAGAGATTATTCTTGGGCTTTCTTTAGACATTGCTTAAGTGCAAGTAGAGATTATTTTTGGCCTTCCTCTAGACATTGCTTAAGTGCAAGTAGAGGTTATGTGTGTTATCTCTAGACATTGCTTAAGTGCAAGTAGAGATCATTTACTGTTCATGCAGTATTGTTTATTAGAGGACTTTGACTAATGTTTTTCTTCTCCCTAGCTAAAGAGGGAGTGTTGATGTTTAGTGTCAGGAGAAGTAAATCTGAATCTTGTATGATGTTATTATTTGTAATTACATTTCAGAGATATAAATAATTTGTGTTCTAGCTTTGATATCTGTCTTACATTACAGAGATGTATCTATGCTTCACTGTCTGATATACACCACATAAATGTTACAAGATTCAAGAAGAGTTGGCAGATTAACGGATTTTCGGATGATTCATTGATTAACAAAGGAACAAATGTGTTCCTTATAAAGAATTACAAGGACGTTGTTTCTAAAAGAAACAACGTAGACTGAAGACAGAATTAGAAACAAAACTAGAGACAGGATAGGAAACATTCCTATCTGGACTGAAGAAAAAAGAGACGGGATAGGAAACATTCCTATCTAGACTGAAAGACGGACTACAGACAAGTAGTTGACTATTATAGAAAGTATAAGATATTATCTTAATACCCTCCCTTAATGGTCAACGTACGGATGTCGGAGCATTCTGTGATAACTGAGACCCTCCCCGGATCTACAGAATGCAGAAACCAAGAAGCTTTGCCAGAAGAAAGCTATGACTCAAAATAAGTTGCATTTACAAAACTTCGTTTTTGTGGAAAAAACGGTAAAACCCAGAATCTCACACAACCTTGCGTAGTACAGACAACTTGAAATGATTTTTGAGGAGAAAATCAACAAACCCAGAATCTCACGCAACCTTGCGTATTACAGACAACTTCAAATGATTTTTGAGGAGAAAATCAACAAACCCAGAATCTCACACAACCTTGCGTATTACAGACAACTTGAAATGATTTTTGAGGAGAAAATCAACAAACCCATAAAAATAGAAACAGATTCAGAAGGCAAAAAATGCAGCTTCGCCTTGATCAGGACTCGGAGAAGTCGGACGCTGCGTAACACCCAAAACAAGTTGATCGGTGTTTCGATATTCGAAGATTGCGATGATGTGCTGCTTCCAGGTTCCATAATTGCGACCATTGAATTTGGAATTATGTTCGAGCAGAATATTTGTCAGAGATGCCATGGCACGTTTTACAATGAAAAATTGTAAAAATCTGTGAAGGCACGTTCTTCGAGGCAAACATACGAAAGACCCAGAAGAATCAGGGAATGACCCAGAAGAGAGCTCGAAAAACGCAGAAGGAATCTGCTGTCGTTTTTTGGATCCATTGGCTCGAAAATTGAGGCACAAAAATCGAGGCTCCCAAAAAAAACAGACGACAACCCAATTGAGCTCTCGAAAAACCCACCAAGAATAATCGCGATTTTGCTGTCAAATGAGCTGGAAAATATATGGATGTGAGTTGCTTCAAACGCGTGTGATTTGGACGTGATTTGCAGAAAAAAATTGCGAGCTTTCCCAAGGATACAGGCACGGATTTTGCAGACCAGGAGGCTGCAAAAAAGAGACGACTGTCGTGGTGTGCACATAATTTCAAAAGAAATTATAAATTTTTCGAAAAATTCCTTATCATGGCTCTAATATCATGTTACAAGATTCAAGAAGAGTTGGTAGATTAACGGATTTTCGGATGATTCATTGATTAACAAAGGAACAAATGTGTTCCTTATAAAGAATTACAAGGACGTCGTTTCTAAAAGAAACAACGTAGACTGAAGACAGAATTAGAAACAAAACTAGAGACAAGATAGGAAACATTCCTATCTGGACTGAAGAAAAAAGAGACGGGATAGGAAACATTCCTATCTAGACTGAAAGACGGACTACAGACAAGTAGTTGACTATTATAGAAAGTATAAGATATTATCTTAATAAGAAACATATATATACGTACATGTATTCATTCTGATGTATGCATACATATACGTATACATACATCTCTATTATGTATATGGAATTTTGACAGTCAATATGCATTATGATTGATCAACTTAAGTGGTCGAGATTCATATTACTTATGACAGACTTTGCTGATGGGTTTCATGTTATCCACGACAGATATCACTGTCTGACACCTACAATTTAGAAATAAAAAAGATTAAAGTTACAAATTTATAATGTAAGACTTAAATTTAAAAAAAAAAGTCAATTTGAATTCAAATTTGAATCTTTGAAGTTACCTTCAAAATCTCAATAGCCCCTTGTGCAAACAATTTGTCAAAGGCTATGATTGCAATCCTCTCCTTCAACCTTCTTTGAATAAGATGAGTCTAGCCATGCTTGACTTACAAACATTTGTTTCTAAGCTACCAATGAACCAATAATGCTTTGCAATATTAAGAAGATCGTTGGAAATCTTGTGGCACCTGATCTTTTCAACTCTTTCTCTCGGATGTGATCTCTTATCAAATGAAGAACCCGATGGGTGTTTGTATATAGTTTATGTGATGCTCCTTGCATTATCTAAAAATGGTCACTCACTTAAGTTTGTTTATGTTCCCAAAGGAAGGTCATGGTCATGTGTTGCACTAGGTGACCCCAAAAGTGTCATGTGTTTGTCTTGGAAGATTCTCTCAACCGCTATATATGCTGCTGCACCATTAGTTTTTATTTGTACCATATTTTCTATGCTGACTTCCATGACAACTTACACCGACATTAGAAACAATGTTTCTGCATTTTTTATTTTGATGGAGGCATCCATTGATTTCAAAAAAGCAACTTGACCATTAAAGCTATGGAAAAATTAATAATGTAGTGTTTGCCATCTATTTGTCCATTAGAAAGAATAGTGCAGCCATATTTTTTCCATTTTGTTTTTTGTTCTTCCACTACTACCTTTTACATTTCAATTGCATTTAAGAGCAACCTACAAGTACAAAGTGAAACTAAGTACACAATGGTAATTTTTAAACAAAAAATAGTCTAAATTTAACATAAATTGCTATAATTATAGATTAGCATAAAGTATAAACTAGCCTCTCACTCAAGTCTTTGCAATAAGACACCTTGTAGCCTTTTCCACCAATTGTCAATCCAGTAACCAAATTGTCCCAATAAAGGACTAGTCGCAACACTAAAAGGAATTTTGTTAAGGTACAAAAAATCAACACATGCAATATCTACATTTCATGCACATCACTGTTCCACCCGACAACTTTCAATCATGGGGAGAGGCCTTTTCAATATGAAAATGGGAGGAGAGGCCTTTTTAATATGAAAATGGGCTTTCATTGCCATGCAAGGCCTTTTTTCTTGCACACGGGGGGAGATTTAATAATCAATTTGCCTACTTTATTGCAAAACCTCACTAATAAATCTAAGAGTTTTTTGGTGACATGTTTTGGCTTGTAAAGGTGGCCAAAACTTGCTGACTTGGTGAGCACTTTGCTAGTAGGCCAACCTTGGTTCCCATGACTTGGCTATGTCGTGTCTAGATTCATTGCAATTACAATGCTTCAACGAACATTGTTTTCCATTCCAAAATGCTTTGATGCATGGCCTATTACGATAATAGATAATTTCTATTATCTCTGTTTAGTATCTAATGGTTATCTATTGTAATCTTCTGTAAATATTAGAATGTTTCTAATATTTAGTTTTCTGTTTCTAGAATAGAATGTTTTTATTCTTTACGATTGTTTCTTAAGGAAACATCATTCTTCTCTTGTATAAATTGATCTCTTGATCACTGTTAATGACAAGCAAATATTTTCCAATTCCTTTTGTAATATGGTATCAAAGGCAATACTCTAAATTTTTTTGAAAATAAATATAATTTCTTGGTTGAAATTATTTGCCTTTTATTTTCAAAATTATTTACATACTTATTTTCGTCCAATTCTCTCTGTAATTTGACTAAAGGTTTTCAATCTGAGAGATCATATTGATAAAAATCATTAGCAGGGTTATAAGGCAAATTTTTTCTGTGCAGTGTTGTCTTTCCAAGACACAATTTTGCCCCCTATTTTCGCCATTTTTTTCAAGCTTGAATATGCAAAAACGTGACTTCAGCTTTGCTCGCGTTTGTTATTTTTTGCATCCCTTTAGTGACCTTTGATATTTTGTGCGTCTATTTTTGCTTGCGTCGTTTTTCTCTGGCTTGTTTTTTACTGGAAAATTGCGAGCCATTTTTTGTAGTCATTTTTTCCTATATTTGCAACAAAACACACCTGTAACACCATTTTTTGGTGTCAAAATCCTCATCTCCAATGCCCTCTCAATCAGTTAGTCCATATTCTATGAAAAATCTGACGATTTTTTTCTAGAAAATCGCCATTTTTTTTGCTAGGATTTTGCTCAAAACTCTAGTTTTTTATTTCAATTTTTTTTTCTAATTTCAAATTCTTGGTGAGTTTTCCAAGAGCTCAACTGGGTTGTCGCCTGATTTTTCTGTGTGCCTCGATTTGCATGCCTCAATTTTCAAGCCAGCATATCCAAAAACCGACAACTTATTCTTTCTGGGTTTCTTCCATCTCTCTTTTGTGCATCTTTTTGATTATCTGGGTCGTCCATTTTTTTGCCTTGAAGAACGTGCCTTCACAAATTTTCACACTTTTTCGTTGAAAAATGTGCTATGGCATCATTGGCCAATATTCCGCTTAAGAGCAATTGAAAAAGTCAATGGTTGGAATTATGGCACTTGGAAGCAATGAATCATAGCAATTTTTGAATATTGGAATACTAATCAAATTGTTCTGGGTGTTACATAGCATCCGACTGCCCTTGGTACTGATCAGGATTCATGAAATTTGAATAATCGGGAGGCTATGATGCTTCTCAATTTGTCCATAGCTGATGATCGACCCTCTCAGATTCCATCTGGCAAGACAGCTGCCGAGATATGGGCACATCTCAAAGGTCTTCATGAGACTTTTGACAAAAGCAAAGCCTTCTTCTTGAAGAACACTCTGTTTTCTATTATCATGGATGAGCAAACCTCGCTCTAGGCTCACCTGAATAGGATTAAGGAAATCCATGATTAGTTACTTGCCATCAGTCACAAGATGGAGGAAGAGGACATTGTGGTTATCACTCTCTAGAGTTTACCAAAGTCCTACGAGCGTTTTATCGAGATTCTCAACATCACGTCATCTGGTGTTGATCTGAAGTTCACCGATCTCTACACACTTTTTCTTTAACAAGATCGGTGGAAACAACAGTTTGGTAGCAGTTCCAGTTCCACCCCCACAGAGCAAGCCTTTGCTGCCAAATCCTTTCAGAAGGATAAAGGCCAGTTTCAGTAGTCTTCTCAGCAAACACCCTCTGCTCTAGATTTAGAAGGCTTCCGGAAGAAAAACATTCAATGCAACTATTGCCACAAGTTTGGGCACATGAAGGTTGAATGCCCAAAGTGCTTAGCTGCCCTATCTAAGCAATCTAGTTTGCAGCCCATAGCGAACAGTGTGGACGGAGCACCTTAAGCAAACAAAATCTGACTTTTATGCTTTTTGATAGCTTTGTGCTCTAGATAGATTAACCATTAAGGGAGGGTTTTACGATAACAGATAATTTCTAATATCTCTATTTAGTATCTAATGGTAATCTATTGTAATCTTCTGTAAATATTAGAATTCTGGAATAAAATGTTTCTATTCTTTACAATTGTTTCTTAAGGAAACAGTGTTTAAATAAATTGATCTTTTGATCACTATTGATAACAAGCAAATATCTTCCAATTACTTCCGTAGTATGACCATACACTGCTCCAAAAACATGTATTGCAGTCAAGAAGGATATGACAAGGATAATGAAGTTGAGCACAATGCTGCATTCATGTTTGACAACATTTCATGCAGTTAGCAGAGCCAACTTTCTTTTGAAATGCTTAAACATCGAAAGGTTAGATAGTCAAGATTTGAGAGCACTTGAGAATTTTGAGGTTAGGAAGTTAGGATTTGAGAGCACCCAAATTCAAACTTGCTCAGAAAAAACATTCATTTGATGACAGAGCTATGCTTCTGAAAGGATTTTAGTTATATTTGCATGCCCACTAACCAGCTTTCTGATAAATCTTTGAGTCTGGAAGAGTGAAAATATCCATGAATTTTAATTCTAAAAATTATTCATCATTAAAATTTGCCAGATTGATAAAGATGTGATTATGACCAAAACCCAAAAATATAATTCCATTTCGAGTAAATAAAACCTTTAATTTAATAGTTTCCATGATTTGGCTTATAAAAATCAAAACTTTAATATCTTGGAATCCATGAGATTGGTCAACGTGAAAATTGGCTGCATTTGGTGAGATGCTTTTAGGAACATTCCCATAAAAGGATTCTGCACCATCTTTGGTAAGTAATTTCAAATTTGCCACATCGTAATGGCTGGTCTCAATATCTCTACTAAGATGGCGGATAACTTCTAAGTAGGCATGCCTTTCAACATAAATTCAATCACTTATGGCACTCCAAATATGAATGAAGGTTTGATGGGAATATGACACATGGCATCATCATTTCATATTTAGAATTGGCTTGCCAAAAGCTTCACTGCATGACATCACTTATGGATTCAACAAAAAAGTTTAAAGACTAGCGGGACCAAATTTCATCTAAAAGAGAAAATGCAGCTTTTGTGGATAAAGGGGTTAAAGAGGATGGCCTCAGTGATTTAGCCAGAAATCTTCTAGCAATAGAGGAATTTGAGTTCGAGAGTGATGAATATTTGGAGAGCATAATAGCTAGGGACCTAGAGATGGATGAAATACGTATACAATAGACCTTTTATCTTTATTTTTTTGCTTTTTGGATGCCTATCAGTTATAATATCAGTTATGTAGTACGAACACTCTGACTCTGATATTTGTGTGTTTAAAGCTTAAATTTAAACTTTAACAGTACTCTTGTTTTGAGAGTCTAAAGTTATGTTATTTTCAGTTTTAAAGTTGGCAATTTATTAATTTAATAAATTTCTAAATTTCTCTATATAATATCAGTTATGTAGTACGAACACTCTGACTCTGATATTTGTGTGTTTAAAGCTTAAATTTAAACTTTAACAGTACTCTTGTTTTGAGAGTCTAAAGTTATGTTATTTTCAGTTTTAACGTTGGCAATTTATTAATTTAATAAACTTAATAAATATGACAAAAAATAGTAACTGCATACCCATCTCCTATATTTTAAAAACGAATGTACTGATAGTAAATACTAGTCTCTTGTACCAGTACCAGTACCAGTCTCTTGGCGATCATGGTGCTAATTCATTCTAGTTTGCTTCATTGCAAAGTAATTCTATTTAAGAATATGTCCATCTTGAATTTATTTTTGAAGCCTACCACTAAGTTGCTATACTTTTTAAGATTCTTTTGGTAACATTGAAGAAGCTTTTTGCCTGTGACAATGTCTAATTTGATTATAGAGTTTGTCTTTGAATTACTTATTGCCTCAACTTCAGGATTTAAAAGTTATTTGAAAACACTTTTTATTTAAATTGACTTTGACGTTTCGAGCAGGACATGTTGATTATCAGATGAATGAAGAAGATTGTCATCTGATCAAGGAATGCTATTTAAAGTAGATTGATTCTTGTTATGATATTACTGTAGCAAGAACTGTAATTGTCAGTCATGATTTATTATTTGATATCAATGGTAAGAAAACTATAAAATTTAACAATCCCTGATCTATTATAGGTGCCATGAGAATAGTCATTGATGTCGGCATAAGTGTTATGAGTCATAAACCATCACACACCCTTTTTTAAATTTCTACTTGATTTCGCAGATAAGAAATATAATCATTCTTTACTTGTAATGTAACTGATTTTGACCAAGGCATTTTTTGTGTGTTGCTAATTTTGTCTCAGGTGCTCGGGTTTGTGAAATAGAATTAAAATCTTGAATAATGTTTTCTGAAAGTGTGTTTGCCTAACCCGAATTCAAGATTCTAAAGACAAGTTGCCATTTGTTCCAGCGATTAGAACTGCATTTATTTCTTTAATCAAAGTGTAGCAGTACTTGGACATAAGTTTATTTCTTTTTTGTTTTGTGTAACAAGTTTGTATTTGGTTCTTACCCTATGGAATAATTATTTCCAGAGAGAGGTCTTTTCCAACGGCTTTCCTTCCTTGATCGTTTCCTTTATGTCTGGATACTGATAGACATGGTGCTGGCAGTAATTATTGGTTACTATGTAAAGGGAATAAAAAATTCTTTTCAAGTGGCAGAAATTACTTCAGTGTCTCTACCTATATGCATTGGTCTATGGGTAATGATGTACCCTGTTTTATGTAAGGTTCAGTACGAACTTATTGGAAAGATGTTAAAGAGTAGGGAATTGGGCAGAAACTTATTGCTAAGTGTGGTCATGAATTGGTTTATCGGCCCAGCCCTCATGACAGGTTTAGCTTGGGCAACACTGCCTGACCTCCCAGGATTTCGTGCTGGTGTCATTTTAGTAGGTATTGCAAGATGCATTGCAATGGTTCTCATCTGGAATGAACTAGCAAAGGGGGACAGTCAACTTTGTGCTGTTCTTGTGGCTGTCAATTCTATTCTACAAATCATCTTGTTTACCCCTGTGACTCTTTTCTATCTGAAAGTAGTTTCCAGGGGACATTCATTACATGTCAATTCTTGGGATGTTGCTAAAAGTGTACTTCTTTTCCTTGGAGTACCCCTTGTTGCAGGGATTATTACTAGATTCTCTTTACGATACATCTTTGGGAAGCAGTGGTACCAAGTCAAGTTTATTCCTTTCATTGGACCATGGGCACTTATTGGGCTTCTCTATACAATATTTGTGATGTTTTCTATTCAAGCACATCAAATAATCAGCAACATTGGTGAGGTTTTTCGTGTTGCAGTACCTCTTCTACTGTACTTTGGGATAGTTTTCTTTTCCTCCATTACTTTTTGTAGGTTTCTGAAAATCCCATATCCTCAGTCTGTCACACAATCTTTCACTGCATCAAGTAACAACTTTGAACTAGCAATAGCTGTTGCAGTTGGAAGTTTTGGTATAGATTCTGAGGAAGCTCTAGCAGCGACTATTGGACCTTTAATCGAGGTTCCAGTTTTACTTATATTGGTACATGTGATACTTGCTCTAAGAAGACGCTGGTTTGGAGAAGCTGCTACTAAGTCTTGAAAACATTTGACATCGGTTGTGATTGCAAGAGACACTTCTGGGACTTGCATATGTACAGCACTATTAGTCTGTGTTTTGTTAAACTTATTTCATATCTGTTACCTATAGAGTGCGTTTTGAGCCATGAGGCTAAAAATGACTTTCTTTAATAATTTAAATTTTTTATTTTTAGACCATTATTGTTTTTGTTTGTTAAACTAATTCTTATTCCATATTTATTATCTGTACTGTTCATTATAAGATATGAACGTAAACATGAGTGTCATTTATAATATTAATCTATGTGAAGTGTTTGCTTTAATGGATGTATACAATCACATTTTAAATTGTGTAAGGTTGGAAATTCATTTTCTTCTTGTGTTTCTGCAATTTTTTCTTTTATTTTACTCAAATGAAAATCGGAGTGTATTGTGAATTTGTGTTTGGATATGCATTTGTTAAAAACTTAAATGTAATCATAGCTACTCAGATATTCATTTCTCGTTACTTCTATTTTATCGTTCAAACTTCAAACCATCAGTGTAACTTTGAACAAACCATGGCTTATGAGTGTATGATTATTGCTAATATGGTCAGTATTAGTACCTACATAGAGGTTACATTGGCAGAGGTCAAATTCAGAGTTTGTCTTTTCCCTGTTGCAGAAGTTCTTTCAATTTTAACCAACTATACTCCCAGTTCATGGGAACACTTTTTAATTATTCTATTTATGAATTGCTTTATTATTTGTGGAATGGTCTACAAATTTAGGATTTGTCTTAATTTTGTTTAGTGATTAGCTCCTCCTAACTTTTCTATTCTTGTCTATGTATGTGCTCTAGTGGCTTTAACTTTCTGATTTCGATACACACTAGTATGTCTCTCCCTCCAATTTTAGTAATCGGGTCTATTTTACCTTACACCTTAGTGATTTTCTTTATGGTGCTACAGCACCGTGATTGTCAACCTCAATGATTGCAAGGAGTACATCCTCTTTTGTGTGCTTATGTATTCTATATTATTTATATAATTAAAAAAAAAAATATTGTGTTAAGAGTGAATGAGGCTATAGCTTATCTAGTCATTAATGAGAGCCCATTCACATGTGTACTTAGGAATTGAGTTAGTTTTCTTTTCTTTATATCTTAGGTGTCATTTGTAGTAGTTATAATGAGTTCATGTCTCATTGTTACTTTTAGTCATTTAGACATTTAATATCTGTTTCAAAAGGAGTTGTCTCATCACATATGTTTAAGATATATGTCAACATCTTGTATAATCCTACATTTTTTTGCCTATCTAAGCAAGGCCTCATGTACGTGTGTATACATATTCAATATTATTCAATTAATGAATTATTACACAAATTATTTTGTCATTTTCTCGTGGAAGCCAATTTGGTTGAGTAGAGATTATGGGGCTGTTGAGAAGGTCCATATCTATTCTTACATGGTTCCAAAGCTCCAAGTCTTAAAGACTTCTTCCCAAATTTGGGAGTTGTGTTTTGACATTGAGTTGTTGATGGTGCATTTGAAGATGAAAAGAACATCACAATCGCTTTCTAAAGGCCCAAAAAAATCCCTATTTCTATATAAGGCACTTCAAATTAGGGTAAAGGTGTTTAGTTTCCCCAAGCTTGTAGAGTCGGCATCCTGTGTATAATTGTGTAGGTGCTTACGACATAGTTGCCTACTCAACTTGACAATTCAAATATTTAGGGCCATGCCCTTAAGTGGTGGGATCTTTTTGGTTAGTGTGAGGATTGGTGTAATGTCTGTTGCATGTACATAATACTGATAGGGAAAGAGTTAAAAGCTGAGGTGTATTTTTCAATTCGTTAAAGTCAGAATTATTTTAAAAATTTTTCCTGCACTAATCACATTGGTATTCTACAGCCGTGTGATATTTTATTTTGCACAAGCCCGTTCAAATCTGACAGCTTACACTGTATTAGAACACGATTCACTTGATGTTGTTTAATACCCAAATCAAGAGAATGAACATCAAAAACTTTAGGCTGCATGAAATGAAATGTCAAGCTCTTATGACCTCATCACCATGATGTTTTTTGATATTTTGCGCCATATTATCCCAAGAATCCCTCTTTTTGCAGGAATCAAGGAAGGGGTAGTCGGTCTTTTCTTAAACTCTCAACAGGGACTACTTTGTACTTCTTCATCCTGATATGAACATGATTTTTGAATAAAACAGGGGTAGCATCTGAAACTTTTGTTCTTGAAGCAGTTGAAGAGACCTCCATGCCCAACCCTTGGAGAAGTAGGATTCTGTATGTTCTCAGCTTCCATGCAATACACCTCATCAAACGACTCTTTTTCTCTCCATGTGTTCAATGATACCAGTTCCTCAACTTCTCTGGCTTCATCTGCTTGTCCACTGTATGTGCCCTGCACTGGGAGAGTGATCTTGGCCATTGGCAGCTTTCTGGGTCTTGATGATCTCACTTGCGAAATGCTCTCAAACCTCTCTGACAAAGATTTTGGTGAAGTATTGGGAGAACCATTAGAATAAGGTGGAATTGGGGGATTTGTGGCTCAATATGGCTACAGATGGACTTTCGGTTGGTTCAGAATTGAAAGGCTTTCCCTTTCCAGGCTTGTCCTCCCATTCGACTGGAACTGCTGTAGCATATGCGCTACTGTGGGAGGAAACAGGTGGGTCATTCAAAAATGTCTTTTTGGAACTTCCTCACTTAAATGGGATTGAAGCACAACCACTACTTGATGATATCATGTACCCGCAGAAAAAATATACCAAATAAGAAGAGCTATTGATCTCTTCCATTATTCCTGAAGCATACTTGCCGCAATGAGGTATTTTGGGCCAACTAGCAAATCGTTTTAGAAACTTTTGGGATGACATGGAACTCTTCAAACAAAATAGACAGATCATTACCAGGTTCATGATCACTCACTACCCATCTGGTTTGGCAAACATGCAGATCTCCTTTTTACCATAACCATCCCAATACCCTATTCAATTCATTACTTGTTGGTCATCCCCTTCTTTCTAGTTTGGCCCTGGCCTTGAAGACAAAGAAGGAATAAATCATATAAAGATAGTTGAGAACAGATGGCTTAAACATCACACTCTAAGCTTCATTCCAAGACTAAAAGTGCGAAATAGTCAAAGTTGACTTAAGGGTGGCCACTAGAGAGTATCATGTTCATTATTGAGCCAATTCTCAATCAGGGAGGAAAAATGATTTTTACAACTGGCACCATGCATAAAATGTAATAGATCAATGTTAGAAATTTCTTGCAACAACTATAGAAAACAAGAGCTCTGGGAGAGCTTGAGTCCCTGCCTTATGAAATCAGTAAGTGAAGCATTAATTGAATGAATATGAACCATAAATGAATAAAGTCATTGATATAAGAGATGCCTATCAATCCATGAAAAATGACTTTTACAACTGGCACCATGCATAAAATGTAATAGATCAATGCTAGAAATTTCTTGCAACTATAGAAAACAAGAGCTCTGGGAGAGCTTGAGTCCCTGCCTTATGAAATCAGTAAGTGAAGCATTAATTGAATGAATATGAACCATAAATAAATAAAGTCATTGATGTAAGAGATGCCTATCAAAATATACAACATGATATGTAAAATCTATATTTGAAAGATGATCTAAAAGAATGAATCTATGTGTCGTGATGATCTTGCACTCATAACATGGCTTAGGAAGAAAGATCATTTTGGTAAGAAAAAATGTTATAAGATGGAGGTTAAGCAGTAGAGTCCATGGTTATCCTTAAAGATATATCACAAAGTAGATGCAGTATCACAATCTAAGTGATGATTGCTCATAAGTTAGTAAGCATGAATGACTAGTAATCAAGCGTATGGAGGAAAAATAAATGAATGATAATAGAAAAATCTTGTACATAGAACACATTCTTATCCATATATAATGTTCTTTGAGAATAGCAACTATAGTGTGACTGATTGTTTGTTCTTTGAGAATAGCAACTATAGTGTGACTGATTGTTTGTCTATTGATTCTGCAATGGCCCAACTGTATGGATCACAACGACTTCCCTATTTCTAAAAGGCCTGGTAGCATGGAAGACAAATCCATGACATCCATGGTGTAAACGGATATTGGCAGGTCAAAGTGTTCAAGCTACCAGTCGGACAATTTTCAGCTGAGATCAACAATTTATCATCCCGTATTTGGCTAGCAAGACCATAAGCCTATGAAAACTGAATTTGCAAAAACTAAAACATTAATTTTTTTAGATATTAAATTGGAATTTCTTTCTTGTACAATTACAGGATGTTGTATCTAATTCCATATTACGATTAAATAAAAAGAAAGGTAGAAACACATTTATTCAAGTAATGTGATACATAGAGTTAAATTAAATGATTTTTTTTTGCTAGTTTTATTTTATTTTCTTTAACATCGTTTTTTATAAAAAGTTTAAAACATAGGAGCTTATCATATTTCTAAAAAGATTAAAACACACTTTATTTTTACGAGATTGAGAACTCTTATGTTAGTATATGTTTCTTTGAGAACTTGATATTGACATTTAGTATGAAATATCAAAATTTTAGGCTTAATCTCATTAGTACCTAATTTAGAACTATATGCTTGATAACTATCATAGTTGCAAAGTAGAGAATAATATAAAAGAAAATCTAAAATCTAACATAAATTATATTTTGATATTTTAAATAACATGTTCAATTGTTATTAATATATAAAACTTATGAGAAACTCATAAAAAATATTTTTTAAGACAATAATATCAAAGCTGATGTTTAAATTTAAATCATTACAATTCATGACTATGATACATAAAAACTAATTATCCAATAAATAAATTCACACTTATACATAAGCACTAAAAATTAAAATTGATTAAAAATTATTTTAAAATGATCTTTAATTGTGAATTCATAAACTATTTAATATAAAATATAGTTTAGCAACTACAATTTGAAATATTAAAAGAACTTATTTTATGTGTTGATTTGATCTTAATGATTTCATCCTCGGCGGCCTGCAAAACCATTGTGAAAGATTTTGAGGTTCTTTCCCATTTATCTGGACTTCTCTCAGTGTTTATCCTCATATGCTTCAGCAACCAGTTGTAGGGCATCTTGACAAAGCTGGAGAATGGGGTTATCAGCGTAAGGGCTGAATGCAAAGATGCAGCCGGAAAATTCCAGAGGCATTTCAAAGATTGCTAAAGGGTTTTGTCACTTTTACCTTTCAGCTCCTCAAATTTTCTCAAAATTTCCATCCAGAAATATTGGTGCCACAAATTGTGTTGCTCAAAGTGACAAGGGTTACGGTGTTCTTAGGACATAATTGATGGTGTTTTTGCACAGATTACAAGCAGTTCACATATTACTTCTGCACAGATTTTATTTTAGACCTAGATAAGCATAAGGTGATTGCGTGACAGGAAGGAACATAGTAGGATCAGGATATCTGATCCTCTCGGAAAGCCAAACAACCAACATTCTAGACATTTGGAAGAAGTTTATGGAATTTAACTTCTGAAAATTTTGTCATCAAAAAATCAATTTTACTCCTAGGAAAATGGGGGCCAGCCAATCAAAATAAAGAAATTAATGTATAAAACTTAATTGAAAAATAAATCATTTTTAAACTTTAAGAATAAGGCGATTTGAGATATACAAATTAATTGATGGATCACTACTAAAAACATTAGTTCCCTGCCTGGCAGGGACTAATAGTACAGCAAAATAAGTTATAGCTCAAACAAAAACAACTATAGAAAATAATACAGGGATATATGTTATAGCTCAAGCAAAATTTTATGACGTGACATCAAGGTTCCAAAAAATCATGTGCCTTAAGGCACCTATACAGCTATGAAAAATCACGTGCCTTAAGGCACCTAAACAATTATGAAAAACTCGGTACATATTATAATCTGTATCTTGCAATTAGAAGGAAGAAAACTTTCTCTGCGTAGATATTGCACTACTCTCCATCTCACCCCAAGCACATATGCTCTTAGTTTTCCCTAAACACTAATTTTGATAATGCGATACACGTTCTAACCATTGCACCTGAATCCACAATGGTCTAAGAAAGTTTTGTGTAATCTTTACCTTATTCTTAAAGCCTTGCCCTTTTACTGTACGATGGACATTGGTAGGGCTTAATGTGGTCCGCTTTTGCAGGAGTAATCTTCACACATTTTCCATGGAAACAACAAACATCAAGGCAATCCTAAAATCAGGGGATTGTGTTGTATATTAATGATCAATAACGAATAAATCCTTGCATCAATATTTTGTTTGTATTTACATGTTTACCCAATGTGTGTCAAAAATCTGAAACACACGTAGGGCATGTGGACAGTCTAGCAAAATGCCTCAAACAAAATGTGGTCTTCTGAACTTTGATCATTGTAGATATGCACAAACTTTTTCATTGAACATATTTTTGAAGGGATGCGGCTATTCTCCCACAAAAATGAACAGTTAACCAATATTCAAAAGATTGAAAACATCATATTTTTTCGAATAAAATTTAGCGTTCGATCTTCATGAGCTGCATAGTTTGTAGTCGAAAACAACTTTTGTGAATCTGGAAAAAAAAAGTTCTACTGGTACTTTTTTATTGGAGATTAGCTTGTACCCTTTTAAAGAATTCAAGAAAATGAAATGAACTAGTGTAAAAGCCAAATTATTACCTTCAAATGTCGAAAAATATAAATATAATTTTTTTAATTAATTTTTTAAAAAGAAACATTTAAATCTACCATATTTTTATAATCCAATGTACTATATTACATTATTTTAAAATTCTAAATATTTATATTTATCCATTTTATTTTTTAATAATATTATTTAAAATATGTTGTAAAGTATGGTATTTTTATTTGGTATAAATTGATAGGTTTTAAGAACTTTTTTTTCAATAAAATTTTAATTATTTAATAAAATATATTTTTAACTGAAAATTTTCATTCCATACACGAATTTTCAACACAATAATAATAATGATAATTTTTAACACAATAATTTAATAATTCAATAATGATAAAGAAAACATTTCATCTTTATTTCTCTGACTATTATGAGTAGTAGATGCCAAGCATGTACATAACATAGTTTTCATGTTGCCTATTTAATGTCAAAATGCAAGGCACTTTGAATAGTTAACAAAAAAAAGTTAAAAAGTATTTGTTTCCATCTTAATAAATAGACACTTCATTTCATAATATATTTTAATATTATTTTAATTACTACATAATATTTTAAAAGCTCGAGTGCCTATTATGTGACTTCCTCTAGGCGTCAGACGCTTCTCACCAGGGCTTTCATAGAGTTGCCTGGGATTTCTGCTGTCTTCCCAAATAGCCAGGTGGCCTTGGCTTGTTGTCCATTTAGAAGCAAGGTACTACTTTATGTGCCAAATGGGTGATTCGAGCTCTTTCTGACAATGAAGCATGGAAGATTTTGTTAAGACATTGCATTTCTTTAGGTTTTTCGGTTCATCGGCCAACTTGGAAGGGGATTGGGTTTCAGACTCTTCTTGTCACCATTGAATCTATCCAAATTTAGGGTACTTTTGTTGCCAAGAGTATTTGGAAAGCCTGGGAAGTAGTTAAGCCCTGGCTTCGTTGGGTTGGCAGTGGGTTAAGAGATAGGCTCTCCATGAACTAGCATAATCTTTGGTGGTTACCATTATTTGCTATACAAGGTGTTCCCTTGGCTAAGGTACATGGGGCTAGTGCTCTGCATTTTTTAAAATGTGGCATCAAAACCCCTAAAGATCTTTTCTTAATATGAGTTCATGGTCGTGGGAGGACATGAAAGTGAAATTTCGGCTCACTCGTCCAAATCGACAAACTTTTGATCTTTTAGTTTCTATGGTGCCTACACATTTGTTACATAAAGTGGACATTCAGTCCTCTTGCCCTTGATGGAAAGACTAGAAGTGGTATTCAGACACCCCAATAACCAACTATAAGCATAGGCTGGGCTAACCATGGCTGGTGCCTCACTTGCCCATGGTTGTTCTCAACCAACATTGGCATTTGCAATCTTCTCACCATACTTGGAGTCATAGGTTCTCCACTGTGTGGCATGCCATTACTAAACCCAAAATTGCACATTTCGCTTGGTGTACTCTTTTCCAAGGCTTGCCATTGGGCCCTTAGCTACGACACCTAGGAGTTCCTGACCCCCGTTGCCCTTTCTGTCGTCTACCAAAGATTTTTTTGCACATTTTTTGGTTCTGTAGACGAGCTTAGTGTTACTAGTGATGGATCCATGATCTTTTTTACCCCTTCCACCCAAAACCTTTTTCTTAGCATATGGTTGTTATGGGTGATAATACTCAGATACCCTTCAAGTACGCTCAGATATGGCATGCTTTCAGATTGGAGATCTTATTTACCATTTGGAAAGATCGTAATCCAATTATTTATGTGAACAAGACACTTGATATTAATGTGGCTATGTACGCTAAAGCATGTATTTATAACAATGTCATGTTGCAGATTCAAGTACAAACAGATAAGGTGGCTTTGGAGGTGGCTCACTTATAGGAGCTTTTGGCTCATTGGGGAAATGCCCCTTGTACGATTGCTTGTGTTCTGTCGAATTTGACCTTTGGTGATCGTACTCCTTGCAGTCACTGTTGAGGACATAGTAGTTCTGCTTGCCGCTCGCACATGCCTCACTCTCAGCTGCACCGCTCTACCTCACCTCCTTGGAGGTCTGGTTCAGGGTGCCCCCTAATGGCTCCTCCTGCTGCTTCTGCTACCGGTTAGCCCTCTGCACACTTAGACCCCAAGTGGTGGACTTAGCTATTTCTCCTCCCAGGCTTGTGGGAGAGGAAGATGAAGATACTGCTGCTGCTGTTGATGATTGCTGGGCTCCCCTTGAGCCGTCTACTCACCCCAACCTCGGGTGGGGTTCTGATGATAATGATCCTCCTCCCTTGGCTGGCACCGTGCTGGTAGCTTGAGGATTTCTATGTTTTGTAATGTTTTCTAAAAGCTTTTTTTGATGAATAGTTGATGTCCGGCCTGTGGCTGTATGAACTCGCGGGGTGATGCTGTTTCCCCCGACCCCCTTTTTTTGTGAATATGTAACTTTATTGTATTTTTTTTGATATAAGGAAGGGACTATTCATCAAAATTTTTTAGTTGTAATTGTAATTTCATTTTTGTATGGCCTTTCATTTAATAGGCATATAAACGTAGAGTCATTTATGGTTATCCATTCCTCCAAAGTTGTTTGGGTAAAGGAGTTTGCTATCTCTTCTATCAATTGCATAGGCACACCCACAAAATTATATACCTATAGCACAATTATTTGTAATTGAAGTATGAAGTTGTTAAAAATATTATACAAATATTTAATAAGAGTTTGAAATGGAGAGCTTTCTATATTTTTTTAAAATTAACTAAATACATTTTATTTCTAAAGATTAACATTGTTCTCTTGTATCTTAAATTAAATTATTACAATACAATTTTCAAAATATTTTATTATAAAAAATATATTTCCATTGATGTATTGATATACATTATCTGCTAATGTTGTATTCAGTGATACCTATACAATATCTATGATAACAATAGTTAGAAAACATAGTTACAACCAACCACAAAGAAAACACTCTTGAAGTATTAGCATATACCATGTTCAATAGAGTTGTACATCAATTCAATTTTAAAATATGCTAAACAACATTTGGATAGATAATCATAATCTTCAACTTTTATAGCAAGCCACCTTTAATATACCAAAAAATTCACAATTAAGAAAGAATGTTTCATTTATTCTACAAAATAATAACACTCCTTACAAATGACATATTTCTAAATGTTTACTAAAACACAATTTGTCCAGTCAACATTAAAAACATTCTCCTAAATCACCATACTTAACCCTACTAGCATTAAACATCTCAAATCAACCAAAAAATTAAGCTCATGAATGTTTTAAATACCGTACACATGACAACTTAAAATTTGACTATACCAGACCATTTGTCATTCATTTCAAGCTTCCATAATTAACCATTTTGGCGCTTGCACCCATTGTTACCAATTTGTCTTAAAGAACCAATTATTGTGTTTTAAAAGCTAGTAATCTTTTGTATTAGAACTTCCTTAACAAAACACCATAGACACCAGAAACATATGGCATTTACAATTTATTAAGCCGATAGGCTTATTATTGTGAGACTTTTTGTCCGAATGTTGTGACACTTTGGCGGTGTCAGGCGCTGTGAAAATAAAAAAGCAATCAAACTTTTAGTTTTTCGGTGTGAACACGTCTCCTTCATTATGTTCCTATTTTATTTTCTGATTTGATTTCTACCATAGGTGAGTATTTATATCTGCCATCACCTGTCCAGTGATGTAGTCCTCTGTCACTCCGACATACAACAGGCTCCACTCTGCTGAATGACGATCAAGACGCAAAGGAACCCTCAAACTAGATGTCAACTTTTCTTAATGCTGTGGCCCTCAGAAATATTGTGAGTACTCTTGGTGTCATTGGAGGCGGCGGCTACGCAACTCCATTATGATGTTGGTATAGCTCACACTTGTAAATTTAAACGACTACATTTTCTCGTGCCAACTTCTGCTCCTATTAGTAATAGTCATGCTTTATTATTTTGTATCACTACTACTTATTCAAGTGAATGCATCTCCTATTGTATATCTCTTGTTCTTGAAATCGGATCTAGGAGGAGAGTCAAAACATCCGAAGTGGAAATATTAGATGGTGGTATTCAGATATATCATATTGTTTTTATTGTGAAAATCTAAATTTGTGAAGTATATACATAAATAAGTCCCATTTAGTGTCAGATATAACTTGATAGATACAATAACAATTGCAACACAAGAAACAATCACATCCACATGGTCTCTTATACCTAAAGTTTAATTATGCCTAATCATAACATTTGTGTTTTGAAGTTCGGGAAGGATATTTTCATTTATTCTCCTTTTTAGATCAAAATTATTCTTTGAATACTCACTTAATTCACCACTAATGCAAAGCTCTTTTTATTTGATGAGTTCCATATCAACATCCTTATATCGCAAAAGTATTTAGTGGAGATTTTAGAGTCTTTCCTGGCTTCAATGTGGAGAAATTGACATTTTGGTGGGAAGGAATTTCGTTCACATTATGGTATGGATGGAGAAGGAGATATCTGGTAAGGTTTTAAATATTTACATGCATTAGTAACTACTATGTAGTATTAAAAAAGAAAATAGACATCCATCACGTAAACAAGCTTTAATTATTGGAAACATTCACAAAATGTAGAACTCTAATAGAAAAATTATATGGGTTTTTTGTGCACGTAATAGTATTGAAAACATCATAAGTTATTGCCAGAACAAAAGTGGGGCAAAAGGAATTCTGTACCAATTAGTTGCAAGTTATCTGTTGAGATAATGAGTGTTGCACACATTGCATAATATTGTTATATTATATTATATTATTTATTATGTAATGTTGCACCTAGATGGACGTGCAACATGTAAAGATTCCCATGGGATATTCTTAATGAGTTGTATTGTAACATTGTGATAATATTTTATTTAATTATTTAATATTGGGGGAAAGAATTAAAATTCTATTTTAAAATGTGGGGTCAATGGGTTAGGCTGCACATGCTTTATGTAATACCACTTGGTGGTTTTGTGAGACTTACTACTATATAAGCAGCCACAAGGGTAGTTGTTGATGTAAGGGAGAAGACAAAAGATAAAAAAGGAAAGTGTCGAGCGGGACAAGGCTTGACAGGTTAGCCAAGGGAGCATTTGTGAAGGTTGGAAGCATGACATGAGATGTGTGGATTCATGCTTGTTCACATGGACTTTTTGGTAGTGGCTATGGCTTTGAAGGCTTCCATAATTGTATTAAAATGGTGTTTTTGTTGAATAATACATGGTGATGGATGCTTTTGGAGGCGGGGTTTTTCCCTCTATGAGGGTTTCCTAGGGTATATCTTGTGTCACATTTTTTTGGGTGTGTTGTCTGTTCTTTTGCATGTGGATTTTAATTCCATATTTATTTAAGATCTATTATGGGTTATGTGGAAACAATTGTATTATTTCTTGCAAGTTTCCTTACAAGTGGTATCATAGCTATAGTTTTATTATTATAACTCTAGATTGAGTCCATGGGAATGCACGAGAGGATAAAAGAAAGAGCAAGATATATGAATTGTGTATTGCAAATCTGATGGTTTTGGGTTTGCTATTATGATGGGATGTTGGTAGATCTTGGGCATGTGAAATTGTTTGACAAAAAGATTTTTCGAATGTTTCATTTAAATGAGGGTTTTAGGGGGGAGCTTGCATAAATGACCTCATGGGTAAAAATAAACCTCACCATTGGATTTGGATCGAGGTTTCCATAAGTTTTGATATATAGTAGTCATGTTCAGAGTAAATGAAAGAATTTTTTAGTTTCAGCCCATGATGACCATCAAATTTAATCTTGTCAGAATTTTCGTCACAAAAAAATCGTAGTGAAAATGGTAAAAAGATTGTCTTAGTAAAACAACCATAACTTTCTCTTAGGATATTAGATTTTAAATTTCTTATAGGCATTGGAAAACTAATTCAAAGGGCTACAATGCGGTGTAGGTTTGGTTATGTGATTTTGATATTTTGTCAGGTTTTAAGAGCCATAAAGTCATATGTTTTTTAATTTGAGCACAAATTAAGGCATAACTTAGGTATACAAAGTTAGATTTTGGATTTTGAGTAGTCAATAGAAAGCTCTTGGAGAGCTCTATACATTGGTTCAGATTTGGTGCAAGTTTGGCATGGTTTATTTAGAGATATTAATTTGAACAATTTATGACATATATTGACTATGGTAGCATTGTGAGTTTATGACATTGTATGTTTGGAGATTGAAGATTTGATGTCATTGTATACTCA
Source organism: Cupressus sempervirens (assembly GCA_028749045.1). Lineage (NCBI taxonomy): Eukaryota > Viridiplantae > Streptophyta > Pinopsida > Cupressales > Cupressaceae > Cupressus > Cupressus sempervirens. Next base: position 296,692,457 of record CM053783.1, on the reverse strand, counting down.
GTTCATATTTCAGATTATGATGATATGGTTATCAATATTTGATTTGAATATGTCTAATGACTTGTTGGGTCTGCAAGTTGTGCAGTGTTGTAAGCCGTCTATACTTACAGGTTACATTTATGGCTTGGATATGGGTTGTCTTTGCCCATTGATCTTTCATTATTGATGTATATTCAGATTGGTGGCTTAGATTTAGGTTGTCTATTCGCTAAGTCACATGATTTGCTAGCTTTTTCTTCATGCAGAAGGGATGAGATATTGTTACCAAGTATAGTCATGGTGGAGTATTGTGGTTGACTATTTTATGCTGATAGGTTAGACACTTTGAGAGTCAGATGCTTGGTTCATGGATGTGATCATGGTGCCATATATTTTGGCATGAAATAATTGGATATATAGGTACAACCTTTATGTTCATTGGTTTGGATTTCCAATTTGGGTATGGTGGTATAACTTATTGGTTGAGGATCATTGTTATTTGATTTCTTTTGAGGAGCTCATGATGTACACTTTAAATTCTTTGATGGTTTGATGCCTTGGTTGATTCTCCTGGTTAGAGGATGGTTTTTTCATCATGATGTCATGGATAGCTTGGATACATGGTTTAGTGGGAGCTTGTGACAGTGATGAGGTGACAATGCATGATTAGTTTCTGGTTTGGTTTGTATCTTCTTGGGTTTGGAGATCTTGGTTTCACTTGGTACTGATACTTTGGTTGTGTGTGTGTAGACTTGGGGGATCTTCATGTAGGAGATGGATTTTATGATGCCATGGGTGACTTGGTACCACGGTTGAGTGGGAGTTGTTGGAATTGATATATTTATTGAGTGTTTGCAGATGTTGGAGGTTTGTCTTAGATCTTGTTGCTGCAGAAGCATCTTTAACATTTGCATGGTGCATTTGGTTATCTTCATGGTGTGTGAAGATGGTTAGATCTTGAGAACTCATGGGGTTCTTGGTTATCTTCATGGTGTGTGGAGATGGTTCTTCATGGTATGTGGAGATGGTATTTTGTTCATGGTGTGTGGAAATGGTTGCATCTTGAGGACTCACAAGGTTCTTCGTAAAGGTGTGGTTTATGCTTTCATTTGACATGTTATCCTTGGTGTGAGGATGGTTTCATTATTATGCCATGATATACTCTTGATACACGTTTAGAATTTTGACATGTTATAGTATGTTCATATGGAGCATATTATCTCTTTGGTTGAGATGGTAAGATCATGTTGTCATGTTTATGTTCCTGAGATGATGGTTATAACTTTGACATTGATCTTGGTTTAGTTTCTTGGTATTGCGTACATTGATCATAAGCTAGATACTTTATGATATTTCTATGTTGCATTTGGAGTTGGCATGGATTGATTGGTTACAGGTGCTCATAGATACTTAGAGACAGTGGTGATGTTGATTTCTCTTGGATTAGAGAAGTATTTGTTGGGATAGTTGATGGTTTCAACAGGAGAGTCCGAGGGACATTTGCTTGATATGGACTTGAGAGGAGATTGTTCTTAGATGAGTCTTGGTTGGAGACTTGGATATCTTGATGAGAATTCTCATTCCCACTCTTGGTCTACTTGGCGGTTTGGTACTTGAGAGGTATAGCTCATTATTTCTCTCAGGTGCATTATGTTTATGCTTGTCTTTCATGGATATAGATCTTGAGCTACGATACATTAGTTAGTTCTAGAGGGTTCATTTGAGAGATGGTTTAGCATTGGTTATCTCTTTTTGCATATGCTATTATGCTAGTTGAGATTGAGAGATGGTTTTATGTTGGGCATATTCCTTGGAATAGGAATGGTTTATGAGTTTGATCTTCTTGTGAGAGGCTTACATCCATGATTAGTTATATAATATAGTTTGAGTGTTATTGTGGTTTCTTGTTGGGGTTTTGTGGAGGAGATCATACTTGTACAGTTCACATCTAGAGGTGTGTGTAGAAGGACATAATACAGGTTATGATTTGCATGGTTTCTCTTTGGTCTTGATTATCTTCCTGGATGTTTGGTTTCAATTTCATTAGATTTGAGATTGATTAGAGATTGTGATCACTAGTTTGTGTTCATGCATGTCATGTGAGAGATGACAGGGTTATTCCTTAATCTCTTTCCTTTGTTGGTTGTGGAGAGCTTGGGAGAGTGTTGGAGACTTCTTATGAAAGTTGTTCTTGCAGGTTATTGGTTTATGTGTTGTGGATGTCCTTGAGACTACATGGATTCACTTCTTTGAGATGTTGTGAGTGGATTGGCTATAGATTTGACATTATCTTTTGCAGTGGGAGCTTCTTGGTATATATGTGGCAAGTATTGCTTTTGAGGCTTGTGATTACAGGTTACAGATTGGATATGTTGATGATGTGAGATTCACTTGGTATACCTTTGGAGGTATGGATAGTTGGATGGGTTGGCACTTGCCGTGGGTGCTATTTTAGGTATGAATATTTTGACAACTATAGATACATGTGATTACATTTGGATTAGGTTTTTTGTGTTTGGTGTTTTAGTTGGTATAGGATTTGATGATCATCTAATGAGACAAGTTAGATGGATTTGTCTTTGGATGGCTTCTATGTATGTTCGGTGACACTGACACAATAGGAGGTGAGATCATTCATGTTTGAGATGCTTGATACTTTGATTTTGTTGCAGGTATCAAGATGGAGCACTTTGTGTTCTTTGATTCATGATGGTGGCTAGGAGGGATTGCTCCCTTGTTAATTTATGTGGCTACATATTGACCCTATACAATGTATACAACAAGTGAGAGATTGTTGAAATAATGGGTGTTGCACACATTTCATAATATTATTATATTGTATTATTTTATTTTATTATGTAATGTTGCACCTAGATGGATGTGCAACATATAAAGATTCCCATGGGATATACTTGATGAGTTGTATTGTAACATTGTGATAATATTTCATGTAATTATTTAATATTGGGGAAAAGAATTAAAATTTCAATATTAAATGTGGGGTCAATGGGTTAGGTAGCACTTGGTTTTAACACATGGTTTATGTAATACCACTTGGTGGTTTTGTGGGACTTGCTACTATATAAGCAACCACAAGGGTAGTTGTTGATGTAAGGGAGAAGACAAAAGGCAAAAAAGAAAAGAGTCGAGTAGGACAAGGTTTGACAGGTAGCCAAGGGAGCATTTGTGAAAGTTGGAAGCATGGCATGGGATGTGTGGATTCATGCTTGTTCACATCGATTTCTCAATAGTGGCTATGGCTTTGAAGGCTTTCATGATTGTATTGCAATGGTGTTTTTGTTGAATAATACATGGTGATGGATGCTTTCGGAGACTGGGTTTTTCCCTCTATGAGGGTTTCCCAGGTTATATCTTGTGTCACATTTTTGTGGGTATGTTGTTTGTTATCTTGCATGTGGATTTTAATTTTGTATTTATTTCAACACTATTATAGGTTATGTGGAAATGGTTATGTTATTTCTTGCAAGTTTCCTTACATCATTTGCTTCAAAAGTTTCATTTCTCAGAACTTTGGTGGTTCAATTATATTTGTTTGCTTACACAGATTGAAATGAATTTGAGATCTACTCTGTTGCATGGGCCGATTTCTATTGAAATTATTTCAATTTGGGGAATTTGTGGTTTAATGGATTTGTTGCCTAATTTTATCATTGGACTTATGCAGCTCATGATATTAGTTAATGATGTTGGTGGGATTGTACTATACTTCAGACTTTGTGATGCCAATTTTTCTTTTCATTGTTAGTGTTTCTCTTTGCCTTGTGTATAAGATTATTTTTATTATTATCTATATATTTCTCAATTACAAGATGAGCTATTAAATCCTATAATTAAATTTGAAATTGGGAGCGAATGAGTATGCTCCATAAATATGATTAAAAAATAAGAACTCACATTATGTTGTGATGATTTTTCATAGGGGTTGAAAGAGTAAAAATATTATATAGCTTCAAGTACAGAATTATGGACACAATTTTGAGAAGGAAATGTTTTATTGTAGATTTATAATAGTTTGATTTAAAGATTATTAAAAGTGAAATATTAAAATTGACTTTGCAAATAATTCTTACCTTGTTGCTTATTTTCACTATGGAGTTTTATTTTTTACCATTTCAATCAATACATAGGCAAATTAGAAGACAATTATAAGTATTAGTATGTCAGATTTTTTGAAAACTTTATTTCATAATTGAAAGTTATACTATATTGTTGAAATTTGTTGCAAGAAAGATAAAAGTTCACAAATATAACACAACATAATCCTTTAATGTATAATTTACTATGGGCATAATCACTTTGTCTTCATATATGTAGACTCATTCAAAGTTACAATTTAATATTCAATTATTGATGTTATTGATCTATTAGGTTATTACTTATCACTTTTATCCATGAAATCATTTATTAGAGAATCATGGTGTAAAGAGAGAGGGGGAGAGAATCTTGAATTATTGATTTGAAATGGCTAGGAAATAATAATAAGAGTGCTAGATAATTATAATAAGAGATAAGGAGAGAGTGAGGGGGGAGTGAATAAAATGAATAATATAAAGAAAATAGAGGGTGAAAAGATCATGGAAAGATTGCTAGAGATAAAAATAGTTTGGGAAACATAAGGATAAATAATATATAGATAGAAAGATTAAAATTGAATATCAAATGATGAGGCATTACTTATTGGAGGAGTTGAGAATGATTCTAGATTACAAAAAGAAAAATACAATAATAATAATTTGTAACCTTAAAAAAAATTAAAATTAAATTTTTAATTGTACCTAATTTTGTTAATATTCCATTCGCCCACAAGATTAGTATCAACATCCCTTTCTAATAAATGAAACAAAATAAAATCTCCTTTTATTAAAACAGAATTTTCTAATGTGGAGAGATCCCAATTTAATATTTTCAAAATTCCAAAAATAAGCCATGTTTAAATCTTTAAATATTTTTGGTTGCAATGTCCACCAAGAATACCACCTCCAAATTTTATATTCATGGAAAAAAATTGCGTTCGTAGAATAGAGTACAAGTACAACATAAGAATGACAATTTAAGTTGAATTTTGAGGCCATGTGAAGACATTCATTTCTATATTATCTATTTTTTCTATGTTATTTAATATATAAAATTATTATTGATATTTTATCTACGTTCAGATATGATGCATTCCAGTAGTTCTATGGCCACATGTGTTCTATTAATAGTTTTTTTGAGATTTAAAAATATTAACATTCAATTGAGTCAATGTATTAATAGGAAAATAAAATAATAAGAGAACATTTATAATTATGTGGACTTTAGGAGTTCCAATGATTTGACATGGAAATTTACATAAAGCATTATATTCTCTTAAACTACTTTGTAAAAAATATTGTATTTATTTTTCATCCCTCAAGATTACAAAGAAAAAGGAAGCTGGATGGAAAGGAACTCTAAAATGAGAGAGGGAAGTGGGAAGATGAAGAGACAAAACACAAATGTATTTGGGGTAATTGATAATATAGTGGTTATATAGGTAAATCAATAAGAGTCATAATTATAAAGTGAAAATTAAATATACTATTAACAAAAGTGGTCAAATTCTCTCTTGCAAAATTCTTTCAATGGTGGCATCTATCTAAATTTGACCTCACTAATGGAAAATTATTTTTATTTGTGACATTTTAAAGAAAATAAAAATTCTTATAACACATATTTACATTTTTAAAAATAAAAATATATTTTAAAACTTAGTGATATATATAGATATATCATATGATCATATTGTAATATATTTATGGATCTCTCTCTCTCTCTCTCTAAATATATTTTGCTCCAACTCACACACTCTCCATATCTTCCTCCCTATCCTTATCTTTATATCTTTCTTACTTATGCACTAGATACTCCTTTCTTCTTCCCTATTGTAATCCTCTTTCTCTCTAGATTTCTATCAATGTAACTATCCTTTCCTATATGAAATGGACAACCTAGATTTTACTAATGAATAATTCAAAATTGGTTTTATCTCGTTAGCTCCATCTCTTGGACTCCTTTTCTTACTCTAGATACCACCATATGTCTTAATCTCTTCCCATTTGTTGAGCTCTCTCTCTCTCTCTCTCTCTCTCTCTCTCTCTCTCTCTCTCTCTCTCTCTCTCTCTCTCTCTCTCTCTCTCTCTCTTCCAAAAAATCTATGCATATATCCATATTTTCAACTCTCTACCCTGTAGTTTCTTTATATATGCATAACTTTAACTTTGTAGTTGTTACCTGAATTTTAAATTATGTTTCACCTGCACCAATATTCATAGGGTTGGCGAATTACAAACTTTGGGTGAGAAACACATTTTAAATGTTATATCAAAAAATAAAAATTTTTGGTTAAGAGAGAGGATTCTGTTGCAAGCAGAGTGGATTTAACAATGGAGGAAACTCTATTAAGTGAACTCACATTGTAGGAGTACTATGATGGGTAACCTCCTGGTAAGTTTGACTATTATCAACTAAAAAAGATGTTGAAGGTCTAGTGTTAATAAAGACTAATGAGAAACATGTAATATATGTGTATTTGTTGTATAACCAAGTTATATGTTTTACGTTTTTTAATTTAATGAATATATCACTAAGTTTTAAAATATATTTTTATTATAAAAATATAAATATTTTTTATAAGAATTTTTATTTTCTTTAAAAAATCACAAATAAAATTAATTTTTCATTAGTGAGGTCAAATTTAGATAGATGCCACCATTGAAAGAATTTTGCGAGAGAGAATTTGACCACTTTTGTTAATAGTATATTTAATTTTTACTTTATGATTATGACTCTTATTGATTTACCTACATAACCACTATATTATCAATTATCTCAAATACATTTGTATTTTGTTCTTCATCTTCCCACTTCCCTCTCTCGTTTTAGAGTTCCTTTCCTTCTAGCTTCCTTCTTCTTTGTAATCTTGAGGGATGAAAATAAGAACAATAATTTTTACTAAGTAGTTTAAGAGAATATAATGCTTTATGTAAATTTCCATGTCAAATCATTGGAACTCCCAAAGTCCACATAATTATAGATGTTCTCTTATTATTTTATTTTTCTATTAATACATTGGTTCAATTGAATGTTAATATTTTTAAATCTCAAAAAATTATTAATAGAACACATGTGGCCATAAAAATACTAGAATGTATCATATCATAATGTAGATAAAATATTAATGATATTTCTATATATTAAATAATGTAGAAAAAATAGATAATATAGAAATGAATGTCTTCACATGGCCTCAAAATTCAACTTAAATTTTCATTCTTATGTTGTAGTTGTACTCCATTCTATGAACGCAAATTTTTTCCATGAATGTAAAATTTGGAGGTGCTATTCTTTAAATATTGGCTTATTTTTGGAATTTTAAGATGGTTAAATTGGGATCTCTCCACATTGGCAAATTTTGTAAGAAAAAAAAGAGATTTTATTTTGGTTCATTTATTAGAAAGGGATGTTGATACTAATCTTGTGGCTGAATGGAATATTAACAAAATAAGGTATAATTAAATATTAATTTTAATTTTTTTTAAAGATTACAAATTATTATTATTGTATTTTTCTTTTTGTAATCTAGAATAATTCTCAACTCCTCCAATAAGTAATGCCTCATCATTTGATATTCAAATTTACTTATAAAATATCACCATTCATATTATTTCTCCCACATAACAATCACTTTGGGTTTGTACTAGTTACCCTTAATCGATGCAAATGTGAAGTGATTGCAATCTCACCATGAGCTTCCCTAACATCATAGAAGTGGTTTTAAGATCACCATAAAGTATGCACTCAAGTGGTTTTGGCTCACCACAAACCTAGAACACACTGGTTCTAATGACCACAAATCATTATCATGGGGAAACTATCATTACTTAGGGTCTTTCTTTTTTTGTACCTACATCAAAGTTGATTATTGAGTCCATATCAAAAGAAATCCATCTATAAAGATACGTGTGTACCTAGTCACTCTACTCGCCAATTGTATAAGAATCCTTTTTAGATACATGATTCATTAATATGTTAAAAAAAACTTTAGGTGTCTCGCATAACTCATAATGCACCCCTTACAATAGCTCAGGTATAATACATTCTCTACATTTTGCTTTTAACAAAAGTGGCATGCATTCAAAAAATTAATACAAAATCTATAACCCATTAACAATCATTTAGGTGGTAGTAGAGCACTGTGTTATCTGTAAGGCTACCCTGGTCACCTTGTTTTTTCGGGTGACCTGTTTTATCTTAGGTTTGTTGTTTTTTAGTTTGGGATTCATTGAAAATTATAAGATTTGTAAAGGGTTTTAGGCACCCTTCAAAACCTATTTTCCTTAATAAAAAACAATAATTTATTTCCTAAAAATAATGGTTAGAATTCACTATAGCCCACCTGCAGGATAACCATGAGATAGTCATGTTACTACTAATAAGCCTAAAAGATCTCTAAATGTACAAAATTAGTTTCAAATAGTGCTTTGGTGAAGAGATTAGCAATCTACTCCTCTATTTTATAATATTATTGATGAATCACTTCTTACTTGATCAAATGCCAAATATAATGATGATAGAGATCAATATATTTGGTACGAGCATGAAACACTGGTTTCTTAGACAATGAGTTGGCACTTTGATTTTCATAATAAATTAAAGTTGGGCCTATATGATGTTGCTTGAGAAATGATAAAATACCACTGCTAATGCTCTCATACCAAGTTAAAAACCAGATACAAAAGATAAACAAGTAGATGAGAAAGCTAAATATGGAATTTGATACCAAGTTAAAAATCAAGGCAAAGAAGAGACTAGAGGAGAAACCCAAATATGGGTTTTGTAGATCTCAGACCCACTCTATAAATTAATAGAGGAAGATATAATAAATATTGTGCACATAATTATTCTGAGTTTGCAATATAATTAATGTTGGATGGTGAAGGTGTGGCTGATCTATTGGGCAATTCTTAGATGGTTCTTGGTTTGTATTGACCATATTTATGATAAGTAATTTTATTAATCCCAATAATTAGTGTTTGGTTTTTTCGTCTAATATATCTTAATTTCCTTTCCATATGGAAACTTAGTTATGAATTTACAACTTAAATATGACATAAATATATAATCTAAATAGGATTTATTAGAACCCCTATTCGAATACAAGATGCAATGTATATATTATCTTTAAATATTTCTATTTAGTGCTTTTAAGCTAGTAACTATTAAGAAACATTCACATCAATATTGTGTGTGCCATTTTTTTTCATTGAAAAATTAATTAGGAAGATGAGAATTAAATATAAAATCACATGACATTCCTTATTCCTAGATGAAACATGCATTTGTCACTTGATCTACTTTTTCCATCTCTAAAATTGAGACATTGCCTTCTATAGTAAAAAAAATGTAATTGATTAAGTGATTCATAACTCATTTCTCTAATTATTTTTCAACATTTTGTTCTAATGTTTATATGTGTATCCAATATTATGAAATTCTTAATAGCTTGTTACTAACCCCTTTTCACATAATTACTAGCGATTTTATCTTACTCTATGTTTTGATAAAGATCAATGGGTTGTAATTGCAATATGATTTGTATAATTACAGGTTTTTTCCCTTCAACTCAAGGGGTTAGGAAAGGAAATCCTCTTTCTCCATCCCTCTTCATCATCATGGTTCAATCTTTAAGAAGAATTATAAAGTCTAAGCAAGACCATGGAAAATGGTTGGGTGTTCAAATTAATGAAGCTTCAATAGCAGCTACTCATGCATTCGTTATAGATGACACACTTCTATTTGCTAGAGAAAATGTTAAAGAAATTAATGAGATTAAAAAAAACACATTACAGATATACATTGATGTTTCTAGGAAGAGAATTAATAATAAAAAGTCAAAGGTGCTTCTACTTTTTTCAATGCAATTATCTCCAATACAATAATCAAAATATTACACTTTTCTCAATAGATCTTACCATCCTTATATCTAGGAATCCCTTTATTTGTAGGACAATCTAAGTCAACACATTGGAAGACACTAGTAGATAAAATCAAAATCAGGATTGAATCTTGGAAATATCTTTGGCTATCTCTATTAGGGAAATATTGTTAGCCAAATTTATCTTTTTCTCTATCCCTAATTACAATATATTAGTTTTAAAATGTCGTTCGAGAATCCTCAAATAAATTGAGAAATTGATTACACATTCTCTATAGAATGGAAACATGTTAGATGAAAAGAAATTTCCTCTCATATCACTAAAGGAGATGTCTCATGATAAGGAATTTGGAAGAATTGGTTTAAATGATGTGTCAAAAAGGAATACATAATTTGGAGAAAAATTAATGTGAAAACAATATATAAACTATATACCAAATGTTGTAAAATAATGCTTTTCCTACGAGTTTCCTCACTTAGAATAACACCAACCACATCATCAAATTTTAGCGCATTAGATCCAGAAACAAAATTACTCATATCCATTCTAACTTTCAAGAAAAGATCACAAAATTAAGAGAGCTTTGATTTCTTCACCAAAATTAACATTTACGAAGGATAATTGACTAGTAAGTGTATTGAACTTGTTTAAATGATTAGCAACAGATGCACCTTCTTCCATATTCATATTAAATAAACTCTTCACGAGAAATACCTTATTTGAAGTTGTGGTATTTTCATATAACTTTTGTAAGGTTTTCATCAACTCTATCATCATCTTAGCTTTCATAATATTAAATGCTAGAAATTGCACTAGGCATAAATGAATTCTTCTAAGTCCCTTTTTGTCATAAATATGGTAGTCCTCATCTGTCATAGTTATGTTAGAAATATTTAGCATAACTAAGAGGGGGGTGAATTAGTTACTCAAGATCTATATGTACGATTTGAACAATCAAACATTAAATACTTAACATTTTTGCATATCTTATATATCTTGATGGTGCTCAGTCTCTACTATGAAAATGTCTCAAACTTAACTTGCATTACATAATGAAAGAATCATCATATGTAAAAACATTCATAAGACATTCATCATAGTTTGACACTATGATTGCATGTGGAAACCCAAATTGGGAAATACCACTAGCAACATGTCACTCTTTTTCACTCTTTTGAAGTGAGCTTTGTTAGGAGTCAACCTTGTTAAAGGTTACAATACACATTGTTAAATGTCACCATTCCATTTAGAATGTCACCCAATTAAAGGATTTATACAAACTATATTACTTGTTTCTCATTAGTCTTTATTAACACTAGACCTTCAACATCTTTTTTAGTTGATAATAGTTAGACTTACCAGGATGTCATCCATCCTAGTACTCCTACAATGTGAGTTCAGTTAATAGAGTTTCCTCCACTGTTAAACCCACTCTTCTTGCAACCAAATCCTCTCTCTTAACCACATATTTTTATTTTTTGATATAACATTTAAATTTTTTTTCTTACACGAAGTTTGCAATTCACCAAGCCTATGAATATTGGTGCACGTGAAAAATAATATAAAATTGAGGTAACAACTAAAAAGTTAAAATTATGCACATATAAAGAAACTACAAGGTAGAGAGGTGAAAAGATGGATATATGCATAGATTTTTAGGAAGATGTAGATGGAGAGAGAGAGAGAGAGAGAGAGAGAGAGAGAGAGAGAGAGAGAGAGAGAGAGAGAGAGAGAGAGAGAGAGAGAAAGAGAGATGGTGGTATCTAGATTAAGAAAAAGAGTCCAAGAGATGGAGCTAATGAGATAAAATTAATTTTGAATTATTCATTAGTAAAAGCTAGGTTGTCCATTTCATATAGGAAAGGATAGTTAGATGTGTAGAAATCTAGAGAGAGAGAGTCAATTACAATAGGGAGGAAGAAAGGAGTATGTAGTGCATAAGTAATAAAGATATAAAGATAGGGATAGGGACGTAGACATGGAGAGTGTGTGAGTTGGAGAAAAATATATTCAAATAGAAATAGAGAAAGATATAGATCCATAGATATTCTACAATATTATCATATTATATATCTATATATATATATATTACTATCGGCGTAACCCTTGCACCCCTTGAAAGGTGCAAGTGCTAGTATATATTTATTGCATTTCTTGTCAACTTGTAACTGTTTCATTTCTTATTTCTAGTAACAGAACACTAGTGTATGGCTTATATGCAATTTTGATGCAAGTTTACAAAGGAGTAGACATTGAGAAACACCAATTACCTTTTGGAAAATATTCTCGTGTGATTTACTCCTTCCTTATCAACATTAATGTTAGTTCCATTTAAACCCAAGTATAATAGTCTTTCTATGCAGATTTAGAATTGTATTAAAATAATTGTAATATTGTAATCAAGATTTAATTGTGTATTTTTTGAGTTAGACTCATAGACACATGTTTTATGAGTAGTGATTCACATGAATCCATTTCTCATGAGAATAAATGAAACACTTAGCACTCATTGGATCTAGGCAATGCTCACAGAGGTGAAGTATTAGGACATCACAGGTCATCTAGATCCAATGAGTGCTAAGTGTTTTATTTATTCTCATGAGAAATAGATTCATGTGAATCACTACTCATGAAACATGAGTCTATGAGTCTGACTCAAAAACTACACAGTTAAATCCTAATTGCAATATCACAATTTGACTTACTATGGAAAATATCTCCTACTTATATATAAACAAGCTTCCTACAAAGATAAATTTGAATTATCTGTCTAAAACTGTAGAGTGTTCATACATTTGATATCAACAATCATAGGGGTGGGAGAATACTGTGAATGGTTCGAATGTTCATTGAAATAAGTACTTGTAGTTACCATTGGAATAATTTTAGCTTCTCTTACATTCATATAAAGATTGATCTATTATAGAAGATTCATTTTGTTTATATATTAACTTTGGTGGTCTCGTCAACAACCCCATTGTTTTTCTCCAACATATACACATTTTTGTTTGCTAAATGGTTTTAGGGCTGCAAAAACTAAAGTGTAACAAGAATAACTTGCAGTACAAGTTTTTTATTTTCACGCATATTACAATGTCAACATCTTTTTGTTAGGTCTGTCCTTCTAGATGAAAGCCAAATCGTTATTTTGGTATAAAATAAGTAGCTTATATATATATATATATATATATATATATATATATATATATATATATATATATATATATATATATATATATATATATATATATATATATATATATATATATATATATATATATATATATATATATATATATATATATATATATATATATATATATATATATATATATATATATATATAAGCTAGTGGCAGTGACGATGCAATAGGAAAAACATTTACTTTTTATTTATATTTTGATAAGGTTAGTATAAAATTGTTAATTAATTTTTAATTAGAGTTGTATAAAGTTACTATAAAATTTTGCTTCAAAACATTTTTTTAAATTTAATAAATGGAGTTTAATTTAGATAAAAAAATTAATTTTATTTTTGGGATATTGTAATGTTAAATGTTATAGTCAAACATAGATATATGGTTAGGGACAAAGTTACCATTATAGTTAATGTTAACCTAGGGATAGAATTAGGGTTAGGGTTACCATTAGGGATAGGGTTATGGTTTGAGTTATGGTTAAGGTTAGGGTTAGAGTTATGGTTATGGTTATTGTTAGAGTTATGGTTAAGGTTTTGATTAGAGTTATGTTTATGGTCAAGGTTAGGGTTAGAGTTATGGTCATGGTTAAGGTTAGGGTTAGAGTTATGGTTATGGTTAGGGTTAGGGTTATAGTAAGGCTAGGGGTAGGGTTTGAGTTAGGGTTAGGGTTTGAGTCAAGATTAAAGTTAGGGTTAGGGTTAGGGTTAGAGTCCAATTATGGTAGAGTTAGATATAGGGTTAGAGTTAGGGGTAGAGTTATGTTTATGGTTAAGGTTAGGATCAGAGTTATGCTCATGGTTAAGGTTAGGGTTAGAGTTATGGTTATAGTTAGGGTTAGGGTTAGGGTTGCTGTTGGGCTAGGGTTAGGTTTAAGGTTAGGTTTTGAGTTAGGGTTAAGGTTAGAGTTAGGATTAGGGTTAGGGTTTAAGTTAGGATTAAAGTTAGGGTTAGAGTTAGTGTTAGAGTCCAATTATGGTAGAGTTAGATTTAGGGTTAGAGTTAGGGATAGAGTTATGTTCATGGTTAAGGCTAGAGTTAGAGTTATGCTCTTGATTAAGGTTAGGGTTAAAGTTATGGTTAGGTTTAAGGTTAGGTTTATAGTAGGGCTAGGGTTAGGGTTAGGGTTAGGGTTAGGGTTAGAGTCAAGGTTAAGGTTAGAGTTATGGTTAGGGTTAGGTTTTGAGCTATGATTAAAGTTAGGGTTAGGGTTATGGTTAAAGTCCAATTATGGTAGAGTTAGATTTTGGGTTAGAGTTAGGGGTAGATTAATGTTTATGGTTAAGGTTAGTGTTAAGGTTAGGGTTAGGGTTAGAAATAGATTTAGGGTTAGCATTAGGATTAATTAGGGTGAGGAATAGGGTTTGAATTAGAGTTAGGATTATTATTAGGGTTAGGTTTACAATTAGAGCTAGAGTTAGGGTCAGGGTTAGGGTAAGGGTTAGGTTTAGAATTAGAGTTAGAGTTAGAATTAGGGTTAGGGTTAGAATTAGAGTTACAAATATAGTTAGGATTAGAATTAGAGTTAGGGTTAGGACAAGGGTAAGAATTAGGGCAAGGGTTAGAATTAGGGTTACAAATATAGTTAGGGTTAGGGTCAGGGTTAGAATAAGAGTTAGGGTTAGAGTTAGAGTTAGAGTTAGAGTTAGAATTAGAGTTAGAGTTAGAGGGTTATATTTAGGGTTAGAATTAGGGTTAGAGTTAGGGTTAGGGTTAGTGTTAGGGTTAGTGTTATTTCTAGCATTAGGGTTAGGTTACAATTAGAGTTAGAGTTAAAATTAAAGGTAGTGTTAGTGTTAGTGTTAGTATAAGAGTTAGAATTAGAGTTAGAGTTAAGGTTAGAATTGGGGATAGGATTAGGGTTAGGGTTATAATTAGAGTTAGAGTTAGGGTTCAAGTTAGAGTTAAAGTTAGAGATAGAGTTGGGGTTAGGGTTAGATTTAGGGTTAGTGTTAAATTTACCTGGTTAGATTTAGGGGTAAGGTTAGAGTTAGGGTTGGGATTAGGATTAAAATTAGGGTTAGGGTTAGAGTTAGGGTTGGGATTAGGATTAGAATTAGGGTTAGGGTTAGAGTTAGAGTTATATATAGTGTTAGGGTTAGGATTAGGGGTAGGTTTATAAATAGCGTTAGGATTAGGGTTAATGTTAGGGATAGGGTTACAATTAGAGTTAGAGTTAGAGTTACAGTTAGGGTTAGAATTAGGGGTAGGGTTAGAATTAGAGATAAAGTTAGAGTTAGAGTTAGGGTTATAGTTAAAATTAGGGTTAGAATTAGGGTTAGAATTAGAGTTAGGATTAGAATTAGCATTAGAATTAGAGTTAAGGTTAGAATTAGTGTTAGGGTTAGGGTTAGGGTTCGGGTTAGGGTGAGAATTATAGTTAGAGTTAAGATTAGAGTTATAGTTAAGGTTAGAATTAGGTTAGTGTTAGTGTTAGAATTAGGGTTAGGGTTAGAATTAGGGTTAGATTTCAGTTTATATAGATTAGGATTAGGGGTAGAATTTGAGTTAATTAGAGTTAGAGTTAGAGTTAGGGTTAATTAGAGTTAGGATTAGGGTTAGGGTTAGAATTAGCATTACAAATATAATTAGGGTTATAGATTGAGTTAGAGTTAGGGTTAAGGTAAAGTTAAGAATTAGGGTTAGGGCTAGAATTAGGGTTACATATACTGTTAGGGTTAGAATTAGGGTTAGGGTTAGATTTAGAGTTAGGGTTTGAGCTATAGTTTGAGTTTGAGTTAGAATTAGATTTAGAACAAGGGTCAGAGTTAGATTTAGGGTTAGATATAGGGTTAACATAAGGATTATGATTAGAGTTAGGGATACCATTAGGGTTAGGGTTATAACTAGTGTTAGTGTTAATGTTAGAGTTATAGTTAGGGTTACAGTTAGAGTTAGAGTTAGAATTGTGGCTAAAATTAAGGCTAGGGTTAGGGTTAGGGATAGGATTAAAATTTGAATTAGAGTTAGAGTTAGGGATCAAGTTAGATTTAGATTTAAATTTGGAGATAGAGTTGGGGTCAATGTTAGATTTAGGGTTAGGGTTAGGGTTAGAGTTAGGGTTAGATTTAGGGTTAGAGTTAGAGTTAGGGTTCAAATTAGGATTGGGGTTAGGATTAGAATTAGGGTTAGGGTTAGAGTTAGAGTTACATATAGTGTTAGGGTTAAGATTATCATTATATATAGTGTTAGGGTTAGGATTAGGGTTAGGGTTAGGGTTAGGGTTCATGTTAGGATTAGGGTTACAATTAGAGTTAGAGTTAGAGTTATAGTTATAGTTATAGTTAGGGTTAGAGTTAGAGTTAGAGTTAGGGTTAGGGCTAGAATCAAGGTTAGGGTTAGGGTTAGGATTAGAGATAGAGTTGGAGTTAGAGCTAGGGTTAGAGTTAAAATATGGGTTAGGTTTAGGGTTAAAATTAGAGTTAGAGTAAGAATTGGAGATAGAATTAGAGTTAGCATTAAAGCTATAGTAAGGTTTAGGTTTAGGGCTAGAATTAGGGTTAGGGTTAGAATTAGGATTAGAGTTAGGGTTATAAAGGGTTAAGGTTAGGGTTAGGGGTAGAATTAGAGTTAGAGTTAGAGTTAGAGTTAGGTTTAGGGTTAGGGTTAGAGTTAGAATTAGTGTGATATCCCCATTTCAACATATAAATGAATTAATAATAAGTATTATACATAAAGAGTATAATATTAATAATCAATAATTTATATAAAATATTATAATTATACTAAGATACAAATATAATTTTTTTATATAATTATAAATATTAATTATACACACACACATATATATGAATATATGAATATTATTATATATAATTAGATATTTAATTTTCATGACTAAATAATTAATATATACATATATATCAACTATTTTATGTACTATAGTATATGACAATTATACAGAAATAGAAATCAATAAGGTAGTTATATTATATGTAATAAGGTAATAATATAACATGAATGATATCACAAAGATTATTATCAAATAGATGGAAATAAAAATCAAATCAATAAATGTCCTAAATAGTACATTACAAGTGGTATATCATTTCAAATGTTTCTTTTGATATTAATGTATAATATGTCAATAATGATTATAAATAATATACTATTTAGTATTTTGATAGAAAATTATGAGTAGTCTAAACATAGAGATTACCTTAGTATTATTGAGCTACTATTAGTGAAATTTTAACTAGTGTGAACACTATGTGCATTTATACTTTTATTACATTAAATCATCATCTTCCAAGATAAGATAAGGCTTGCAGTGGAATGGGCTGGGTGACACCACTTAGAGGTACCGGGTAAGGCCTACGATGAGATGGGCATTGGGCTGCATCATCTAAGGGTACTAGGTAAGGCCTATAGTGGAGCGAATACCCCAGGGTACATCATAGAAAAACACTATCTTGGAGATGATGATTAGAGAGAGATAAAAATAATGAGGGAGAACAGTGAGGCTCATTACTAGGTAACAAGGCACCCTATTATAGTTTCTCCTCCCTCGAGAAATGATGAGTTAATAAATGAACTATAGTTTTAATTGACAAGTCACTGAATTGAGATCATAAATACCTTGTTAGGGGATTGATATAAGAAAATCCTAAAAAGGAAAATTTATATATAAACGTGTACTAATACTATTTTGTGGTTGCAGGTTCACAATCAAGGAATTGCATAACATGTGTCTTCATCTATTTGCATCGTGTTTTCTTCGTGTCTTCATGTGTCTACATCATTTTTACTTTGTGTCTTCATCTGTCTGCACCATGTTTTCTTCATGTTTTCATTCATTAAGTTGTATATTTCATAAATCTTTCAGGACTTTTGTATGCAAATATGTTTGTATCTATGAAGGAGTTTGTGTATGAATGGTGTTGCTTGAGGACAAGCAAATTTGAGAGGGGAAGATTGTGATATCCCCATTTTAGCATATAAATTAACTAATAATAAGTATTATACACAAAGAGTATAATATTAAGAATCGATAATTTATATAAAATATTATAATTATACTAAGATACAATTATAAATATTAATTATACATATATATGAATATATAAATATCTATATATATCTATATATATAATTAGATATTTAATTGTCATCATTAAATAATTAATATATACATATATATCAACTACTTTATGTACTATAGTATATGAGAATTATATCTATATTAAAAAATTATAAATAATTAAAATGATTCATATATAATATATAATCATATATAACTAATATAATAATATATAATATATAATCATATACAATTAATATTAATATATAATATATAATCATATATAATTAATATAATAATATATAATATAACTACCTTATTAAATGTAATTAATATTAATGAAAAGACACGTCCTTATGAAATACTGAATATTTATAAAACATTGAAGAGGATATCACAGGGATTATTATCAAATAGATAGAAATAAAAATCAAATCAGTAAATGTCCTAAACGAGACATTACAATTAGAGTTAGAGTTAGAGTTAGAGTTAGAGTTAGAGTTAGAATTAGAGATAGAGTTAGGGTTTGTGTTATTATTATAGTTAAGGTTATTTTTGGGTTGCTAATCATATTATAGTTGATGTTAGTGCTATTATTACACTTTACCTTAGTGTTAGGGTAATTGATAGGTTAAATTTTAATGTGGGTTAGTTCTATTATAGTGCCCATGATTAGTGATATTGTGATACAAGTTATTAACCTTTTTAATAATGTAATCTCTTCCTCTCCCATCCTCTCTCTCTACACCCATTAATATCCCCCCCCACTTTCTAAATACACCCTCTAATCTCTCTCTCTCTAGTCTCTAGATACGCCCCCTAATCCCTCTCTCTATTATCTAGACACACCCTCTTATCTCTCTCACCCTACTTGCTAGATACTCCTCCGAATCTCCCTCTCCCTCTATGCTCTCTAGATACACCCCTAATCTCTCTCTCTCTCTCTATATATATATATATAATTCTCACTTATAAAAAATATAATATTATTTCTAGTTACTAGTATATATAGGGTTATGGTAAGGTATATAATTTACTAAATGATTAGTACAATCATATATAGAGTAAGAGTTAGAGTTAGGATCGAAGGTTTAGAATTTCAAATGTTTATATGACACTCGATGTTATGGTTAGGGTTAATAAGTGGTTAAATGTTACACTAAAATAAGGGACATGGTTAAGGGAAGTATGAGATTTAGGTCTAGTGTTGGAGTATTTGGAGTACAACTATGGTCAAATTTGGGATATATGTCATACAAATGACTTGAATAGTGGAAAAAATTTAATTCACGAAAGGGAAATGTTCCAACACAACAATTTAGGTGATGTAAAAATTGTAAAAGAATATATAAGAATCAATTTTATGGAAATTATTTCTCCATGATGATGTGAGAACATTATATATTGTTCAATTTTTAATAATTCTAATACAATTTTTATTGCAATGATTAAGAATTATAACCAATAAATATTCCTATCATTAAGGACATCTATTTAGACTTACGATTTTCTTTCTTAATTAACATATTTAGTAGCCACATCCATTAAAGAAATATTTTGTACAACAATAAATTTATTTTGTCTTGTTCTCTTCTTCATGAGAGTTACATAGAACAATGGGGAAACAAAATTGGCAATATGACTAATTAGAAGTAAAATTATGAAACAGAAGACAAGAATGAACTATATACAAAAAAAAATATCGCTATAATGGTGTAAATACATGTCACATTTTTCAATGATTAGGATACTTTTGTGACCTTTATTTGAACTGTGATTGTGAAAGACTTCTTTCATCATTGAGGGAAACTCATCCACTTTTGTAGATGTGTCACACATGAATTTTTATGCATCTTCCATATGCATTACATCCATTTCCTCAACATAGTCAATTGGTAATATTGAATTCTCCACAACTTTAATTATAGTTGTGCACACCTCTTTAATTCTTCATAGGCATTTGTCAAACTCAGTCTCAAAGAAATCATTTGAGGTCATTGAAGTAGTCAAGCTAGTATCAAATAATGTTTGATTCTCTATTTGAGGCATCCATAACTCAAATGGTACCCTGCAAACTTGCAAACTTATAAAAAAAATCAACATATAGAGATAATCAGAATGAAAAAGTATTAATAGTTAACATAAATTCTTTCAAATGAATAATGTTCAAAATAACATAAATAAAAAATCAAAACTATTTCAAATGAAATAGTTAGATTGTAATGTTTGAATATGGTGGCATTGCCTTCCACTTTTCAAACATTACAAATATAAATATTAATAAAATCTATATATACTATAAAAATCATTTAAATGGACCTCGTTGAAAATATTGATAATTAAATGTATTTTGATGGTGTCCAGGCAAGAATGGTGTCCTCTGAGAAAAAAACTAGGGTTTGGTGGAGATGTCCTAACAGTGCCCTGGTTACACAGAGATGGTAGAGCCAAAGGGAATAGGTTGTTTCAGTCGAGGGAACAAGGGCATATTGGGTGTAATGGCTGTGTGTATGGTGGTTCAAGGTGGTCTTTTAACATTCCCTGGGCTACACATGATAGTGATAGGAGGCCTTCATGGTGGAATGGTAATCGACAGGGTTGGGTTTGTCAGAGGGAGAAGAGGCCTAGGAGGAAGGGTAATGGGTCTTCTCAATAGTTTAATGACAATCTTTCAGTACCTCATCACTTCGATTTTGAGAAAATCAAATGAAAGTTTTGGTGACCAAAACATGTTCAACAAGAAAACATGGTGATAGTGGGTATGTCATCTGATGCCCTAAACAAAAATATATGTAGGGTTTCCACTCTCCCAGTGCAAAATCCCTCTCGGAGTGAGTCTGTTAAATGTATTCAATGTAGGACTTTGTTTATGAAGTGATTAGGACCTTGGCCTTCTATAAGGAAAATTCAGGACTGGTTGAATGCTAACTAGGGAGAAAACATTGTGCTTAAGCCCTTAGCTAATGAATTTTTCCTAGTGATTTTCCTTACACCTAACGATAAGAGGGTAATCCTAAATGGAGGCCCATATATGATGGATGGAAAAGATTTCTATGTTTGTGACTGGCGATCAAATTTTAACCTATAGAATGAACAAGTGAAGGTGGTTTTGGTCTGTGTTAACATAAAAAATTTACCAGGGGAATACAAGGACGAAGAAACCCTGCAGATGATTGGGAATAGTTTAGGGGTTTTCATTAAATCAGAATAATTGTTAGAGAAGAATCATCTTTATCACTATTCTAGGATTTTGATCAAGATGCAGGACTGCTATTTAGTGCCTGATCAAATTTCTATTCACACTCTAGAAGGGGAATTTGTGGTTTTCATTGATGCTGATTATGCTGATCATGTTACTCTTCAGGAGAATATTGGTAAGGGGAAAGGACAAGTGGAGAATTTTTGTTTGGATTTGATGAAGCATATTGAGAAGTAGAGGGAAATTATTCCTCTATGGTTTATTTCTTTTGAGGAGGAAATGATTTGTAGAGCTAAAACAATAGTGGATTGTAATGATGGCTTGGAGAGTGGATCTTGTGATGGAGGTCATGGACTAGGTGCAGATTTGAGTTGTGGGACTGTTGCTCAGTCTACATAGGTTGTGACAGCAACCCCTTACTCCTAGTTGTGTAATATCGAAGGGGCTCCAAAAATTGATCCTACTCCTCAGGGTCAAAATTTGTATGTCCCAAATACCTTTGATAAGAATGTTGGTGAGGGTGGTAAGCTAGTTTTGGATGAGAGAGAGACGTGCCTCAGAGGGAGGAGTGTGTTAATGAAGTGGTGGGGGAGGTTTCAACACCAGTGGGTAAGGATTGGGTAGAAAATGAAAATTTCAAAGATATACAAATCTCCCCAATCAGAAATCTAGATTCTTTTATGGATAGTGAGATGGAAGGAAGGAGGGACACTTTGGCCTCTGAATATGAGTTTTCTTGTGGTGACAATATTGGGGCTGATGTGTGTGGGGTTACATATTTTTTGGTGATGGAACAAGAGCATTCAATTCAAATGACTCCATCAGTAATTAGTAAACCTAAGGTCTTTGAGAAGAAAATAAGGGGCCCAAACTTGATGAGTGTAAAAATTTCCATTTTTGGTTGTGCAGTGGACCAGTCTAAACTGTTGAGATCGAGAAGAGGATACACCTCTTCTTGAAAGACATGAAGCTTCTTTCGTGGAATGTTAGGGACTGCAATGCCCCTAACTAATTATGCTTGATCAAATGTGTGGTTAATCAAGCTAACTCTAATGTTGTCTTTTTATAGGAAACAAAGTTAAGTGGGGAAGGTAGTGTTGTTCTCTCTAAGAAACTTTTGTCTTGGTAGTGTTTGATGGTGGACGTTGATGGTGTGTCTGGTGGTTTAGGTTTCTTTTGGAAAGAGGCTTCAATTTGTGTTTGTTTGGTGGATTTTGGTTCTTTCTGGCAATTGGTGAATATTTCTTCCTTTCAACTTCATTTGAGTTTTTTTTTGGCTTTAAACATATATGGGCCATTTCAAAAAAACCTTAAATCACAATTGTGGTCACTCTTGATGGATAAATTGAGACAATGGGATCGATGGGTAGTGGTATTGGGTGGTGACTTTAATGCAATTCTATCTCCGAGTGAGAAACTGGGTGGGTTGGTTAAATTAAATAAGCATAATTAGGAGTTTGCTGATTTCATTCTAATGAATAATTTATAGGACTTACCTTTTTCTAATGGAGATTTTACATGGACCAATTGGAGAAAAGGATTTACCAATATTGCTGAGAAGATTGATAATTTTTTATTGGGTGGTGATTGGAGTAGCATGGAATGGTTGTGCCAATTTGACATCTCGCCTCTTATAGGTTCTGATCACTTTCCTATTTGTTTAAATATAAGAAATGATTCAACGCTAGAGCATGCTCTTTTTAGGTTTGAAAAGATGTGGATGCATGAAAAAGGTTTCTTTGATTTGATTAAAGGTTGGTGGAGTATGGTTCCTAAATGCAAAGGCACCTTTGCTTTTAAGTTTTTAAAGAAACTACAGTTTGTTAAGGAACAATTGAAAGTGTGGAACAAGGTAGTGTTTAAGAATATTTTTGATGAAAAGTTGAAGTTAGAGAAACAGTTGGTGGAAGTGAATGAGGTGGTGATGGATGGGGGGATGGAAAATGCTTTATTTCAAAAAGAGTTAAATTTGAAGAAAGAATATAATGTAGTTTTATAGAAGGAGGAAATTTTTTGGAGGCTGAAGTCTCAAGAATTGTGGCTTAACGAAGGGGATCAAAATACTAAATAGTTCCATAATTCAGTTAAGGAAAGAAGAATAGTCAATAAGATTTTTTCTTTTAAGAACTTGGATGGGGTTACTCTTACAGATCAAGCACAGATTAATGGTGAGGTAGTAAGGTTTTTCAAGGATCTGCTAGGTGCTCCACATAATGTTGCCTTAAAGGATGATGGTCATGGTTTGCTAGATGGTATTCCTAAGTTTATTTGAAATGCCCCGAATAACATGTTGACTTGTCTGGTTTTGATGGAGGAAGTTAAAAATGAACTATGTAGTATGGGAAGGGATAAAATGCCTAGTTTGGATGGGTTTCTAGCTCTTTTCTTCCAAGAAGCTTGGGATTTTGTCAGGCAAGAGCTCTGGGAGGTTGTGGAGGAATCTAGAAGGAAGGAATTTGTGTTTAAAGATCTGAACAATACTTTTATTTCACTTATTCCAGAAAAAGGAGATAGAGAATTTTTTTACGATTTTAGGCCTATTTCCTTATGTAACACAGTTTATAAGGTGATTTCTAAGGTTATTGCAAATAGGCTTAAGATGGTTTTGTTCACAATCATTTCCTCAGAACAGAGTGGTTTTGCTCCTAGTAAGTCTATCTTTGAAGGAATCATTATAGTCCATGAAGCCATACACTCAATGAGATTGAACAAGGAGGTTGGGATGATAATAAAATTGGATATCCAGAAGGCTTATGATAATGTGAACAAATTGTTTTTGTTGAAATTTCTTGATAAGTTTGGTTTTAGCAGTGGCTGGTGTAAATGGATCTTCTCTTGTATCGATTCCCCCCACATCTCAATGTTAGTTAATGGAAGCCCTCAAGGTTTCTTCAATATGGAGAGAGTTTTCCATCAAGGAGATCCTTTATCTCTTTTTCTTTTTATTATTTTGGTGGAAGTGCTAGAGAGAGCAATTTCAAAGGCAAGAATGGATAGAAGGTGGAAAATTTTGTAGGTTGCTAGAGGTATTGATGCAGTTACACATTTATAGTTTGTGGATGACAAATTTTTAATGGGGGAGGCTAGTGTTAGAGATGCTTGTTGTGTTAAAAATGTGTTAGAGGATTATGGCACAATATTGGGGCAGTTCATAAATTGGCAAAAATATGAGTTCTTTTTTTTTCAATATTGCAAGCAAGATTCAGGCTAAGATATGTCAAATTTTGGGGTGATACATGGAAAGCTACCAAATAAGTACTTAGGAATAATGCTATTTCATGGTAGAAATAATTCTAATTTATGGAAAGAACTAATTGATAGTTGTATTAAGTGCTTGGATGGTTGGAAAGAGAGGTGGTTGTCATTTGCAGGAAGAATTTTACTTCTACAGACAGTTATTTCAGCCATTCCAACTTTTTCTATGAGCTATTTGAAAATCCCGGTGGAGGTGTTAAGGTATATTAAAAAAAGGATGAGGAAATTCCTTTGGAATGGTACTCAAAATAAGGAGAAAATCCTTTGGTTTCCTAGGAGTCTTTGTGCTTGTCGAAGAAATAGGGACGTGTTGGTCTACGCAGATGACAAGATGTCAATAAGGCATTGGGAGCAAAATTGATTTGGGAGACGTATGTGCATTCGAAACAATTATGGGTCAAGATACTACAGGTTAAATATGTAGACTCTAGGGACTCCTTGAGGATTCTTACTGTTAGGAACCCTTTGAAAGGATCTACTATTTGGAATTTTATGTTGGATTGCAGGAACATCATCACTAAACATATCTCTTAGCACATTGGAAATGGGGAAAAAGCCTCCTTTTGGCATGATTCTTGGAATGAGTTGAGTAGGTTAGCTGATCTAGAGGGAGTTGATGATCTCATTTTAGTAATGGGGCTAGAATGGGGTGATACAATGGATTGTTATGTGGAGGAGAGGCAATTAGAGGTGGGTTCTTGCTGGGTATGGAAGGACATCTCCAATTTTTAGTTGTCAAAGGATCATAAATTGAGATTAAAAGGTATTTTTTAGGAAAGGAAAATTAGTTTGAATAATAAGGAGGATAGGATTATCTAGTGTGCTTTCAAGAGTGGATGTTGTTGGAGTTGATGAAAGCCAACTCTAAAGATGCCCAAGATCACCTGCATGCGAAAACCTATCAAAGAGAAGCCAAGAAGAGGAAGAGCATGGAGTAAGGGAAAAACCCTAAATGAACATGAGAGACAATATGTGCAAACACAAGAAGAAAATGTATTTACAATGAGAATGCCTTATGAAAATACAATGAGAGAGCCCACTTATAAAGAGCTCATAGAAGCTTGTAGAACAAGCTAGAAGGTGGTAGAAGATAAGGATGACAACCCATCACATATCCACAAAAGGTGGAACATGCTAGAAGGGAACAAACTCCCGTGTTTTCAACAACTAACCACAACATGCATTAAATACAAAATATTAAATAAATGCATTTACCTAAGTAAGCTTAAGTAATAGAATAAATAATTAATAAATAATTAATTATTTACTCTAACACCCCCCCTTAAGTGCAACTTAGGGAAATGCCTTAAGCTCACAAAACTAAGATGAAATGCAGAAGGGGTCTCGGCAACGAGGCCATGTTAGGTACCCATGAAAAATGCAAGAAAATGCAACCTTTGAAAGAAGGGAAAGAGAGAAAACCACATGGGAAAAACCCTCCCGCAAAAAGAGGTAAGAACCTAGTGAAGAACTGAAGAAGCCTCCAACTAGGGAAATGTCCCCTAAAACATGAACAAGGAGTGATCATGAAGAGCATCACTGAAGCATGAAGAAGCCAAAAATTTTCCAAACTACTGATTTGAAGAACCTCCATGGAAGAAGAAGGCACGAACCGAGCATGTCCATATGGTAGATGATCCATCTCATCAAAATGCATAGGTAGCCAGCCACTGCAATCGCCTTGTACATAGGATCAACCACTGAATACATAGTTGACACTATCGAACCATCAAACCATGGATGCATTAGAACAACAACATAACCCCCCCTTAATGTAGACGGGGTGTGATGATAGGCAACTGAGGAGGTGGGCCAAAGTCTCCTACAAACTAACCAAGAACGATGAGAGAGGGAAAGAGGTACAACCACCTATAAAGACACGATCAAACTAACTCTACATGGGGCTAATGTCATGGAAGGGACACTCACTTGACAAAGGGAGAATGCCTAAAATAGCAAACAACTATCCTCCGATGGTGCTTTATGAAAATAGTGCATGTACAACTAACTCAAAAACAACGTTCATGACCCCCAAAATGCAAAAGTGGCACTTTATCTCAGTGCACTACAAAAAAGTGCTTCAAAATGATAGCTACAATGATCAAAACTGAAAACAAGCTAATACAAAAGAAATTACAACTTAAAACAAAGGAAACCATGCCAAGAAAATGATCCTCGGGCCTAAAACACTCAAAATATCCACCATATAGCAAAAATGCCAAAACTATGATAGAAAGGGTAGGGGCCAAAAAATTAGAAAAGGACCATATTTCTGAAAAGGTGATAGAACCAGCTTTCCAAAAATATAAAGTTTTCAAAAAATGGGCATGGGATGCAAAAGATATGCTTGCCGGAGTCAAAAATAGAACTTCAGATTTCACTAGGAAAAATTGGCAATAAAAAAACATCAAAACCTAAAAATACCTACACCAATGTCTCTATCTCGGAACCAGCTTTTCAGCGCTTCTTTCAGATCGGAAAAATACCTCTGTATGCAAAAGTTATGGCCAAAAAACCAAAGCTAGGTCAAAAAGGACCTAGAAGGAGAGTGCAAGCAAGGCTGACAATGCAAGCACTGATATTATGCTAACATCAGCATTTTGCATGATTAAAATTGACTGCCATGTGGCTGTCACACAAAAAATAAGCCACGTGGGCCCATAAGTTGTGTTG
The DNA here is from genome assembly GCA_028749045.1 of Cupressus sempervirens. NCBI lineage: Eukaryota > Viridiplantae > Streptophyta > Pinopsida > Cupressales > Cupressaceae > Cupressus > Cupressus sempervirens. The sequence continues at coordinate 296,665,158 of CM053783.1, read as the reverse complement.
GAATGAATTATGTTTGCCCAAGGTTGGAGCATTTGGATTTTTAGCTTTGAAGGGCAGGATCCTTATGGATGATAGAAGATATAAGTTTGGGTTTGTGGGCTTGTCACATTGTGCTCTATGTCTAAATGCGATGAAAATGGAAAATCATGTCTTGGTACAATGTGATTTTGCTCAACAATGTTGGATGCGTCTTAATATGCATCTATGCTAGTATGCCCCCCTACCAAATTCCCTTCAAAGCTTGTTTCAAGGTTGGCTGATAGATTTCAAAAAATCTATTTACTCAAATATTTGAGTTTTTAGTCTAGCATTAGTCATTTGGGAGGTGTGGAAGGAGAGAAATAGGCATATCTTTCAAGATAGATTAGAAAGCGTGGATAGGGTCTAGGAAAAAATTCACCGAGGTATTGAAGAATGTGTGAACACCAATGGAATGCTACAACACCCAAGGAGAATTTTTAATTGCTGGGACAACAAGGTGCAAAAATTATGGCCTATGATCAAAATAAAATTGGCAAATGATGGAGGATTAGAAGGTAAACTAAAAATTAATAGGAAGGCAATTAGATGGCACTCACCAAAATGGGATTGGATTAAAATTAATTTTGATGGTGCTTCAAAAGGGAATAAAGGCTTATCAGGTGTAGGGATAGTACCTAGAAATGGACAAGGGGATATTATTGGTTTTGCAGCTAAATGACTAGTAGATGGCACCAATAATGTAGCTGAGATAGAGGTTTCACTTTTAGCAGTATTATTAGCTAAAAAATTAGGTGTTAATTATCTTCACCTTGAAGGGTATTCGAAGATTGTGGTTGATGGCATTGTTAAAGGTTCTATGCAAGCATGGTTTTACTAGAATCATATATAGAAGATTAAAGAGGAGCTAGAAACTTTTAATAATTTTATGATGAGTCGTGTATAGAGAGGGCAATGTGGAGGCAAACAAGCTAGAAAATTGGGTAACAACATTCCCCCAAATTAATACAATTGCATTTAATGACTTTCAAATGGTATGATTGGATGGGTGATTTGGCAGTGGCGAGTGGGAGCTATACTAGTGTCAATCATTTATTGTTGGTTGGTGAAGTTTTGATGGATTTGATGGGGTTGTGCATGATAATATGTTAAGAATGAAGTTTTGCACTTGTTTTGTTTGGCTTTTAGATTTTTGTCAGCTGTCAATGGTGATTCGGCGACGACGGCCTATGGCACTTGATTTTGAACAGATGCTTGAAGTGTATGAGGCAAGTGTTTCTTGGGGTGATTTAATTATATTGTTGTTTTAATTGGTTATTTATGTTTATACATTATTTCTCAGCTTATGGTTGAGGATTATCAATGGATATTATTGAGTTTATTATGATGTGATTGTGCTGCAAATATTTACATCATTCTTGTAGTAATATTTTACTATTATGCAAATGAATGATTTAAATAGATTATTTTAATGCAAATAATTAAATGCTTTAATTATTTGTTTTTGTATAATTGTTTCTTTGGCTATTATATATTGTGCATCTACACTTGTTTGTGTGTGTTTATTTTGTAGGACTTATATCCCTGGCAATGCCACATGGAGTTAGTGGTCAGACCTTTCATGTTGAGCCAATATCATCACTGTATGGATGATGTATCTTTTATTGTTATTTTAATCCTGTGGTAATTGGTAAATCTAGATTTGTAATGCATTATATGATTAGACCCATGAGTGTGTCTGTGCATTTAGGGTTCAACATATATCGTGGAAGAGATCTGACTAAATATTATTTTAATGGCTTAGAGGGATTTTAATTATTTTATTTAATTTTAATTTTAATTACCATTAGCTTTTCTATTGTTGAATTCCATTTAATTAGAATTGCCTAGTTTTGTCTAGGTTGAGAAGTGGTCTAATCTAGTAAGCCATTTATTTTTGTAATTTTATGTTGCACTTTTAAAGTGAATATATATCCCAAAAAAGTGAGTTATTTCTCACTTCTCACTTTTGAGACTTGATTTTGGAGGTCAAAATCCCAAATCCTCTTAAGGTGGAATTACTATTTTGCTCATTGTGGGAGCTATAAGGGTGGGATCGGTGCAAGGTTGATCTCATTGGATCTAGTTCGAGGAAACCTTGATTTTTTGAGACTTTCATTAGCTTTAGTAAAGTGATTAGTTCATCACAAGAATTCTCGTATTTTCTATTTTGGCTACTAGGTAGGGCTCTCCCATTTTTAAATTATGCCTTTGTTTTAGAGTCTATTTTGGATAGCAATTTTCTTGGAGGAAAGGAACTATTATTCCCCTTTATTTTTGTATCCTAGCTCTACTTGTTTGGGTGGGTACGAGCATTCATTTGCCTCTTGACTTGGGGTTTTGGGTTTTCAGACCATTAGGTTGGTCATTTTTGTATATGAAATCCAAAGCCAAATTTTATTTGATATCTAGGGTTTTATACCTAATTGTAAAAAGGGTTTTAATTTTGTTGAATTTTGGTCATTTTTTACTTCATCTTGATTTTTGTGCCACCTAGTTTCCTTGGATTTTTTTTGGCACTGATGCTAGTCATGGATTTAGATTATCTGTCAAGATTCCAATGATTCCAATCTAAGCATGGTTTCTCTTTGCATCATTAGGATTCATGTACAATCCATACTCTCAGATTTAGGCTGGTTGAATGAGTCATGATGTTTAGTGTTTGTTGCCTCATTGGGATTCATGTCAAATCCAAAATCCTAGATATAGATCGGTTGAGTGAGATTGTACTTGTTTCATTATTACATTCTCATATCCAACCCTTGCATTGGTATTATGTGATTATTTTGTATAATTGGTTGTGCCGACACATGAGCATGTACACTTGCATTTGACAGGATCTTGCGAGACCTAAGCTCATGGATATAGGATGGTTAAGGGTTTTGAAGATAGATTCATACAATTATGATAAATGTGTTTCAATCATTTCTTTTCACTAATGTCAAAGTTGCTACTTGTTGGTAAGACAATTTCTTATATGATATAAGTACTATCATTTGTTTGATTGATGAAGAGGATTTGATAAAATTAGGTAACAATAGCACCTAGAGGAAAGGTTGAGTTATGATATGAAAAGGAGTACAAGAATTAGGTAAGACAGTGATATTATAGTGCACTGATAAATCTACTTAAGGTTACAAAGGTTGGTTACAATAATTAAGTTTAGAAGAACAAGTTAAACAAAGTTTTTCTACCAAGCTTGACCGAGTGGACAATATGTGTTGAGAAAAGTTAGTGCAAACTGAGAAAAAAATTAGTTGGAGTCAAGAAAATTCAATTTCACTACAAGCCAAGTGAAACAGTATAAGCTAAGTAAAGCTTTGTTGATGCCAAGCACTAGTAAACTTTAGTTCATGCCAAGTGTTTTTACAGTGGATGCCAAGGAATGCAGTATGTGATGAGCATTATAAGCCAATTAATGTTGAGTGTTAGCATTATGAGAAAGATCAAGAATTTGATAAACCTAAGACAACAATTTTAAGATTGAGAATTCGATGAACGTCACCCAACAAGTTTGATTTCTTGAATTGTGTGAACTATGTGGAAGATAAGATTGATGAGCTGGTGGAACAAAATTCAAGATGAACCATTTTGAGGTGAATTCAAAGATGATTGGAGGAGAATTTTATAAGAGGGAATGAAATGAAATGAGGGGTAGATTCATTGAATCCTACCTAAGCTAACCTAACCCTAAAATGGATGATGGAGGATGAACTGCAAAATGTCTTAATTCTTTGTTTATAGAGGTGGTTGGTTAGAAGTAAGTTTTTTTGATGTGTGAGAACCTAAGGAAGACAAGGATTCTAGGGTATTTTCTTCATTCAATGACCTAAGAGAAGAGACTGCATTGGCAAACAAAGCAAGAAGGCTTAAGGTTATGGATACTTGAAGGGTGAACAAGCTATTAGAGGTGAAGAGTGTAAAAGCCAAGAATAATGGAGGACTGAAATGAAGATATGTAATCTAAAAATGAAGTTGTAACTTTTTGTTAGATCAAGCCTTATCATTACTCTCTAATCATTGTATTAGTCTAGGGTAAATCCTTAGGATCAAGCTTGACCTAACAATCATTTGTAAATTCTTGAATTGGGTGACATTCTAAGTGAATGACCTAAAGTTCTCTTACAAGGCTCCTAATAGGGTGATTGAAATCCTTTAACAAGGTCACATTTAACAGTGTATATTGTAACCTTTAATAGGGTTGGCCTTTCATAGAGCATCACTTTAGAAGAGTGAGAATGACTAGCATGTTACTGGTGGTTTTTTCGAAATTGGATTTCTACGTTAGGTCATTGTGCCAAATGTGTTATTGAATTTGTTATGTTTTATGTTTATATTTTTACAAATCGATTTGATAGTAACCTAAAAGTTTAAATGATTGCATAATCTAATGGATACATTCATGATGAAAATGTTTTATGGATATGGGTTCACTAAGCTGTGAAAAGTTATAATTGTACATCTAGACCTTGGATAACTAATTCACCCCACTCTTAGTTATTCTAAAGAATTCCAACAATTGGTATCAAAGCCATTTGGCTAAGAAGACTAGTTTGAAGGTACTAGAAGCACAAAGATCAAGATGTCAAAAAGAGTAGTACCCAAGCTTAATAGAGATAACTTTCCTGCATGGAAAAGTTTGATGAAGCTAAACCTAGGAGGTCTTGGAGATCATGCATAATCTATAATTGTTGTTGAGCATACTGATCCTATTAGAGCATTGACTGTTAAAGATTTTAAAAAGAAGAAAGAACACAACCAAGAAATGTTGGAGATTGCCTCTACCCTAAGCTATGCTAAGTTCTATGATATCAAAAGTCTTGACAATGCAAAGAAAATGTGGGATGCTCTACACACTATCTATAGAGGTGACAAGAATATTCCAAGAGCCAAAGTTGAAAGTCTCAAAGGTAAGTTCGATGACATGAGAATGAAAGAAGGTAAAATATTGCTCAATATTGCTATAGAATAAAAGATGTTATAAATGTAATAAAAGGAGATACTCATACAATAGATGATGATACAGTACTAAGAAAAGTTTTGATAACAATACTACCTATATATGCTATTAGATTTTCTGCAATACAAGAACTAAGATGTATACTAGGGAATAATCTAAGTCTTGAAGGTATGGTAAGTAGGTTCACTACTTTTGAGCTATCTAACTTTGAAAATTATAAACCTAAAAATATGGAATCTACTTTCAAAGCTAAGTTGTCATTGAAGGAACCTAATGAGAAGAAGAAAAAGAAAAAGGAAAAATATGTGTCCAGCAATAGTGATGCAAATGAGAAAGATGTAGATAAACTTGAAGCATTATTAGCAAGGAGATTTCATAGAGGTAAATGCAAGTTTAAAGGTAAGTTACCTATCATATGTTTCAATTGCAATGAGGTTGGTCATATTGCTGCTAGATGTCCAGAGAAGAAGAATTATAGAGGTGGTGACAAGTACAAAAGTAGAAGAGATGAAGACAACAAAGATTGCAAAGACAAAGGAAAGAAGTCTTGCTACATTTCTAAAGAGAAAAGAAAAGATGGATTTGAAGATCATGATGATGAAGTGGTGTATGTTGCAATGAAGGATGAATTTGATGAGGATGAGGCAACTACACTAGTATATTGTGTGAACAAGAATGGTAGATGGATCATTGATGGTGAGTGTTCACATCACATGACTATACATAAAAGTAAGTTAATTACATTGAAATATTATGATGGAAATAGTTGTAAGATTTTGTAATGATGCACCATGTCTGATAAAAGGAAAAGCTTCAATTAATCTCATAGAAAAGATTTTATGTGACAATGCTTATTATGTTGAAGGACTTAACTACAACTTGTTGAGTGTGTCACAACTAAATAATTTGGGTTGCTAGGTTGAGTTTGAGAAAAAAATTGCTAAAATATATGATACAGATGGAAATTGATTGGTAAAGGTGATCAAATTAGAGGTAATCTATTCTACCTTGATATAGAGGATGCTACTTGCTTAGCTGTAGAATTTGATGATGTGTGGCTATGGCACAAGAGGTTATGTCATGTTAGTTTTGATAACTTTATTAGTATCAGTAACATGAGAAGAGTTAGAGGTTTTCCTAAATTAAAGAAGCCTGACAACATAATTTGGAATTAATGTCAGTTAGGAAAAATGAGAAAGTCAAGTTTTAAGAGTAAGATTCATACCTCTAATGGACTATTAGAGATTGTTCATACTAACTAGTGCAAAATAATTGAAGTGCAAAGCTACAAAGGAGATAAGTACATTATGCTTCTTGTTGATGATTATTCTATAATGTTGACAATTATGTTTTTGGAATAGAAATCTAACGCTTTCCAAATGTTTAAGAGGTACTTAGAAAGAGTTAAGAAAGAAATAGGTAAAAGTATTAAATGTTTGAGATTTGATAGAGGAGAATTTACATTAAATGTGTTTGAGATGTTCTATAATGAAAAAGGAATAATAAAAAAAGACATCTGCTCCTAGAACCCCTCTACAAAATGGAATTGCTGAAAGGAGGAACATGTCTATAATGGATTGTGCTAGGAAACTTATGATGGAGGAAAATGTTGCTTTGAAATACTGGAGAGAAGTTGTAAGTACAACTATTTACACCTTGAATCATATACAAGTCAAGAAAGGTACTCATTCAACACCTTTTGAATTATAGTATGGATACTCACCCAATGTAAAATATTTTAAGGTATTCAGAAGCAAGTTTTATATTCTCAAAGATTTTAGGAATGGTAAACTAGATGCAAAAAGTGAAGAAGGTATATTTCTTGGTTATTCCACAAGAAGTAAATTTTACAAGTATTTAAATACTAACACTAACAAAGTTGTGGAAAGTGCAAATGTGAAATTTGATGAATATACAAAAGTATATAAGGCCAAACCTATGAAGGAACTAGAAGAATAAAAATTATTTGCATAATTTTATGAAGGTATGCCTGCTAAAGAAGATGTTGTAAATCAAGTTCCAAACCAACAACAAGTTTTAGTGATCATGGAGTCACATACTATGAATGTTGAGTTGCATTTAGGAACTAAGCTACATTCAGGTGCCAAGTTACAGAATGAAGATGAGGAACATTCTGATTTTGAAATTAGTGTACATGAAAGAGATTCTAAACTACCTAACAGAGAGGTACATAGTGATTCAAAAGTTGAGAGACCAATTGTAGAAGCTAGAGCTAAACCAAGATTGTCTAAGTATGTCAAGAGATATCATCATGTTGCACAAACCATTGGTGATAAAGATGTTAGACCAATGAAAAAGAACAAGTTGAGAAATGATATATGTTTGTTGAGCATGCAAGAACCCAAAATAGTGAAAGATGTCTTAGAATATGTGGATTGGAGTAAAGTCATGGAAGAAGAGATAGAACAAATTGAGAAAAATAATGCATGGACTCTAGTTCCTAGACTAGAAGACAAAAATGTGTTTGGTACCAAGTGGGTATACAAAAATAAGTTAGATGAAAATGGACAAGTCACAAGGAACAAGGCAAGATTAGTCTATGAAGGATATGCAAAAGAAGGGATAGATTATGGAGAGACATTTGCTTCTGCTGCAAGATTGGAAGGAGTAAAAGCTCTGCTCACTTACTCTATATACAAAGGTTTCAAAGTTTATCAAATGGATGTTAAGTCTACATTTCTAAATGGTATATTAGAGGAAGAGGTTTTTATAGAATATCCAAAAGAATTTTTTGATGCTAACAACAAAAACATGGTATGTAGACTACACAAAGCTCTTTCTGGTTTGAAGCAAGCACCAAGGGAATGGTATGAGAGACTTCATTTTTATCTTGTGAAGATTGGATTTGAGAGGATTGATGATAAAAAAATCTATCTGTACTTGAAGATAGAGAAAGGAAAAGGTATTTTTTATCTAAATTTTTTGTTGATGATATCATAATTGGAGGTCAAGATACTTTATGTAATTCTTTTGCAAATGAAATGAAGCAAGAATTTGAGAAGTCTATGTTTGGAGAGATCAATATCTTTGTGGGTTTTCAAGTACATCAAATGAAATATGGTATATACATCACTTAGTCAAAGTACATTAAGGAGACATTGAAAACTTTTAGATTGGATGATTCCAAGCTAGTGAGTACATGTATGGTGACATGACATAAATTATCAAAGAATGATGATTCAGTTGAGGTGAATCAAACATTATACATGTCTATGATTGGTAAATTACAATATGTAGTACATAGTAGACCTAATATTATATGATCTCTAGGGATAGTTTCAAGATTCTCTACTAATCCCAAGGAGAATCACTTGATGGTAGTAAAGAGAATAATGAGATATTTGAAAGGGATAGAGAAGTATGGTCTATACTACAAAAAAAAAAAAAAATTGAATTGAGAACCTATACTGATGTTGATTGGGCTAGAAATATTGATGATAGAAAGAGAATCAATGGAGGACCATTTTTCTTAGGCAAAAGGTTGGTTACTTGGACTAGCAAGAAACAAAATTGCATTTCTCAATCTACTATTGAAGCTGAATATGTTGCTGCTACGGTAAATTGTACAAACATTGTATGGATCAAAAAACTACTCAAAGGTATGAAGGAAGAAATCATTGAACCTGTGATACTTTATTGTGATAATACAAGTGCTATATATATATATATGTATATATATATATATATATATATATATATCAAAGAGCCTTCTAATGCATACAAAGACTAAGCACATTGTAATCAAGTATCATTACTTAAGAAAATTAGTTCAAGATAAAGAGGTGAAGATGGAATATGTCAACACAAAAGAGCAAATAGTTGATATCTTCACAAAAGCACTACCTAAGGATGCTCATGAGTATCAAAGAGGTAAACTAGGGGTGATACCCCTATCAAAGGCTATCTAAGAAGCATAAGGAGTGTCCTACATCAAGCAAGTTGATTGACATATGTTACATGTTGATGTAGTGGATCTCACTTTAGCTGTTGCCTAAAGTAATCAAAGAATTGGAACTACATATCAATCACAAGCAAGGTGACTGAGGGAGAAATTAAAAATACTAATATCTATATATGAAGATGACATGTCTTTGGCATTGTTGTCAAAGAGGGAGAAAGTGTATTGAAAAAATAATGAACTAAGGGAGATAAAGGAGAAATCCTAATCTGCCTAATCCTGCTAAAGGAGAAATCTTGATTGGTAAGGGAGTAAGTGTACTGAGAAGAAAGTGTATCTACTAATTACATCTACCTAGTAAGAGGGAGTCATAAGGATGAGTTGATTGTTTGTTGATTAGAATATAATTTTGTAACCTATTCAGAAGATGTAAGTTGTTGGTAGAGGGAGAGATTTTAATACAAGGAATTATTTAATTTTTGGTATTTTGATTGATTATACTGATTAAGTTTGGTTAGTTTGGTTTTCCATCAATTCCAAAGAGGGAGATTGTTGAAAACAGATTGATGCAAGTATGATAAATGTGTTTTGATCATTTTTTTGTCACTGATGTCAAACCTGTTACTTGTTGGTAAGACAATTTCTTATATGATTTAAGTACTATCATTTGTTTGATTGATGAAGATGATTTGATCAAATGAGGTAACAATGGCACCTAGAGGAAAGGTTGAGTTATGATATAAAAAATAGTACAAAAATTAGTTAAGATAGTGATATTATAGTGCATTGATAAATCTACTTAAGGTTGCAAAGGTTGGTTACACTGATTAAGTTTAGAAGAATAAGTTAAATGAAGTTTGTCTACCAAACTTGACTGAGTGTATAGTAGGTTTCGAGAAAAGTTAGTGCAAGCCAAGCATAAAATTAGTTAGAGTTGAGAAAATTCAATTTCAATGTAAGCCAAGTAAATTTTAGTTGATGTCAAGCACTAGTAAACTTTAGTTCATGTCAAGTGTTAGCATTATGAGAAAGATTAAGAATTTGATGAACCTGAACTAACAAGTTTGATTTCTAGGATTGTGTTAACCATGTGGAAGATAAGATTGATGAGATGGTGGTATAGAATTCAAAGATGATTAAAGGAGAAGTTTCTAGAAGGGAATGAAATGAAATGAGGGGTAGATTCATTGAATCCTACCTCATCTAACCTAACCCTAAAATGGACGATGGAGGATGAACTAAAAAATCTATTAATTCTCTATTTATAGAGATGGCTAGGAGTCTAGGGTATTTGCTTCATTCAATGACCTAAGAGAAGAAACTACATTGGCTAACAAAGCAAGAAGGATTAAGGGTATGTGTGCTTGAAGGGTGAACAAGCTATCAAAGATGAAGAGTGTGAAAGCCAAGTAGAATGGAGGAATAAAATAGAGATCTATAATTTGTAAATGAAGTTGTAATTTATTGTTAGATCAAACCTTATTGTTACTCTCTAAGCATTGCATTAGTCTAGGGTAAATCCTTTGGATTAAGGTTGACCTAATAGTCATTTGTAAATCCTTTAATTGGGTGACATTCCAAGTGAATGATCTAAAGTCTTCTAACAAGGCTCACTTCTAATAGGATAATTGAAATCCTTTAACAAGGTCACATTTAATGGTGTGCATTGTAACATTTAACAAGGTTGGCCTTTCACAGGGCATCACTTCAGAAGAGTGATAATGAGTAGCATGTCACTAGTGTTTTTTCCCAACTTAGGCTTTCACATTAAATAATTGTGTCAAATTTGTTATTAAATTTGTTATGTTTTATGTTTACATTTCTACAAATTGATTTGACCATAACCTACAAGTTTAAGTGATTGTATAATCTAATGGATGCATGCACGATGAAAATGTTTTATGGATATGGATTCTCTAAGATATGAAAAGTTATAATTGTATACCTAGACCTTGGATAACTAATTCACCCCCCCTCTTAGTTATTCTAAAGAATTACAATAGAGGGATTGTTCATTTTGGGTTGGGTTGGGAACTTGCATTGCCTTTGGGTACTCATCTTATGATGAGCATGGGTATGTAGGATAGACGTTTGGAGTGGCTTCTCTCATATACCCCAATGTATATTTTGACAAGGTAGCATGAAGAAGTTCTAACAAGTGATAACTAAATGAATTAATGGAAACATAAAATTAATGAAAGATAAGATTATGGAACACCTGACATCCTAAGGGATTTGATCGAAGGTGTGTGTATCTAGCTTCCTGAGGGATTTGATCAAATGCATGGTATCTGGCCTCCCGAGGGAGTTGATTGATGATGCATTCTGAGTCTGGCCACCTAAGGAAGTTGATCGAAGGCTTGAAGTACTTGTGCTACTTGATGGTAAGAAATGACACTCCACTATAGTCCCTACATAGTTATCCATAGTGGATTTGACTAGTGACCTGATGTATTGCATTATCTTCATCAGCATATAGATTTTGGTATCATAATCTTGATTGAAGTGTGTGTTAGGATTTGTTAGAGAGGAAAGAAGAACCTAAGAGTTGTGTCATAGTGATGATAAGGAAGAAGGGTGCCTCATTGAGAAAATAGGGTAAATATTGAAAATTTACATAATTTTCTCAAAAAAGGTATTAGGAGGAAGATTAATAGAAAAAATAAGATTTGGAACGTTTGCATTACTTAGGAGATGGATGGATTAAACATGGTGAAAAGCAAGGAAAAGATGAAAAATGGGGCCAGGACAAAAAATGGACCCCACAAGTCCTATATAAGCCTTTCATGGGCCCAAGAAGGGGTCATTTTCACACTCAAGGAGAATAAAACTAGAAAGACATATGGACCTTTGGAGTGATAACAACTTATAGAGTGTGTTCAGAAACATTAGAGGCCCATCGACATGGGGGCATTGGTAAGTACTCTGACATGACTATCAAATTTTTGCTTGACTTTTGATTTGACCAATTTAAGGAGGTAAATTGGACAAAAATGAGCACAATTATGAAAACATGTAAAAAATATATGTGCTCCCTGTATGCCTAAAATGTGGGCACACTTCTATGAGTCATTATATCCAAGATTGCTCAAGAATGAGGTCTCAAATGATGGCTCGTAGCTCTCTATTCATGGAGTGCAAGGGTTTCTAATGGAGGCCCTTAGTTTGACCTAGTTTGTGCCCATGCAAGTACACCATGAAACAAGAGATTCAAGGATCAAAATATGAATGCAAATGAAGATGCAAACTAATCTAAATGATCACAATGCAAAGCAATGCAAGAAAGGAAATCTAATCTATGAAAAAAAATAACAATGCAAGACCTAATCTATGGAAGAAAACATGGATCTAAGCTAATATGAAAATGAAATGATGAAACATGATGATGGAAGTCATGGATGCATGAGAGAGGAAGACAAGAAGATAGAAGTTCTACACAAAAAGCTTTAGTGCTCAAACTCCTCCTCCAAAAATCTCTCTCCAAATGTCCAACATAACAATAGCATAATCGTGGATCTCCAAAATGAGGAGAGGGCTCTCCCTTATGAAGGAAAATGTGGAGGTGAGAGAATTCTCACAACCAATATGGGATAATAGAGTTTGATCCATGTGAGACACAACTCCACCAATGAGAAAAGAGGAGTGTTTGAGAAGAAAGTAGGAAGAGGAAAAAGATGACTCCCACTTAGAGATATGTGCATTTAAGTGTAGAGAAAATGAAAAAAGATTTATTAAATTTTTTATTTATTTTATTTCCTTTTTCATCAAAAAGAGATATTTAAGTGGGAATTTTATTTAATTAAAAGGGAGCGAGTTCTTTTAATTAAATAGGAAATATTTAATTAAATTAAAAGAGGGGTTTTTCTCATAATTAATTAATTAAAAGAGAGGTTTTCTTTTAATTAAATGGGGACTTATTTTATTTAATTAAAAGGGAGATTTTCTTTTAATTAAATAAGACTTAGGATAAAATGATCAACCTTAGAAAAATAAATAATCAAAATTGATCAAGAAAATTGATTTGAATTGATTTAATAAAATATTACAAACTATTGATTCAGAAAATTTGATAAATTGAATAATGGGGGCCCATAGTCTAGGTGACCATTTTAGTGTGCATACATTTTCCCCCTCTTTGACTAATGTGTGATCGTTTTGGGAACACACATAGTCAAAGAAAGAAATTGAAGTGTGAGATCGATTTGGGGTCACAAAATAACCTAGATGTGTGGTCAATTCGAGAATACATTAGGACAGAAAATCAAATAAATTTTGACTTAAAAAAAGTCAAGGATAAAATTGATAAAATTGAATCAAGGATTGAAGTTGATAGATACTGCCCCCTCATGATCGAAATCAAAATGAGATAGAGGAGATACAACGAATTGATAAATTTGATCAAATCGAACAAAAGATAAAGTTCTTGAATGTAAGATGAAAGAGATAAGAATCACAGACCAAGGTACATCTTCAAGCGTGAAATATTATGCCCCAAAGGTGATTGAGATCTAAAAGAAGTGGGGTAAAAGAAAATGGAAGATAGAAGTTTGAAAGATATGAAAAGAAACATAAAGAAGAAAATATAATGCCCCAAAATCAATCAACTATTTAAGATAGAAATTTTAATTGAGATCACAAAAGAAGATAAGGAAATGAAGATAAAAACATGACCACAGTTGATTAAAAGTCCACAATAAAGATGAAGGGAAAACCTTCTCAAACTCATAATGCATCCTAAAAATGCAAACTAACATGAAGTCTAACAATGCAAGCTACATGAAGATGCAAAGATCTACTTGCAAAAGAGTAACTATAACATAGGATTTTGTGCTCATCATTCATTAAAGAATGTAAATGAACTTATTTTCATCATTGGGCCATTATTAATGGACATTGACAAATCACACAATCATCACTAGTTACAAGCACAACTATGAAGATATGAATGTGATATATATCAGATTGGAATGTGGAAAGATTCTAACATAAGCATCAAAACATAAAGGTCAAGATGACTTTAATGTTAGCTTACCCAATTTAATGTAGCAAAACCATGCTTGCATCAAGGCATAGATGCCAACATGACCAGAAGAACAGTTGTGCAAAAATAGTCAAGGATGATGCCTCAAATCTCCTAAGTGTTTCAAGGGGACAACAAGAGACACTCTAGAGTTTCAAGACCACACCCAAAAGCAAAAAATAAAATAAAAAAATGCCCCATTCCCCATGCCCCATGCCCCAAGTCCTCTAGCTATACATCTCGAAGAGACTTATTAGATAAGGACACTCAACGAAAATCAATAACAGGCAACATAGAAAGAAAAGATCATAACATAAGCCAATTCATTAAGTGTTGCATTTAAAATTTAAGTGTGTTAACTGATATTGAGTTGCAAGGATAAGGATTGAATGCTTGTAAGCAGGGAAGATCACATGACAAAACTGGGTAAGACCAAACCAATAAGTGTTGAAAAACACTTGATGTCAGGGGTTGTATTAAAAAATATAGTTAGGTTGGTGTTGAAAAACACAATTTGCAAGGTGTCCTAAAGACTAACATAGCCAAGAGACCAAAGCTAACACAGTTATGCCCCCTAGACAAAGACCAATTCCAAACCAAGGCAACAAGGAAAAGGCATGATGGAGAAAGGCTAAGTGTCGAGGACACGTGCAAAGAAACAGGGGTGCAAAGGCCTCAAGTAGTGCCCATTTCCAAGTTTTCACCACTTGAATTTTTCTTTTTCTTTTTGTTGGAATAATAATTTTTCTGGATATATATCAAAGCACCTATTACTAAGATGATCATTTTTTCAAGACATTTTTCAATTTTTAGAATTTTCACAATATATCATTTTTTTAGATTTTTGAAATATATCATTTTTTTGTTGGATACAATTGTGTATTGTGTATTGTCTTTGATGTTACACAAATGTCATATCAGCCATCAGAGAGAGTCTACCGAGCTCAGATGGTTAGCAAAGCAATTTATAGTGACTACCGAGCATTCCTGAACATTACACAATAAGTTAGCTTTTACCGAGCTCACTTGGTAAGCAAAAGAAAGTTAGCTTTTATCAAGCTCACTCGATAAGCAAAGGAAAGTTAGCTTTTATCGAGCTCACTTGGTAAGCAAAGGAAAGTTAACTTTTACCAAGCTCACTCGGTAAGCGAAGAAAAATTAGCTTTTATCGAGATCACTCGGTAAATAAAGGAAGGTTAGTATTTATCGAGTTAACTTGGTCTCCAAAGGAAGTTGCAAGGTTTGCAGTATTTACCAAGCTCCATTTGGTTAACACTGGGGAAACCATTCTGAGCAGTGGTCACCAAGCTGGGTCAGGTAGTGAAGAATTTTATTGTTCTAAAGAATTAAGTTTAATTATTTTATGCAGCCGACTGATTTATGTTTTTCAGTTGATTGAGCCGACTTGACAATCTTTAAGGTATATATTAAAGGTCAAGTTGTGAATTCAAAAATTTAGAAGTGTGTGGATGCATAAAAGTGTGAATGTATGAATTCGAAAATATATGAGTGAATGTTGAGGAAGAATTAGACATCCCTATGAAGCTACAAAGTTGCATTCGATCAGTAAGGATTTAGTGAAGCAGAACAGAGATCTGTATTCAGAAAAGATAAGTTGCATATATTTCAGATCACTTCATTTTTGCTTTCTAATCATTGTAACAATGATTCAAAATCTCTTAACATAGTTGGTTTGACAGCCATTTTGTAAATCCTCTAACAAGGTGACAATTTAGTTGAATTATTTTAAAGACCTCTGACAAGGCCACTTCTAACAAGGTGATCAAATCCTCTAATAGGGTCACACCTAACAGTGTGTTTTGTAACCTTTAACAGGGTTGGCTCCTAACAGGGTTCACTTTAGAAGAGTGAAAATTGGTAACTAGTTACTTGGTGGTTTTTCCCAAATTGGATTTCTACGTTAAAAATGGTGTCTCTTGTGTTCATGTTATTTCTTTATGCATGCATGTTATCACTTTAAATGCTAAATAAGTTATCAGAACATCTATCAAGTTTCAAATTTATTTGTGAGATTGTCAGTAGCTATATTTTAAGACATCTAAGGATCTGTGGATTTATTTTTGTGGTAACTGATTCACCCCTCCCCTCTTAGTTACTCCATCTCTATTTCCAACAATTGGTATTAGAGCTTTTGGTGCTTGCAGGATAAGATTTCAAGGATCTAAGCCAAAGATCAGGATGTCTTACAAAAGGGAAATCCCAAGACTTAATAGAAATAACTTCTCAGCATGGCAAGGACTGATGAGACTTCACCTAGCATCCATAGGTGATACAGGACTGAAGTACCTTGATGAAAAATATGCAGAACCAACTGGTACACTATCTGTCAATGATATTGCTCAAAAGAAGACTCACAACATTATGATGATAGATATAGCATCTACTTTGAGTTATGAAGAATTTGATGATATCAAGGACTGCAAATCTTCCTTTGAAATGTGGGAAAAGCTGAAAGAGATCTATGGAGGAGATGATAATGTTAGAAGAGCCAAAGCAGAAAATCTGAGAGGACAATTTGATCAAATGAGGATGAGAGAGGATAAAAATATTGCAAACTATGTTGAAAGAGTTAAAGCATGTGTCAGTGCAATCAAAGCTTCTGGAGGAGATATTAGTGAAGAGACAATTATAAGTAAAGTTCTCAGAACTCTACTTTCCATTTATGCAATCAGAGTTTCTACAATTCAGGAAAGAAGATGTGAAGCAAATCATAAGATAAATCTAGAGGCTATAGTTGGAAGATTGACTGCATTTGAACTAGACAACTTTGATAACTATATTCTAGCTTCCAAGAACATTGAATCAACATTTGAAGCCAAACTTTCACTCAAGGAGAAAGGCAAAAAGAAATCTCAGTCAGAAAGTGAAGATGAATCAAACCAAAGTTCACACAGTGATCTTGAAGTAATTGAAGCCCTTCTAGCAAGGAAATATTCTAAAGGCAGAGGAAAATACAAAGGTAAAGTACCCCTAATCTATTTTTCATGTGAAGAAGTTGGTCATATTGTTGCTAGATGTCTAAACAAGCAGAATAAAAATGAAAAGTAAGATCAAAAATGGAATGGCAAGAAAGATTTCAAATCATTCAAGGACAAAGGTAAGAAAACATGTTTTATGGCTAAAGATTCTAATGATTCTAATGATGAAGACAAAGACGAGATTGTCTATATTGCTGTGAAAGATGAATCTGATAATGATGAAGAAATGACACTCATTTCTCATATGAGCAAAAATGATACATGGATCATAGATAGTGGTTGTTCTCATCACATGACTGGGGACAAAACTATGTTTGAATACTTTGAAGACTATGATGGTGGCAGTGTAAGATTTGGTAACAATGAACCTTGTTGTATAAAAGGAAGAGGAAGAATCCCTCTAACCAAAGAACTTATATGTGATAATGCCTATTGGGTAGAAGGACTAAACTATAATCTGTTAAGTGTGGCATAGCTACTCAATAATGGAATCAAAGTAGAATTCATGCATGGTAAAACAAGACTGTTGGATGGAAAGGAAAGCTAATTGGATAAGGTACTCAAACTAAAGGTAACTTGTTCTATCTTGAACTAGGTGAATGTTCATGTTTCATTGCTCAAGTTGAAGAAAGTTAGTTATGGCATAAAAGGTTGTGTCATGTAAAATTTGATAATTTGGTAAAGATAAGCAAATTCAAAAAAGTAAAAGGCATTCCCAACATAAAGAAACCTAAGGTCGGTCTATGCAAAAATTGTCAAATCAAAAAGATGGGAAAGACTAGTTTTAAAAGTAAAAATTATCAGTCTAAAGACATATTAGAAATTGTGCATACTGATTTATGTGGACCCATTAGAATTGAAAGCTATACTAGAGAAAAGTTCTTCATTCTTTTTGTTGATGATTACTCAAGAATGATGACAGTCATGTATCTAAGAAATAAATTAGAAGCATTTGAAAAGTTCAAATGGTATTTGGCAAGAGTAGAAAAGGAAACAGGAAAAAGATTAAACTGCTTGAGGTCAGATAGAGGTGGAGAATTCATTTCACATGAATTCAATAACTTTTTCATTGAAAGAGGAATCAAAAGATAGGTATCAGCCTCTGGAACACCCCAGCGAAATGGAATAGCTAAAAGAAGAAATAGATCCATCATGGATTGTGCAAGAACATTAATGATTGAAAAGAGCATTGCTATCAAATAATGGAAGGAAGCAATCAGCACTGTAGTGTATACCTTGAATCAAGTACAGCTGAAGAAAGACTCATTCAAAACCCCCTATGAGTTAGGGTATGGCTATAAACCTAATGTAAGTTATCTTAAAGTATTTGGAAGTAAATGTTACATTTTGAAAGAATCTAGAAAATGCAAATTTGATTTAAAAGGTGATGAAGGTATATTCTTTGGATACTCATGCACAAGTAAGGCATATAAATGTTTGAACTTGTCTACTCACAAAGTCATAGAAAGTGCACATGTGAAAGTTGATGAGTTTGCAGAAAGGACTGAAGAAGAAAGCAAAAGGGAACCAGAAGATTATAAAAGGTTTGTCTTTAGTGAACCTAATATAGTACCAGTTACATCAGAGAATCAGGAAACTTCTGCTCCTGAGTCATCTGTAATCGAGTTACAGGAAGTTCAAACCGAGCCACAACAAATTGAGTTAAATTTAGTATCTACCAAGCAAGTATTTACCGAGCAAACATCTACCAAGAAAATATCTACCGAGCTAGAATAGACAGAGCCTGAAGTTGAAATGAAAAAAGATAATAATGAAATCCATTCAAAAGGCAAGGAAATTGTATTAGCTAAGTATGTCAGGAGACATCATTCAGCAGATCAGATCATTGGAGATAAATCTAAAGGAACCATGACAAGAAATAAGCTAAAAGGTACTTGTTTACTTGCTGATTTTGAACCTAGGAATATCAAAGATGCATTGAAAAATGATAGCTGGATTGAAGCTATGAATGAAGAAATAAAGAAAATAGAGAAAAACAAGACATGGACTCTTGATTGGAACTAAGTGGGTATTCAGAAACAAGTTGGATGAAGATGGTAAGGTATCATGAAAAAAAGCTAGACTAGTATGCAAACGATATGTTCAAGAAGAAGGAATAGACTATGGAGAAACTTTTGCTCCTGTTGCAAGATTGGAAGGAGTCAGAACCTTACTAGCATATGCTGCTCACAAGGAATTCAAAGTTTATCAGATGGATGTCAAATCAGCATTCCTCAATGCTATACTAGATGAAGAGGTTTACATTGAACAACCTGAAGGTTTTGTTAATCTAGATAAGAAGAACATGGTCTGCAAATTACACAAGGCATTGTACGGTCTGAAACAAGCCCCTAGAGCATGGTATGAAATATTGCATAAATATCTTATTCAAATTGGTTTTCAAAGAACTACTGATAACAGTAGCTTGTATATTAAAGAAGGACCAGATAATAAGACTGTCGTGGTAGAAATATTTGTAGATGATACTATTTTCATAGGGAATGATGATCTATGCAAAGAATTCTCTGAACAAATGAACAAGGAATTTGAAATGTCTATGTTTGGTGAGATCAAATTCTTTGTTGGTCTTCAAATTCAACATAATAAAAATGGTATCTACATTACTCAATCAAAGTACATCAAGGAGATATTGAAAAAGTTTGGAATAGAAGATTGTAAACCAGTTGGTACTCCTATGTGTAATGGATTAAAACTTGCTAGGGAAGATGAATCAAAAGAAGTAGATCAAACATTGTATAGATCTATGATTGGAAAATTGCAGTATGTAGTTCATACTAGACCTAGTATTGCCCTTGCAGTTGGTATTGTAGCAAGATTTTCAGCAAAACCAAGAGAAAACCACTTGATGGAAATCAAAAGAATAATGAGATATTTGAAAGGAACTGAAGAGTATGGTTTATGGTATAAGTTTGGAGGAAATTTGGATTTGAAAGTATTTACTGATGCTGATTGGGCAGGAAACCTTGATGACAAAAAAAGTACAAGTGGAGGTGCATTCTTTGTTGGAAAAAGGTTGGTTTCTTGGACAAGCAAAAAGTAGAATTGTACATCTCAATCAACAGCAGAGGCAGAGTATGTTGCTGCAACAGTAAACTATTCTAACATTGTTTGGTTTAAACAGTTGTTGGAAGGCATGAAGATGGAAATCAAAGAACCAGTTGTTATGTTCTGTGATAATACAAGTGCAATCAACATATCTAAGAATCCAGTGATGCATTCCAAAACCAAGCATATTGAAATAAAATATCATTTTGTCAGAGAATTGGTGCAAGATAAGGAGATTAGATTGGAATATATTCATACAAAGGGCCAAATTGTTGACATATTCACAAAACCATTACCTAAGGATGCATTCTTGTATCTAAGAGGTAAGTTAGGGGTCACTCCCCTATCTGAAGTTCACTAAAATAAAAGTTTTAGTGATGCATCAACTCATACCAGATTGAAGATCTATCAGTTGATGCAGCATAATCAAGAAACATTGCATATGAATCAGTACTAAAGGTACACTAAAATTCATTTGAGTTTGAGTTGTCTTTGGCATGTGTTTTCAAAGAGGGAGAGTTTATTACTTTCATATCTCTCTGAAATTTTTTCAAAAGAGTTTTCTATGCAATTTCTTCACAGAAGGAGATTACTGTAAGAGGGAGAGTTTTCTATCTTAGAGGAAAAATTGTTATATTGACATGTTGTGTTTCCATATAAGTGAAAGACTTGTTTTCAAATTTCATTTCTGCTATGACATGTTGTGTTGCCATCAATGCCAAAGAGGGAGATTGTTGGATACAATTGTTAATTGTGTATTGTATTTGATGTTACACAAATTTCATATCAGCCATCAGACAGAGTCTACCAAGCTTAGATGGTTAGCAAAGCAATTTATAGTGACTACCGAGCATTCCTAAACACTACACAATAAGTTAGCTTTTACCAAGCTCACTCGGTAAGCAAAGGAAAGTTAGCTTTTACCGAGCTCACTCGGTAAGCAAAGGAAAGTCAACTTTTATCGAGCTCACTCGGTAAGCGAAGAAAAATTAGCTTTTACTAAGATCACTCGGTAAACAAAGGAAGGTTAGTATTTACTGAGTTAACTTGGTCTCTGAAGGAAGTTGCAAGGTTTGCAGTATTTACCAAGCACCATTTGGTTAACACTGGGGAAACCATTCTGAGCAGTGGTCACCAAGCTAGGTTGAGCAGTGAAGAATTTTATTGTTCTAAAGAATTAAGTTTAATTATTTTATGCAGCTGACTGATTTATGTTTTTCAGTTGATTGAGCCGACTTAACAATCTGTAAGGTATATATGAAAGGTCAAGTTGTGAATTCAAAAATTTAGAAGTGTGTGGATGCATAAAAGTGTGAATGTATGAATAAGAAAATATATGAGTGAATGTTGAGGAAGAATTAGACATCCCTATGAAGCTACAAATTTGCATTCGATCAGTAAGGATTTAGTGAAGCAGAACAAAGATCTATATTCAGCAAAGATAAGTTGCATATATTTCAGATCACTTCGTTGTTGCTTTCTAATCATTGTAACAGTGATTCAAAATCTCTTAATAGAGTTGGTTTGACAGCCATTTTGTAAATCCTCTAACAATGTGACAATTCAGTTGAATTGTTTTAAAGACCTCTAACGAGACCACTTCTAACAAGGTGATCAAATGCTCTAACAGGGTCACACCTAACAGTGTGTGTTGTAACCTTTAATAGGGTTGGCTCCTAACAGGGCTCACTTCAGAAGAGTGAAAATTAGTAACTAGTTACTTGGTGGTTTTTCCCAAGTTGGGTTTCCACGTTAAAACTGGTGTCTCTTGTGTTCATGTTATTTCTTTATGCATGCATTTTATCACTTTAAATGCTAAATAAGTTATCTAAACATCTATCAAGTTTCAGATTTATTTGTGAGATTGTCAGTAGCTATATTTTAAGACATCTAAGGATTTGTGGATTTATTTTTGTGGTAACTGATTCACCCCTCCCCTCTCAATTACTCCATCTCTATTTCCAACATTTTTTGTATTTTTTTTAGGATCAATAAATATGTACAAAGAATTCCCATAGATAGAATGAGAATCACTTCCAAACAAGAGCACATCATTTAGTCCCAATGTCTAACAAGGTAGAGGACATGATGGACCAACAAGCTGGTGGATATGATGGATAAGAAAGGAGTGTATGAAGCAAGTGAAAGTGATCTTCGAGGATTGATTCCTCAAGAGTACCCAAGATAAGGAAAAAATGTCATGTAAAGCATAGTTGGAAAAGAAAAGAAAGGCCATCATAGGATAATTCATGAAAGCATAATGTAAAAGTGGGAAAGATGCAATCCAAAGGAGTAGACATGTCAAGAGGCTTCATAACATCATATTTTACTCTTTTTTTATTAGATCAAGACCAAAGGGGTAAATGGGAAAAGGATAGAAAAAGACTAGAACGAATGGAGGAAACTAGATATGAAAGCTAAACATGAAAGGAAAGGAAACAAGATCATCATAAGATAACTCATAAGATAGCCAAATGTTTGTGTATAGGTCAACATTGTCAAGATAAAAAAGAGAAGACAAAATGGATGAAAGATGTAGAAGAACTACACATGATGCTTGATTGTTAGGTTTTCATCATGATACTTATCCAAGGTGCCACAAGGGAGTGGTTTTCACCATAGGAGGATGAATTTATTTCTATTTACTTTGGCTACCAAGGTACTGATTACCAGGTTTTCACCAAGGCACATTTTTAAATTTTTCATTTTTTTCTTGCTTTTTTTCAAATTTTTTGCATTTTTTGGAAGAATTCAAGATTTTTAGATACTTATCCTTGAAATTTTAAACCAAACCATGACATGCAGAGGAGTTGAAATGATATGCTCAAAGATGCTGATAGGGAAAGGAAGATGGAAGACAAAAATGGAGGATATGGCTTTATGCAAAGCGAGTGAGATTGGAAGATGGAAATGAAAGCAAGATCAATGTCAATACACACCTTGAAGGGTGGAGAGAGGATGTAGAAAATGTGAATGAAGGAATACATGAAGGAATATGGTGAGTGGATAGAAGAGGTTGCAGTTTAGGCACATGGAATGGAAGAATGCTTTTGGAAGAAGATGAAGTGGAATTCTTTGGAATCTTGAATGTCAACTTCAATTATTGTTCAACATTAGACTCTCTCAAGAGGGACTTTGGAATCCATATAGCCATAGGCCTCTTTTCATTTCTTTTTGATGATTTAGACATAATATGTTCAATAATGGATTTTGGAACCCATACTTGTCTTATAATTATTTTTCTTAGATATCTCTTTTGACTTTATGCCTCCATGTTGATTAGAGGAGACATGGTGGTCTTTTTTTTTATATGATTTCTTGAATTTCTTTTTTTTTCTTGTATTGAACATTTAGGTTACTTCCAAATGACTTGAGGCTTGTGGAAGAAGAAGGATGATATGACTAGTTTAGGTGAGTGGGTGGATGAAAAGGATTCAAGGATATGCATCTACATTGATCTCGAGTAAATATAGGAGAGGAAGGGATGCAAGGACCCAAGATGGATGAAGAATTAGGAGAGTTGGGAGGGAAAAGTGAAGGGATATAAGGACCCAAGATGGAAGGAAGACATGAAGCATTTAGTATTGGTGGGGGAGGTCCAAGGATGGATGTGGAAGATTCATGCATCAAACTTTTGGATGAAATTAGATAGATTAAAGTTAACAACCTCTTTAAATATCTAGATCAAATAAATTCTTCAACTATTTTCTAGGCAAACACTTTCAGCCCCCAAATCAATTGCAGTGTCTACAAACCAATTTCTCTCTTAAAGAAAAATATCACAACTTAGTAGCTAGAAAGATATAGAGAAAAAATCTTGAAATCTATAACTATTCATTTCCACATAAAATACTTAAGAGATACCCACAAAAAGATACATGAATAACCAATTAATTTATTTATATTTTTTACCTTTCAAATTCCATTTTTTTAAACTAGTGTCTTTCATTATTATAACATAGATGCAAAGCGTCAAAGTTTTTGCCCAAGTTAAATGCAATTTGTTGAAAGCTAAAAAGTAATAATCTATAACAATTGAAGTGTAAATTTAATATAGGAAATATGAATTACAATAGAAGATGTAGTAATATTTCATAATAAACTATAATATTTCACTTTAAAAAGAGTAGAGGTGAATGAAGTATATGTTAGAGTAAAGTATTAATTTAATTGTATTAATTAAGTTAACTTTACTCCCTTCTTAAGATTTAAATTTCATGCACTTGCATTATTCATTTAATAATTAAACTAATAATTAAAAGTTTTTTTTTCTATTAGAATTTTCTATTAGGTTTTTTGAACTCCTATAACAATTGATCTATTGTACTTTTTATTCATTCCTTTTGGTTAATAATAAAATCTTGGATATTATTAGAGCTAATTCCTTGTACTTTTCTTCTCTCTCCTTCTCTGTGAAAGATTTTTGCATGCAATTTTCTTGGGCTTAGAAGATTTTCCCCCCATCAAATCTTACATGATATCAAAGCTAGATAGGTTACAATTTGTCTAGATTTTTTGAAGGGATAGAGATCAAGGGCTTTTTGGACCTACTCTAGTATTTTTTGAGCATATTTTGTGGAAATAGGGGGATCTCTAAAATTTAGAGCACTTTGAGAAAAAAAGACCTCATTTTTGCACTTGCAGCGTCTAAAAACCCCCTAGTTCATATAAAACATGTCAAATTTGGACATTGTAGCCTAGAGAGAAATTTTTTCCAATAGGGTTGTACAACCTTTGCATGTAGATGAAGGAATTTTTTTATTAATATATATATTAAAAAAATAAAAAATAAAAAAGTGTTTATAAAAAATGCAACATGTTTTAAATAACCATGTTGCTTGTTGGGCAGAGGGACCACCAATGCACCACCCTAGAACCTCTACTGTCACTATTGATGTTGCCCGTGTCTGCCATCATCGCCCAAGCTACACACAAAATTTACTGGTTCCCACCACCTATGTGTTAGTCATGGTCATTGAATGCCCTATGTGCAGCCTCTCGTCATATGCAAATCCCTAGGACTTATTTTTGGCTCCTAAGGGGTTTGTTTAATTTTTTTTTTGCCTTCTAAACTTACCTATTTTTTTTTGTTATATCTTGAGCATATGGAGGCATTTCCTAGCAAACAAAATATCTTTGAAAAGCTAATTCTAAGAGAAATGTGATGGTATTGGATTTTTCTAGTATGGTACCTATATTTACTTTTGAAGTTCGATGATCTTTTTTATATTTTGGGGGGCATAACTTGCTCATTTTAGCTCTAATTTTCAATCCAAAAGAAGCACCAGAAAGATCTTCTCGAACACTAATCATATTTTCTATTATTTTCATAAGTATTTGACTAAGGTACACATGATTTCATACTAGATTTTTTTTGAGCTCTCTTTCATGTATTTTCTTTCCTAAGAAAATTGGAGTTTCATTATTTGTATTGTGGGGGTTTTTAAAAATTTCTTTCTATTATTTATGTAAAAAAACCAACATTCAAAAATACAAAAAACAAAACCCCTTCTGCATCTTATGTCTAGTTCTGGAAGATAACATTATTAATAATACAAATTCAGAGTAGTTGAGGCACCACTTATAGCATGGGAGACTCCTCTTCAGTTGAGCCTCTTACTTTTCATAACTACCATCTCTAGAATGACCATATGATCACCTTCTCAAATCAAGGGGGTTATGGTCCTATTTGGATGAGGTTTAGACTTAGTTAATACACCCTTTTAAGGTTATGAAACACAAGAAAAAAATGGATTAGGTTATGATATTGTTATCATTGCATATTACAAATAATATTCTCTTCATCTTGATGGTTGTACTACTCCTCGTGAGATCTAGATCAATTTTGAGAGGTTGTTTGG
This sequence comes from Cupressus sempervirens, assembly GCA_028749045.1. Classification (NCBI taxonomy): domain Eukaryota; kingdom Viridiplantae; phylum Streptophyta; class Pinopsida; order Cupressales; family Cupressaceae; genus Cupressus; species Cupressus sempervirens. The sequence goes on along the minus strand of CM053783.1, from coordinate 296,639,315 downwards.
CACTATTAATTAGTTTAGAGCACTTCAGATTGAGGAAAAGTTAACATTGTTGATACCAGATTCATTTCCTACTATTGAGGATTTTCTATCGAAGTTCAAACAATAGAGGTCTTTGTCCCAAGGTTGTGGGAAGAACAAGATTGATGATGAGTACATTTACCTAATTTTGTATAAGCTTTAAGGGAACTTTCATATTTTCTCCTCTACTTTTTACTCTACTATGGCTACCTTGGGTCCTAGATTCAAAATGCCCACTTTTGAGGTGTTCTATCATTAGTTGACTAGAGAAAAGGCCAAGCTCACTTAATTTGATTCTCTCACTAGATCAAAGAACCAGATATTGGTTTCTCAGATATCTAAGGGGAAGTAGAAGAAAAAAAAAGCCCAAGTTAGATTCAATAGGAAGTGAGTACTCATCCAAGCCACCTCAAAAATTAGATAACAAGAACCCCCCTCCCAAAGGAAATTTTCTAATTCTGGGGAGTTTTCCTCCAAGACTAGGAAGTACACAGGTGATCCTTGTAGTTTCTCTAGAAAGGAAGGGCATCTAGTTTCCAAGTGTTGGAAATGACTTGAGGCACTTGAGGAAGCCATGCAGAAGCATACTATTTATTCTCTAAAGCCACCTCCTCCTCCTAGGAAAGAAAATGCTCTTTTTGCACAAGCTATGTCTTCTACCACTACATGGATCCTTGATTTTGGTGCTTTGAACCATATGACACACTCTCCTCATTTGGTTACCTTACTTCATCATAATACTACTACACATTACAGTTGGTGACTCAATATATCTTATAGTTTTAGGTTTAAGCACCATTTCATTAGATGGTGGTTTTTTACAAGATGTTCTTTTATTTCCTACCATTTCTAAAAAACCCCTCTCTATTTACCATATTTAATATTCTAGCTCTGGTAAAATAGTTGAGTTATCCCCACATGATGTGGTTATACAAGATCTCCATAACCTTGATTTGGATATGGCTACTAGGAGTGTTGAATTAGAGTTTCACTTATATAGTTTTGATGGCTTCAAGAGCTTTGATTCATTAGGTGTTTCTCTTGTTACTCATGTAGAAACAATGAGGAAACTTTTGCACATGCATTTTGTACATGTCAAGTACATATATCTACAATAGATGAGTATACAAGAGCTAGTGATTAGGTTTCCTCATATATCTTGTACTAATGTTGTTTGTCAAGGTTGTGATCTTGGAAAACAACACCAAGATCCTTTTTTGATAGCTAGAGCCTCATGTGATAAGAGACCATTAGAGTTGATACACAATGATCTTATGTCATTTCCCACTCTTTTTTCCAGTGCTCATTATGTGCTCACCTTTGTTGATAACTTCTCTAGATGCACGTGGGTATACTTTATAGAGTACAAGTTTAATGTCTTTGATTAATTTTGGATCTTTAAGAAATTTGTGGAGAAGTAATCTATTCTTTTTGTTAGGTGTATACACAATGAAAATGAGGGAGATATGTGAATCATTATTTACATGATTTTTGCACTAAGCATGGTACATTACATTAGATGATAGTTCCCCATACTCCTTAGTAGAATGGAGTTCATGAGAGAAAGAATAGAAAATTGTTGAAGATGGCTAATTATATGATCCATTCTTGATATATACAACCTTCTTTCTAGGAAAAGGTAGTGAATTGTGCCAGTTACATTCAGGATTAGATGCCTCATAATCTATTATGACATATGATTCTTGAGGAAGCTTGGTTCCATGTTAAGTCTAATGTTTCTACATTACAAGTTTTTGGTAGTGAGGCCTGGGAATTTATTCCATATGGTTAGAGGAAATCCATAGAGAGGAAAAGATGACCATTGATATCTTTTGGCTACTATGAGGATATGAAGGTGTTCAGGTTGTTTGATCCTAATTCTAGAGAGGTCTTATTTCAGTGAGATCACTAGTTTGATGAGCGGCATCCTCAGATGGAGTCTCCATCACCATATTCTCCCTCAATTCCCTATACTTCATCTACTCCTTAGGATTCTATATCCTTTGAGAATGATTTAGATGATGATCCACCTACCCCACATCCTCTTGATATTCAATGTGTACCCAATTGGCCTTGTGATATTGTTATTGTAGCTAATTCCTTAGAAGGTGATCCTTCATATACATGTTACACTTGTGCATAGACATATGGTACTAGTATTTTGAGTTATGACATTTCAAATGATCCTAATACATTTTCATAGGTGACCTACATGAGGAGATCTATATGGAGAACCCTCAGGGTTTTGTGTAGGACTCATCTTTAGTGTACATACTTATGATTTCTTTATATGGTCTCAAACAAGCCCCTAGGGCTTGGTATGAGAAGATGGATTCCTTCTTTCTTACCTCATAGTTCACACACTATCATTTTGACCCTAAAATTTACATTCAACATCATGGGGCTGATCTTCCAATACCTGTGATCTATCTTGATGATGTCGTTATTAAAAGAAATTCTTCCTCTACAATTCAAAGTGTTTAGCTATCCTTGAGAGAATAGTTTGAGATGACATATCTTGGGCTTATGCACTATTTTTTGGCCCTATAGGTTATTCAATCTTCAGATGCAATTTCTATACTCCATTAGAGTTATGCTCTTGATATACTTCAGAGGTTCAACATGCTTTATTAACAAGCCTTCTCCCACACCTTTTTGGTCAGGTGTTGTTTTATGTACCACTTGACCTTCTCCTATAGTGGATTCCATCTTATATAGACAACTTGTTGGTAGTTTATTGTATCTGACTCACACACATCTTGATATTTCCTTTATGATTGGAATTAAATCTTGATTTTCACATGATCCTCATTAGATTCATTGGAAAGCTACCAAACATATATTGAGGTATATTTAGGGCACTACTTCTTGTGGCATTCACTGCACATCAAGAGATCCTCATATTGTTGGTTTAACTGAATCTAATTGGGTTGGTAACACTAATGATCAAAATTCTACTTATAGATTTGTCTTTCATCTTGGTTTTGGTCCCATCATATGGTCTTGCAAGAAGCAAGAAGCTCTTACGTCATCATCTACAAAGGTAGAGTATCGAGCAACTATACTAGCTAGTTAGTAGGTTTTATGGCTTTGGAAGTTGATGATAGAGTTTGGTTTTCTTCCTAATAGTCTCACTATTATTTGGTGTGACAATTAGAGTACCATCCATATTTCCTACAACCCATTGAGAATCAACAGACCAAACATGTTGAGATCCATATTCATTTCATTAGGCAGTTGATCCAGGATGGTTCTCCTAGCTTGGAGTACATTCCCACCTTAGAGCAGGTTGCTAACATCTTCACTAAAACTTTTATGTCCCCATAGTATCTACAACTACATTCTATGTTTGGGGTGAAGGAAGTTTTCCTAGGAGGGTCTATGTGAGGGCTTTCTTCCTTTCTTGTTCAACTTTCAAGATCTTTCTATCTCCTTTTGGAGTAGGGTTTTTCCCATGTGTTTTTTCCTATTTCTCCATTTCATAGAGATTTGATTATGATTGGGTACCTCATCAAGCCATATTGTTAGGACCAAATTTTACATCCAATATTGTAGTTCATTTTATTTTTTATTGTATTATTTGTAGTTGCATTGTTTCTCATCTTAAGGGGGGTGTTAGAGTTGTATTAATTAAATTAACTTTACCTCCTTCTTAAGGTTTCACTTTCATGCACTTGAATTAGTCATTTAATTATTAAATGCCTTTTTTCCTATTAGGGTATCCTATTAGGTTTTTTGATCTCCTTCTACAAGGATTGATCTATTGTACATTTTGCATTCCTTTTGGCTGTCAATACAATCTTGGATATTCTCAAAGAAAATTCCTTGTGCTTTTTTCTCTCTCCTTCTTTGTGATAGGTTTTTACATGTAGGTTTCTTGGGCTTAGAAGATTTTTTTCATCAAATCTTATAGTATGTACAATAATATGTAACTTTTATAGTCTTAATATTAAGAAAGTGACTCACTTTGGACCACTTATCTTTGTTACACCGACCACTACTTGTAACATGATATATTAAGTAATAGTTTTTTCATGGAGGCCTTCTACGAAATTGAGTCTTAGGGCACGATCCCAATCTCATCACTTTTTGATGTCAGAGTCTTAAACATAGCAAGACTTAATCCCTATTGGGCTCTTTCAGATCCTTTCAAATTCACTACTAGATAAGGGGCCAATTGATGTAAATAATAGATTTTAAAATAAATATCCATGAATTATGTTTTTGGTGTTATCTAGTACCCACAAATGTTGTATCATAGATGTTGTCAGTGAACACAAATTATGTGAGGAAATTATAGAATGAGAATTTATGAATGAGAAAAGAAGTTTTAAGATTTTACGTTTACTTGTCAATGGGACCTCTTTTTTACTTTCCACTTAATCCACTCTCACCTTTGAGATTTTAAAAATAAAATAAAATAAAGATTGTATATAGCTTTTAAAGTAATTCAAATTAAATACCATCCAAAAATTTTATATTCTTGTCATCCAAAGATTTATTATTGATGACATTTGCATAAAAATATTCAATTGACTTTAAAAAATACTAAAGTAGAGATATTTAGAAATTATTCAACAAAAAATATAACTAATTAGAATTTTCAAAATGACTAGATTTTTGTAGAGGACAAGATTTTTCTTGACTTTTGTACAAAATGGATAAAACAACCTTTGTTTAATATAAATATTATAATCAATAAAAAGTTCAATAAAAAACAAAACAAAAAGATTATTTGAAGGTGCAAATGAAATCTAAACTAAAGATTGGTGAGTTAAGAAATAAGAACCCTCTCACTAATCCTCAATGCAACCCTCAATTATAGAGAAATATATATTATAGGGAGAACTAATCGACCTAGTGAAGTTTCATTAGCAGCTTAATCTATATACTTGATTTGAATCATTTTGGCATTGCTATGTTAAATGATTCTCCAAGATTCTTAAAAGAAATAAAAAATTTGAAAGTAGTTTTTTTCCTTAATTCAATTCATTTGTACATTCTCCATATATCAAATTAAGAATTACATGCAAGTCTAAGAAATTTAAAGTTTCAGATGTTTCAAAATAATAATGTGATTTGAACAAAAGAATTGAAAAAATATAATATATTATTAAGAAAAATCACTTAATATGTTAAATAAAATGTTTGTTAAACTTATTTTCATTATTTTTATAATTCTATAGAATTTAAACTAAAAATTAAATTATATGTCTAGATGGTTCTACATTGCCTACTTTAATCATCATTTCATATCAAATTACTCAGACATGTGCTTTATCTAACTAGGGGAATATTAGTTTTCATAATACCACATTATTCTAGTACTATTTGGTCAATCAACTAATTCCCAGTGTTTCATTTTATCACCTTACATCAAATTGTGCATTTAGGGTTCTTTCATCAATTCTAGTTTAATCTAATTAAGATTTAATGCAATTCTATTCATTAAGCCTAGTACTCAGAATCAACAAAAATCCTATAATTTCCCTTTCAATTAGGGCCTATTTGGCTACAGAATAGGAATAGAGGAATAAGGTTTTTTTGTACTAGTTTTTTTAATTCTAGAATAGAAAATAGGAATAAGTATTCCTATTTTCTGTTTGGTTAGACAAAAATGAAATTAAAATTTGAATAAGAAGATGTGAACAAATCATCACCAGTGACCCTAATTTGATCATGCATGAAAACTTCAAACTTATAGACTAGTGACCCTGTTAGTGGTTTGTGCAACAATGATGCCTCTGATCCAGTAGAGGTTTTGGCCAGATGGTGAAAGTGTGAGGGTTGGAAAATTGTTCTTCACTAAAACTATTCATTTTGGCTAGAACCTTCTAACTAGATGGGTCCCCTCTACAATCGACACTCTCAGGGATTTGAGAGTACTTAACCTAGAAAGAAATGGATTTTGGGGAGAAATTCCAATGTTACTCATCAACTATACAAGATTATGGTAATATGTTTGAGGGGTCAATTCTAGAGGATATCTACAACAACCTGCCCAAAATGAAAGGGATTTCCCTAAGCCATAACAATATAAGTGGAAATGTCCCTAAAATATGTAGGAAATTGTTTGATAATCCATACATTTGACATAGGTGACAACATGTTGAATGAAATGATACCCGAAGAGATGAGGATGCTAAGTGGCCTGTAAATAAATTTTTTAGCCTTAATCGTATCCTTCCTCTCACAGAATGCTATGTGCATTCATCCCACTCCAATTCAAAATCTTTCAAGAAATACAAATAGATTCAAATAGTCTACACAGGTCCAAAAACATGCAACCCACACATTTTGCATGGTTGATAATTTGGACTATGAGCCTTCAATGAAGTAGACTTGAAATTTTATCAAATTGTCAAAAGGAAAATTGGAATAGGATTTGGCATTTCCTATTCTGCCTATTTATAAAATGCTCATTTTTGGGCCAAAATGGGAATACATATTCTTATTCCCAATTCTAATTTGGTGCACCCAAATTAAGGATTTGAAAATTTGGGTATTTATAAATGCCAATTCCAGTCTAATTTCAACTGCCAAATGGGCCCTTAAAGTGTCAATCAATTCAATGAGGATTTTCCCTCTATTTTACAAGTACAACATAATAGACACCATCAAAACCAAATCATGTCAAATACAACACCATGAATGATCCCTGCAATACATCCCTATAACAACCCACACACCAAAATGCAACATATTTAAAATTGGAATCCAAAAACCACAATAAAAACAAGCTCTAAAACCTTTCCTTTTCTAAGAAAGAAACAAAATAACCCATATACTTACCGTGAATCCATGTTTTTTTTGGAATTACAATAGGAAAGGTAAACTCTGGGGGGGTGAATCAGTGCTTTAAACTTTAACCCATGAAACATTCACCACACATCCATCTCACATATTCAATAAGTAAACTAAAATACCATGTAAAGAATATACATCTAAAGCATGTAAACAAGTAAGTATTTACACATATATGACACAAGATATGATTACCCAAAAACCTTCCAATGAGAAGGTAAAACTGGGGTGGGGATGTCACCCACAAATCTTCAATACTATAGTAATAAAGTGTATCCAATGAAGGTTACAATGTTTGATCATGAAACATGATATACCTTGTGAAAGGTTTCTCCTATTAAAAGCTTACAAAGACTATTAGGTCTTACCCTATTAAAGTATTTCAACACCTTGTTAGAAGTGTTCTTGGTTAAAGGACTTTAACTCACAATTAAGTAAGCACCTTGTTAGAGGATTTGAATACAGACTGTTAGGACTACTCGGTTAAGACATTTAACTAATTCACCTATTAGAATGTCTCAGTAATGATCCTACAATTAGAACTCTATTGCTTGATGACATATCACTTCTATAATGATGTATACTTGATCCTTCTTGATCATATGTCTCTTTGTTGTTCACTGTTTCCTTCCTCTATTCTCCTTTATCTGATTCTGCAATGCAATTCAAATCATAATACCTTGGTCACCATGAATTTCCTAGTTTACGCATGCAAAAATATCCTTGATAATTCATTCATTCCCTCTCTATCCATAAAAGATTTAGGGTCCATCCTTCTTAAGAAGATCTAGGCGACTTACAGTTAGGTATGAATCAATGACTGTAATTCATCCACATTGCCACTTAAGCCTTCCCTTTACCTAATTAGATGTGTGTAATAAATAGGGATTCCCACTTAAGATTCATCCTTATCAAAAAAATATCGTAATTCAATCCTTGAGTTAGCCAAAAAATGGTTTACATAGTAGTTTGTGCCAATACAAACAACTATGTCAAAACTGTGTTACTCAGCATCTGAAGTCCTTGGTGCTTGGCACTAACTATGACTTCAATGTTGTCACTCAACATCTGAATGACTTGGCAGACACTACTTTCTCAGCTCCTAAATCACTTGGCACATATTGTCTTCTTGTCACTCGAGTGACTTAGCATATGAGTGACTCGACACTCACTATTTACTTGGCATGCTCTAATTTACATGTTGTGCTTGACATATGTTACTTTTTTGGCATGAACTAAGTAAATGACTTAAGTGTATAGACACTCACTTGTCATAACCAATCTTATATTAAGAATATCCCCCTTTGATATGAGTGTCAAAAACACTTAGTCATACATTAATACTCTTATTCTTATGAGCATAACATAAATGAATATTTGAATTCTATAAAAAATTTCAAAATATCAAAATTTTGCATCATGACTGATAACTAAATATCTTATAAATCACCCTGAGTTGATTGATCTATTTTTTACTATACTTTGTATGAAAATATTTCTCTTGTTGAGTAGATTTTCCTCAACTAATATCCTCTATTTCTGCTTGTTTGTTCTTCCACGTGCTCTTACTCCTCCATTCTTGCTCATTCCTCCTTTGCTCTTAGTCCCCCTTTTTGACACTGATGTCAATGGCTTATACACTAATAGTGTGTTTTTCCAAAAAGGATTTGTGGAACTCAAGTATAATTTTAAAAGTTGCATCCCAAGCATCATGAGCTACCTCCAAAGACTTAATTTGGATGGCCAGCTCGACAACAAGGTGTACTAAGCCATCTAATGTACAAAGATTGGGGTCTTTCTTCATAAGTATTTCTGCATAGCCTAGCTCCTTGTGTAAAATCTCCATGTGAGGAGTCAATGTAGATTGGATGTTGATTAGTTTAGCCCTTATGTTGGCTTCATCTTCTTGTAATGATGCTAACTGACTTTGGGTTTGCAAGAGGGTCTTAAAGTATTTTTCACTTTGAGCTAGAGTCATGGGAAATTTTGCACCTTATGATTGCATTTGACTCTCCAAGCTTAGGATGCGATTCCTTATCTCCTTTATGAAGAGTGTAGGATTACACAATTTAGTTTATAGAGAAAAAAAATGTTCTCTAGTAACTTCTTCACACTATCTATCTTAGGTGCCAATTCAACCTGTGTTAGTGCAATTTCACTCATTCACTCTATTTTGAAACTTCTTTTCAGACCATTCTAATAGTTTGACATTAGTATCCAAGTCTATGTCACTTACTCTTTCCATTATACTGGTCAATTATTCAATGATTAGCTTTGTTTCATTTGGAGTAGGCAGATTGAATGCATCTAAGAAAATGTCTTTGATCTCAATCAAATCTTTCGTCTACCTATGTTCCCTTCTGAGAAATTCTTGATGTTTCTTTCTTGCTAAGGCTTCTTCTAGTATACCCATCTGCTCAATTGTTATTGCTGCATAATCAAACTTGGACAATATAATTTCTTCATCTAGGCTAACATCTCCATAAGTGATTACCTCTTCTAACTTAGATGAGCTAGGACTTGGCACTAAGAATTGCAATGGTGTAGCATCTGTGCTCAACCTCTGAAGAGTTTGACTTGAAGGAGTTCCAAATTTTAGTAATGTCACCAGTGCTTGAATTGCTACCATCTCCTTTTCCTTGGGTGTCAAAATTATCTCTTTAGATTTCTCCTTTTATGCTTCTTTTCTTTAAGTTGCGCCTTGATCTTCTATTGGAGATGCAGGTGTATCTTCTTGACCTATTTGAATTTGTGTCCCATCATTTACTAGTGTTTCCACCTTGTCTTTTTTAGATTCTTGTACATTTTCTAAGACTAGAGTGCATTCCATGAGTGTATTGACAATGCAACCTTCTTTCTCTTTCCTTTGATATACAACTAACGGTTGTGAAGGTTGTACACTTGTGACTTAAGGAGTGATTGTAGGTGTTTCTTGTGTTTTCACTTCCTCCCATGCAGTCATAGTCTCTAACTTTTGAAGTTCATCTACACTTGCCAATACAAGGTTGTCACATAATTTGGCCTGTATTGTAGATTGGATAAGTATCCTTTTCGAATCCTCCTCTATTACAGGACTGACATTTTGATCAGTAGGATTAGAGATATCATTTTCTTTGACAGTTTTAGTAATTGCACTTATCACCTCTAGAGGACTAGCACTCAGCATTTGTGTATCTTGTAAACTCTAATCTTGTTGCTACTCTTCTTCAGTTGTTGCATGATCATCAAAATTCATATCAGTGCCTCCCTTAATTGTTCATTGTTCATTGTCATCTTCTTCATCATTTTATACCTCAATAGGTTCTTGCTCACCATCTTTGGTTGTGGCCAGTCCATATGTAATCTTCCACGTTTGTTTGAACTTTAATACAACATCCTCTATGTTATTCTATAATATGCTAAATTCCCTATACTTAGGTACAAATCTTGCAACATATTTCTTTATGGTTTTAGACATTTGTGCCTTGCTAAGTTATAACATAACTTGAGCAAGGGTTATCTCCCTAATTTTCTTCTTTGTGTCTAAACAATAGTGCCATTTCTGGTCAACTCTCCTATAAACTCTTAAGTATGGAGTTGGCAATTTCTAGAGGAGTTTTCTTAAAAGTAACCATCATGGCATATATTGCCTCCTCTACTTGATTCTTCTCAATATTTCCAAAGTTATCAAATTCAATGTGAGAGAAACCTGATAAATCAACATTGTTTCTATTGTTCTCACATAAATTATCTACGTCTAAGGAGGGACTGTGACTCACCACTTGGAATTGATTGTTGTTACCAGATTCCATTTTCTCCTCATCAGATTCAACCTAAGCAACATACTTTCTTCTCGATCTTTTTTGTACTCCACCTTCTTGTTCTTTAGGCTTGGCTACCTCTTTAGCCTTCTGTGCAATGAATCTTGTACTAGACCTTGTGGTAGGTGTTTTTGTTTTAGGCCGGCTTGGTTTTGCAACCTTCTTTGGTTTTCTCACTACTTGTGTCTTTTCCTTTCTTTTCCTTTTGTCAGTAGGAATAGGTGTTTCCTCAACTTCTTCTCCATTGGAACCTTCTATATTTTTTACTTCTTCTTCTTCTTTTTGATCCTCTCCCTGAACTTGTATCAGTGCTAGTGGTGTTTGAGCCTATGTATCTTCGTCTTCTTCTTTTCCTTCTTCATATTCCTCTTCTTCCTCTTCCTCAGCTCCTTCATCAAATTTTTCTTTTAGTTTCTTTACCAATTTGTTATTCTTCTTGATTATAGAGGCAGTCTTCAATTCCATGGTGATTTTTTATTTGGCTAATTCATAATTACCAAAAGCTTGGGCTTCTTTGTCCACTTCTTTTGCAAGTAATGTTGTGATTGTTGCAAAGGCCTCATCAACATTAATCTCATATCTTAATGGCCTTAGCCATCTTATCCTAGGAATTTTTGCTTGAACATATGTGTGAATAGTATCAATTCGAAAGAAAACATCATCATAATGTTTCTCCACTAGTGAAACTAGTATCCTTAATCTCTTCTTCATAGATTGTTTAAAATCTTCAAAATAACTAGTCATTATTTACTCAAAGTTATTACCTAATTGTTCAATAAATTCCCTTATTTGTACTACAATTGATCTATTTGTATTTCATGAAAACTTACCAATGTAGGAAATGTATTCTACACATAGAAGAAAATACATACCATAATAGATCTAAATTTACACTGAGCACTCTTTGATTTCCTTATAGCTCCTAGATTTTCAATCAATTGTTGCAACTGCAACTCAGCAAGATCACGAGTATGATATTTCTTCACAATTTTATATCCCATATGCACTGTAATGCAAGGTACACTATTTAGTTCACCTATGAAAATGTATATATCCTAATACATTTTAGATGATCTTGATACTTGAATTCCTTTTTGCATGGAGACCTACAGAAGGAGATATATATGGAGAAGCATCAAGGTTTCGTGTAGGACTCTTCTTTACTGTGTAGACTTATGATGTCTTTACATGGTCTCAAAAAAGCCCCTACAGCTTGGTATGAGAAGGTTACAAGGATAAGGTCCTTTAGTGTGCAGACTTATGATGTCTTTTATGCTATCCAATAAAGGTTACAATGTTTGATCATGAAACATGATCTATCCTGTGAAATGTCTGCCATGTTAAAAGCTTACAAAGACTATTAGGTCTTACCCTTTTAAAGGATTTCAACACTCTATTTGAAGTGTACCTAGTTAAAGGACTTTAACTCACAATTAAGTAAGCACATTGTTAGAGGATTTCACTATAGCCTGTTAGGACTACTTGGTTAAGAGATTTAACTGATTCACCTATTACAATGTCTCAGCAATGATCCTGCAATTAGCACTCCATTGCTTGATGATAGATCACCTCTATACTAATTTATACTTGATCCTTCTTGATCAAATGTCTCTCTTTTGTTCAATGTTTCCTTCCTTTTTTCTCCTTTAATTGATTATGCAATGCAATTTAGATCATAATAACCTGGTCACCGTGAATGTCCTAGTTTGCATATGAAAAAATTTAATTGATTATTCATTCATTCCCTCTCCATCCATAAAATATTTAGGGTTTTTCCTCCTTAAGAAGACCTAGGTGGCTTAGGGTTAGGTATGAATCAACAGTTGTGATTCATCCATATTACCGCTTAAACTTTCCCTTTGCCTGATTGGATGCATGTAATGCATAGGGATTCTGACATAAAATTCATCCTTATCAACAAAATATTCATAATTCAATACTTTAGTCAGCCCAAAAATAGTTTACATAGTATTTTGTACCAATACAAACAACTATGTCAAAACTATGTTACTTGACATCTGAAGTCCCTAGTGCTCAACACTAACTATGACTTTAATGTTGTCAATTAGCATCTAAATTACTTGGCATGCACTTCTTGCTTAGCTCCTAAATCACTCGGCACGTACTATCTGCTCAACACTTGAGTGACTTGGCATATGAATGACTCAACACTCATTGTTTACTTGGCATGCTCTAATTTATATGTTATGCTCTGCCTATGTTACTTGTTACTTGTTTACTCACTTGTCAAAACCAATATGAGATTAATAACTTTCACTAATTTCCCTATTAAAACCCTAACCAAGCTCTAACTTTATCACCATGCCATGACTTAGAAAACTAAAAAGCACCACCTTCACAAAAAATCCCCCTTTATGCCTCCAATCCCTCATCCACCCTCACCACCAAAGTGTTCTCAAAATCACACAAGCTTGAAAATAAATTTATTCTCATCCTTATGTAAGACCCTTTGGCTTGCCACATCCTCATGTGTTGCACTATTCAAAGCTCTTGCCCCAATTAAAGTATCATGGTTCACTCCATAATAAATCATTGTTATTACTATTTTCTGCTCATGAGATACACCAACAATGTATTAATAGAAGCCAATATTTTGGTATGTGCAAAAAGTTGTGGTGCCAAAAGTGGGGTATAAGTGGGGTTACAAGTTACACCAAAAAATAGGGGGTTATGTGGAGATTATTCTTTGAAGAATTGAATTTGATAGGTCAATGCCAATTATTTGTTGAAATGATGAGGAATTTTAAATTTAGGCCCATAATGAAGAATCTTGGGCCAAGAATGATTGACAATTCAAATGCAAAAAATATTTTAAATAATCTAATGAGTGCATATGAAAAAGTGGGTTCTAAATCACACACCAAAGATATTAATATCATAAGACACGTACTTACATCAGAAATAATAAGTACCCAAATAGAGAAATCTTGACTCATGAGAAAGAAAAGAAAAACATTAAAAATTGATAGAGGTACTCTAAGGAGAGCCATGGTAAGGCATGAGAGAGTGGAGGATCGAACCAAAAATGAGTTATGAACATTTAGTGGTAGACTACTACAAAAGGATAAAGAAATTTGTGAAGCTTTTAAATTATTGATTGAAAATTTTTGGATAAAAAACATGCATCTTTCCCCTAATCAAAGATATGTTGTAAGAAGGAGGATTGGTAGCCGAAACTGTGATCCACATGTGAAATATTTTTTTGGACTCAACTTAGACACAACTTTTTGCAAAATTTATGGGTATGTATCCTCAAATTTGAATTTTTCAAATATTTTTTGAGATGGGCAAACCTTTCTAGGTGAAAATAAATTACACACACACACAACTTGTTGTTGTAGGATACATATTGAATTTTATAATTATTTTGATATTTTTAGGCATATATATATGTGTGTTTTTGCATTCTAAGTTTATTTTGCAGGATTGTGACATAAATGAGCCACCTAGATCTTCAAGGGAATTCATATCCAACATTTTCTATGAAATAGGGGATGATCAACAATTTTAAAAGTTGTCATGCTTGAATGGTACATGCTTAATTTGTAGTTCTTTGTCGCTTTTATCAACTTGTGAACATATGGATAGGACAAATGAAATTGGAAATGAAATATTAGATTATAGAAAATATAAGATAGTGACATATGCTCTAAAAGATGGGGAATAAGGTAAAAGATGTGATTTAGTCATTGAAAATATTCCAGTGTACGAGTTTATGAAGATTTTTTGCGAAAAGATTATTTACAAGGAAAACACATAGAGCTCAATGGATGGATTTGCAATTCAAGTTGTGCAAGCATACATTTCCACTGGATACCATTTTTTTGATTGTAGAAAAGTATTATACTTCTTAATAGGTTTCCATATTTATTCACATAACATTCATGTATTCACTTACAAGTATAGAGGATGACAGGAAGATATTGAGGAAATACCATTTTTACATCAATGATGATCGATCACATTCTACAGAGTTTTTACATGGTTTCTTTCAACTATTTTATAATAATTTGGCTAACATGGGCATACCATATCACCAACACATCATTTAGTCAGATAATTGTACATCTCATTTCAAGAATGCATATATTTTCTATTGGTTAAGCAGGATGCACATGTTGACTAGAATTTAATATATGTGGAATTTCACAAAGGCTTGTCATCAAAAGGGAGAGCATGATGGTGTAGGTGCATGCATAAAAATAGCCTTAGCTCATGAATAATTAAAGTAAAAAGATGGAGCAACATTGATAGATGAAAAATCCATCGTCCAATGGTGCAATGCTACAATAGATCTAGGTAAGAAAGATGAGTCTACGATTCATATATATTTTTGGTTCATAGATAATACTAACATTGGACCATATGATGATTGTTGCACATTGATAGGACCAAGTGAGTTACACTCTTTTAGAAGCTCTGATGGAAGTTCATGGAGTATCCACGCACAAAAAATGGCATGCTTTTGTCCATCATATACAGAGAAAAATTGGGATGAGTGTGAGTCAACTAAATGGGTGGACAAATAGGATATAAAGGTTTTGAACACAATTGACACCTATCATCCCCCACGAGCACTGTAAATGGTAGAGATGGATTTATCCATTGAATTTGACCGCTTGTTTGATCTAGTGCAACCTGATAATATATATCTGTGTAAATTCAGTATGTAACTTTATAACTTTTACCTAAGTATTTGATAGATTAATGAGCACATTATGTACATCTATCATTGCAAGCTATATTTTTTCTATTATTGCACCTAAAGACAATGAAGAAGGGATAGATTATTACTTGGTAGTTGTGTCCAAGAAAAAAAATTGTATCACTCAATTACAGATGGTGAAGGTTTATAGTATAATATAGGTCTAGTGGTTGTAACTGGTACATGGCTTAGATGACATTATATGAAGAACCCTAACTTGTGGTTATTCAAGATTGGCATATAGAGAGGAATATTATTCATTATTGGAACCTTGTTTTTGTGTCAAATGTCCACTTGATCAAATATGGAGGAAACCCACATAAAAAGACTCTTTGGAAGGTTCATGAGTCAAACCACGAGGTAATTACAAAATGTAAAGTAGATCCAGCTAGTTCATTAGATCAAATATAATTACAAAAAAAATTGATGTAACATTTATATATCATATATTTTTCTAGACAAGTCCTAAGGTTTTCTCTCTTAGCTCTTTCCTATCGGTGCCTTTAAGAGCTAACTTGTACATAGACATTAATATAATTAATATAAAGAGATGTAAATTATTGTCTAGTTGAATTTTTTTTGACTTATCTTAAATTAGATCCATTATTGTCTAGTTTGAAATTTTTTTGAATTATCTTAAGTTAGATCTATTCTTGCTATCAATTTTTTTAAGATTATTTGATCTTCGATTTATATTTCATTCTTAACTACATATTTTTGCTCTATTATCTTCGAGTCTTGCCCTATTGATTGCTTGAATTTTCTCAAACATGCTAGAAAAAATTGACCCTATGAATCACTAAATGCCATAGGTAAGCAATCTTTAATGGGGCATATCTCATAGCTCATGTGAGGTATTGATGAAACATCAGGTGCTAGAGGATCATGTTGTTGAGACCTACAGTAACATCTTTTTTTTTTTGGAGATTTGATATCATTTTGATTTTGTGGCCCAATCTTGGGTGATGTTGAAACTTGTAGTGTTGGCCAATACAAAATTGCCCACTAGTGAATCTCTCTAACCATTCATCATGGGATCAAACTATCTACTCTATTAATTTTGAGTAGCCAAGTAAACCCTAGTCCTAAGCTCATCTTGTGCCATTGATCACTTGAACATTTTTGGGCATGCCGAACAAAATTCACCCTGAGTGTCTCTAAATGTCATAAGGAAGGGATTTTTGATGGGACAATATTAGAGCATGTGTTAGGTATCGATGCAACATCGGGTGCTACAGGATGATTTTTTTAATACCTACAATAAAATCTCTCTCTCTCTCTCTCTCTCTCTCTCTCTCTCTTTGGATATTTGATTATGTTTTGATTTCATGGACCTATCTCGAGTGATGTTGAAACTTGTAGTTTTGGTCAGTACAAAGTCAGCAACTAGTGAATCTCTCTAACTATTCATTATGGGACTGAAATGACTACTTTGTTAGCTCTAAGTGGCTGGGTAAAATTTATTCCCAAGATCATCCCACCATGTTCATCACTTAAAAATTTTAGGGCATGCTAGATAGAATTGACCTTGAGAGTCATTAAATACCATAGGGAAATGATTGTTGACGGGGCATATATTGGAGCTCATGTGAGGTATCAATGCAATGCCAGGTACTATAGGATTGTGTTGTCAATAAATACAATAATATCTCTCTCTTTTTGGAGATCTAATTTCATTTTTATTTTATGGCCCTATCTCAAGTGATGCTAAAACTTGTAGTTTTGGCCAATAAAAAGTCACCAACTAGTGAGTCTCTCTAAATTTTCATCGTGGGACCAAACTGTCTACTCTATTAGCTTTGAGTAGCTGGGTAAACCCTATTCCCAATATCATTCCACTATGTTGATCACTCAAACATTCTCAAGCATGGTAGATGGAATTGACCCCAAGAGTCATTAAATGTCATAGGGTAGCAGTCTTTGACGGGGCATATCTTAGAGCTCATGCAATATATTGATACAACATCAGGTGCTACAGGGTTTTTTTATCGATACCTACAATAACTTCTCTCTCTTTTTGGAGATTCAATTTTTTTTTAATTTTTTAACCCCATCTCAAGTGATGTTGAAACTTGTAGTGTTGGTCAGTACAAAGTTTCCAACTAGTGAATCTCTCTAATCGTTTATCATTGGATCAAGTTGCCTTTTATGTTAGCTCTTGGTGGACATGTATACCCTAGTCCCAATCTCATTTTCTCTTTTGATCGCTCAAACATTCTCAAGGAAATTGGACGAAATTGTCCCTAAGAGTCACTAAATATCATAGGGAAGTGATATTTGACAAGGTATATCTCAAATTTCGTACAAGGTATCGATACAACATTAGGTGCAACAAGATTGTGTTATCGAGACCTACAATAGCCTCTCTTTCTTTTTGGATATTTGATTTTGTTTTTATTTTGTGCCCCTATCTTGCGTGATGCTAAAAGTTATAGTGTTGGCCAGTACAAAGTTTCCAATTGGTGAATCTCTCTAAATATTCATTGTGAGACCAAACTATCTACTTTGTTAGCTCTGAGTGGCTGAGTAAACCCTAGTCACACAATCATCCTTCCTTGGTGATTTTTTGAACATTCTTGGGCATGTCAGTTGGAATTGACCCTAAGGGTCATGCTATAAAATTATGTGTTGATACTCATAAGACCCAAAAGGATACAATAAGTTGAAGATGCCATACTAGGGGTGTAGAATCTATCACCATACAAAGGAGGTCAAAGATAATAAAGTCAATGCATAGTGGGTTATGACACACAAAAGATATCTAAGAAAAGATGCAAGAATTATAGCTACAAGATTCATAAGAAGACCATATATAATGTGCTTATATGAATGAAGTTCTCAAAGAGATGGATAAAAAGGAAATCTTGATATTAAATTCCATGGACAAATTTAAAAAATTATTAGAAGTTTTCTCATGTTGTGAAGATAAAGAATATATAAACTCTTGACTTGTTTATGATGACACTAAGATTCAAGCTTAGACATTTACATAATGCAACCAACTCAAGATTAAAATTTCAAGATTGTATAACAATAATAAGAATTCAAGTTTCACTATTTTCATCCTAGCAAAAGCTCCAAATAAGTTACTCATAATCAAAAGTATTCATAACTTGTACAATCTAAATACAAATTAATATCATAGCCTTATTCACATATCAAAAGATACTATCAAAGCTTACTATAATGATTCCTACCCTTATTTTGGATGACAATTACATTAAAATAGAATACATGAAATACTTAAAAACTAAACAAAGAAAACAAGATATATACTATGATAACCAACAATGTCATACATGAACAATCTGATGCATCAAATTTGTAAGTCTAAAAATTTCATGCATCAAATATATGTCATACATCAAATATGTAATGTCATGTATACATCAAATGTATGTCAAATATGTCTACTAACATAATATCCATGATATATGTCCACTAATGCCTATACATGTGTCCATCCCTTTATCTTCTCATTCCCACAAGGGGAAGGAAACAAATCCCTAGAGGTCTTCAGTCATCATGTGGAGGTAGATGATGGGGACACTAGGGTCTTCCTTGCATGCTCGCTCATCCTCTTGCTTATGCTCCTCTCTAACTAGAGATGATATAAACAAAGTATATATGAATCAATAATTATTATAAATTGAAATCAAATATATGTACACACATAATTAATTATTTTCATACTATCATCAAATAGTCAATCTGTACATCTACCTCAGAGGCTTGTGGATGATTGGGAGTAGAAAGGCCCAACAATAATTCAATCAATATAATCACTAGATCATACTTATAAATACCATTTGAAATTTCAATACTAACTATTATCAATAAATAACAACTAAAACTATTTCATAGCTCATTCAATGGCTCTAAATATAGCCATCACGATAGCAACTCCACAATTAGTGGACTAGCAAAGATGAGGAGTCTCTGACGTTGATAACTAAAAATCATATAATATAGTTTACATATTTTGTTATAGAATATAATATAATAAAATGAATCAAATTAACATGAAAAAAATGCACCTCTACAAAGCTCATATCATGCCTAGGCTCAGAGTCTATTATGAATGTCGATGGTCCAATAGAGAAATAATTTACATGGATACATTTTTTTTGTCAATCCTTCATATGATTACTTAATAAATAGATGTATTAATTGAAATAATTAAATTGATACATATAAAATGTGGACTCATCCACAGACATAAAATGGGGCCTGGGATTCTATAGTATGGCCAGAAATACTCTTACCTGGGTCAAGCCACAATAATACTTTCCACTTTCCATCACCAAGAAATTAGATGGAAAGTGGGGTTGGAAATACTAAAGGGCTTCAAATGAAGGTCCATAAGGACTTCATTTAAAGTCTATCTACTAGGGTCTTCAATCGAAGCCCTAGGATTCATTTGAAGCCCCATGTCACACATCGACAGTCGAATTTGATCAAAGCCTAGGGCTTTGATCGAAGCCTTGTTACTATCGATAGTTTAAATTTTGATTGCTCATTTATTTTTCCATTTTCACTTTTCTAGATTAGTAGACCAAGGGGCTTAGAGCCAAGATAGTGAATATTGAGATCTAATTGAAAAGATCATTGTTGAAAGAGATTATTGAAAGAGGGAGATTGTCAAAGTAGAAAATGAATTTCAATCATTGTTTTGTCACTATTGTCAAACTTGATATTTGTTGGTAAGAAAATTGCTTATAAGATTCAAGTACTATCACTTTGTTGATTGATGAGGAGGATTTGATCAATAAGATGTAATAATAGCACCTAGAGGAAAGGTTGATTTATGATTATGTAATGAAGTACAAGGATCAGTTAAGACAATGATGACATGATGTAATGATAATCTACTTAAGGTTACAAATGTTGGTTACACTTAGAAACTTTAGAAGAACAAGTTACACAAAAGACTGTCTGCCAAGCTTGACTGAGTTCTTAGTAGGTGCTGAGCAAAGTTAGTGCAAGCTGAGTAGAAAATTAGTTTGAGCCGAGTAAAAGAAAATTCTAGTGGATGTTGAGCAAGACCGTTGATACCGAGTAAATTTTAGTTGATGTCGAGTGCTAGTAAACTTTAGTTGATGCTAAGTGATTTCATAGTTGATGTCGAGCAATGCAGTATGTGTCAAGCATCACAAGGTTGATGATGCCAAGATGTTGCATTATTTAAAAGACCAAAGATTTGCTAAATTTGAGTTGAAAAGTTTGTTTTCTTGAATTTCGTGAACCAGGTGGAAGATAAGGTTGATGAGCTGGTGGCATTGAATTTGAGATAGATTGTTTCTAGGCAAATTTAAATGGATTCTAGGAGAAGTTTCTAGAAGAAAGATGGAATATAGGGTAAATACATTTTATTCTACCTAATCCATCCAAACCCTAAAATGGATGATGGAAAATGGAAAAGTATCTTAATTTCCTATAAAAAGGAATGTTTGGTCATGAAGAAAAGTGTAAGAAAAATAGTGAAAAAGTAGAGAACCTAAGGAGAAAGTTTTGCTTCATCAAGGTGACCAAAGAGGAAATTGCATTGGCATGTTGAGAAAGAAGGCTTAAGGGGATATATGCTTGAAGGGTGAAAAAACTATTAGAATTGCAAAATGAAAAGGCCAAGAAAATTTGAGAACTAAAAAGAGATCTGTAATCTACAAGAGAAGTTGTAAGGTGCATCAAATCAAAGCTCTACTATTACTCTCTAACAACTATATTAGCCTAGGGTAAATCCTTTGGATTAAGTTTGACCTAATAGTCATTTGAAAATCCTTTAATTAGGTGGCATTCCAAGTGAATGGCCTAATGTCCTCTAACGAGGCTCACTTCTAACAGGATGATTGAAATCCCTTAATCAGGTCACATTTAATAGTGTGTGTTATAACCTTTAAGAGGGTTGGCCATTCACAGGGCATCACTTTAGAAGAGCAAAAGGAGTGGCATGTTACTGGTGGTTTTTCTCAAATTGGGTTTCCACATTAAATCATAATGTCAAGTGTGTTGATGAATTTGTTATGTTTCATGTTTACATTTCTGAAAGATTTATTGATTACATGCATAAATGTTTTATGGATTCACTAAGCTAAGAAAAGTTTTATTTGTACATCTAGACCTTGAATAACTGATTCATCCCCCCTCTCAGTTATTCTAAAAAATTCCAACAATTGGTATCAAAGTCATCTGCTTAAGAGGATTGGTTTGAAAGTACTAGAAGCACAAAGATCAAGATGTCAAAAAGAGATGTACCTAATCTTAACAGAGATAACTTTCCTGCTTGGAAAATTTTGATGAAGCTACACCTTGGAGGACTTGGAGATCATGCACAATCTACCATCATAGTGGAACATGTTGATCCAACAAGAGCCCTAACTACTGAAGATATAAAGAAAAGGAAAGAACATAATCAAGCAATGTTGGAAATTGCCTTAGCCTTAAGCTATGCCAAATTTGATGATATCAAAGGATGTGACACTGCAAAGAAAATGTGGGATGCCCTAAACATCATCTATGGAGGAGACAAAAATGTTCAAATAGCCAAATCTGAGAGTCTCAGAGGTAAGTTTGATGACATGAGAATGGAAGAAGGTGAGAATATTTCTCAATATGTTGCTAGGATAAAAGATTTTTTTAGTGCAATAAGAGGAGCTATTGGTCATATAGATGATGATATTATTTTAAGAAAAGTCTTAAGAACACTTTTGCCTATTTATGCTATTAGATTTTCTATAGTCCAAGTATTGAGATGTATTCTAGGAAATGATCTAACCCTCGAAGGTCTGGTAGGTAGACTCACAGCTTTTGAGTTATCTAAATTTGATAACTACAAACCTGAGAGTCTTGAATCTTCTTCCAAAGCTAAGTTGTTATTGAAGGACTCTGATGAAGTAAAGCAGAAGAAGAAGAAAAAGATAAAGCATGTGTCTAGTGATAGTGATACAAATGAAGAAGATGTTGAACAATTGGAAGCACTACTGGCAAGTAGATTCCATAGAGGCAAAGGTAAATTCAAAGGTAAGTTACCTATCATTGTTTTAATTGAAATGAAATTGGTCATATTGCTACTAGATGTCCAAAGAAGACAAACTATAGAGGAAGTGATAAATACAAAGGTAGAAGAAATGAAGACAACAAGGATTACAAAGACAAAGGAAATAAGTGCTACATTGCTGAAGAGGATGATTCTGATGAACATGATGATGAAGTTTTTAATGTTGCAATGAAGGATGAATCCGATGAAGATGAGGCAATTGCACTTGTGACTTGCGTAAACAAGAATGATAAATGGATCATTGACAATGGATGCTCACATCACATGACAAGAGAAAAAAGTAAGTTCATTACCCTAAATTGTTATGATGGAAATAGTGTAAGATTTGGTAATGATGCACCATGTTTGATAAAAGGAAAAGATTCTATCAAACTCACAAATAAGATCTCATGTGACAATGCTTACTATGTTTAAGGCCTAAACTATAACTTGTTGAGTGTGTCACAATTAAACAATTTGGGATGCAAGGTTGAATTTGGAAACTAGACTACTAAGATATATGACACAAATGGGAAATTTATTGGATAAGGTGATCAAACCAGAAGCAATCTATTTTACCTTGATATAGAGGATGCTATTTGTCTTGTTGCAAAATTTGATGATGTATGGCTATGGCACAAAAGGTTATGTCATGTTAACTTTTATAACTTGGTTAGTATCAGTAACATGAAGAAAGTTAGAGGTTTGCCTAAGTTGAAAAAGCCTAATAATGTGATATGTAAACAATGTTAGCTAGGAAAAATGACAAAATCAAGCTTTAAAAGTAAAGCTTATACCTCTAAAGAAATACATGAGATTGTTTATACTGACTTTTATGGACCAATTGAAGTGCAAAGCTATAGAGTAGATAAGTACATAATGTTATTTGTAGATGACTATTCTAAGATAATGACAATCATGTTTCTAAAACAAAAATATGATGGTCTTCAAATGTTTAAGTGGTTCTTAGCAAGATTTGAGAAGGAAATAGGTAAAAGTCTGAAATGTTTGAGATTAGATAGAGGAGGAAAATTCACATCAAATGAGTTTGAAATGTTCTATAATGATAGCGGAATCAAAAGACAGACATCTGCACCTAGAATCCCTCCACAAAATGGAATTACTAAAAGAAGAAATAGGTCTATAATGGACTGTGCTAGAACACTCATGATGGAAAATAATGTTTCTCTTAAATACTGAAGAGAATCTATAAGCATAGTTGTCTATACCTTAAACCATGTACAAATCAAGAAAGGTACTCATGCAACACCTTTTGAACTATGGTATGGATACTCACCCAATGTAAAATATTTTAAGGTATTTGAAAGTAAATGTTACATTTTTAAAGGTGTTAGGAATGGTAAGTTTGATGCAAAAAGTGAAGAAGGTATATTCCTTGGATACTTGACAAGAAGCAAATCATACAAGCATTTGAATACTAACACTAACAAAATTGTGGAAAGTGCAAATGTGAATTTTGATGAATATATAGAAGTACATGATATCGAACCTATGAAAGAGCTAGAAGTATACAAATCATTTGTATATTTTTATGAAGGAATGCCTACTGAAGAAGAAACTACAAATCAAGTTGGAAACAAACAACAAGTTTTAGTTACTGCTTAGTCACACCCTATGAATGTCGAATTGAATTCAGGAACCAAGTTGCATTCAGATGCTGAGTTACAAAATGAAGGAATTGCACATTCTAATTATGAGGATAGTATACATGAAAGAGATGCTGAGATACCTGACGGAGATATACATAGTGACTCTAAAATTGGAAAACAAAATGAAGAAATAAGAACTAAGCCAATATTATCCAAATATGTCAAAAGACATCATCCTACTGATCAAATCATTGGAGATGAAAATGCTAGGCCAATGACAAGAAATAGATTGAGAAGTGAATCTTGTTTGTTGAGCATGAAATAACCTAAGACAATAAAATATGCTTTAGAAGATGTTGATTGGTGCAAAGCCATGAAAGAAGAAATTGAATAGATAGAGAAGAACAAAACATGGAATCTAGTTCCTAGACCGAAAGGCAAAAATGTGATTGCCACCAAGTGGGTATTTAGAAATAAGCTAGATGAAAATGGTGAAATCACAAGAAACAATAGTTTGCAAAGGTTATGCACAAGAGGAAGGAATTGAAAATGGAGAGACATTGTCCCATGTTACAAGATTAGAAGGAGTAAGAACTCTACTTGCTTATGTTGCATACAAAGGTTTCAAAGTCTATTAGATGGATGTTAAATCTGCATTTTTTAATGGCATATTAGAAGAAGAAGTTTACAAAGAATAGCCAAAAGAATTTTTTGATGATAACAATAGGAATATGGTATGTAGACTACACAAATCTCTTTATGGTTTGAAACAAGCACCAAGAGCATGGTATGAGAGACTTCATAAGTATCTTGTGAAGATTGTATTTGAATGAACTAATGATAATAACAATTTGTACATAAAGACAAAAAAAGGTAAAGGTATTATGTTATCTGAAATTTTTGTTGATGACATCATATTTGAGGACAAGATGTTTTACGTAAGGATTTTGCAAATCAAATGAAGTTAGAATTTGAAATGTCTATGTTTGGAGAAATCAAGTTCTTTACAGGTCTACAAGTATATCAGCTAAAATATGGTCTATTCATCACTCAGTCAAATTACATCAAGGAAATATTAAAGACTTTTGGATTGGAGGATTCAAAACTAGCAAGTACACCTATGATGATAGGACACAAACTATCAAAGAACGATGATTTTGCTAAAGTAAACCAAACAATGTACATGTCTATGATTGGTAAGTTGTAATGTGTTGTATATAGTAGACCTAATATTGCATTATCCATAAGAATGGTTGCAAGATTCTCTACAAATCCAAGAGAAAATTATTTAATGGTTGTGAAAAGAATAATGAGATACTTGAAGGGTACAGAAGAGTTTGGCCTATACCACAAGAAGAATGAAGCTTGACTTGAGAGCCTACATTGATGTTGATTGAGATGGAAATATAGATGAAAAAAAGAGCACTAGTGGAGGAGCACTTTTCCTAAGCAAAAGATTGGTTACATGGACTAGTAAGAAACAAAGTTATGCCTCATAGTCTACTGCTGAAGCTAAATATGTTTCTGCTGCTATAAACTGCACAAACATTGTATGGATCAAGCAGCTACTCAAAGGAATAAAGGAAGAGATCACAAAATTAGTCATACTTTATAGTGATAATACAAGTGCTATCAATATATCAAAGAATCTAGTGATGCACACTAAGACAAAGCACATTGCAATCAAGCATCATTACTTGAGAGAGCTAGTTCAAGACAAGGAAGTGAAGATGGAATATGTTGACTCAAAGGAGAAAATTGCTAACATCTTCACAAAACCATTACCTAAGGATGCTTATATATATCTAATAGGTAAACTAGGTTGATACCCCTATCAAAGGCTATCTAAGTAACAAGAGGTCAACCTTGCATCAAAGAAATTGATTGTCAAATGTTACAAATTGATGCAGTAGATCTTACTTTAGGATCTACCTGAAGTAATTAAAATGTTGAAACTTCAAATCAGTTACAAGCAAGGTAATAGAGGGATAAACTGTAAAAATTGCAAAATTCTATATCTACGTGTTTAAGATGAAAAGATGATATGTCTTTGGCATTGTTGTCAAAGAGGGAGAAATATCATAAATTGATCATTATTAGAGGAAGATATCTAGGGATATCAAGAATCTATTAGGAGTTAATTGTTGATCAGAAAAAGACACATGTATGATGAGGGAGATATTATATTTATCAACAAAAAAAGAGTTTTATTGTTCCAAGAGGGAGCAAGTACAAAGAGGGAGTCATTGATCAGAAAGCCAGATAGAATATCAAAGGAAGATTCTACTAATCAAAAGGGAGAAAAGTACATTAGAGGTTGTTATCTCAGAGGGAGATAATTGCTGATCAAAGGTGAACACATGTATGATGAGGGAGAAATCTTAATATACCTAGTAAGAGGGAGTTACAAGAAAGAAACTCAGAGGGAGTTACAAGAAAGAGTTTTGTAACCTAATTAGAAGATAGAAGTTGTTGATAGAGGGAGAAGAAATTTTGATACAAGTTTTCTTTTTGGTATTGTCTTACTATTGTAATCTAGTCAATTTGCTTGAACAAAATGTTTTACCATTTAGGTGACTTGGTTGATCAATTTGATTTTCCATCAATGCTAAAGAGGGAGATTGTCGAGATCTGATTGAAAAGATCATTGTTGAAAGAGATTATTGAAAGAGGGAGATTGTTGAAGTAGAAAATATGTTTCAATCATTGTTTTGTCACTGATGTCAAACCTACTATTTATTGGTAAGAAAATTTCTTATGAGATTCAAGTACTATCACTTAGTTGATTGATGAGGAGGATTTGATAAATAAGATGTAATAATAGCACCTAGAGGAAAGGTTGAGTTATGATTATGTAATGAAGTACAAGAATTAGTTAAGACAATAACGACATGATGTAATGATAATCTACTTAATGTTACAAAGGCTGGTTACACTTAGAAACTTTACAAGAACAAGTTACACAAAAGACTATGTACCAAGCTTGATCGAGTTGTTAGTTGGATTTGGGAAATTTTAGTGCAAGATGAGTAGAAAATTAGTTGGAGCTGAGTAAAAGAAAATTCTAGTGGATGTCAAGCAAGATAGTTGATGTTAAGTAAAGTTTAGTTGATGCTAAGTATTTCATAGTTGATGCCAAGCAATGCAATATGTGTTGAGCATTAGAAGGTTGATAATGCCAAACTACTATATTATTTAAAAGATCGAAGATTTGTTGAATCTAAGATGACAAGTTTTCTTTCTTGAATTTTGTGAACCAGGTGGAAGATAAGGATGACGAGCTAGTGGTAAAGAATTTGAGATAAACCATTTCTAGGTGAACTCAAATGGATTCTAGGAGAAGTTTCAAGAAGAACTATGGAATATGGGGTAGATACATTATATTATACCTAATCCATCCAAACTATAAAATGGACAATGGAAAATGGAAAAGTATGTTAATTTACTATAAAAAGAAATGTCTAGTCATGAAGCAAAGTGTTAGAAAAATAGTGAAAGAGCAGAGAACCTATGAAGAATGGTTTTCTTCATCAAGGTGACCAAAGAGGAAATTGCATTGGCATACGAAGCAAGAAGGCTTAAGGAGATATACGCTTAAAGGGTGAACAATCTATCAAAATTGCAAAGTGAAAAGGCCAAAGAAAAATTGAGGACTAGATAAAGATCTGTAATCTACAAGAGAAGTTGTAAGTTGTATCAGATCAAAGCTCTACTATTACTCTCTAGCAATTGTATTAGTCTAGGGTAAATCCTTTGGATTAAGGTTGACCTAAAAATCATTTGAAAATCCTTTAATCAGGTGGCATTCCAAGTGAATGGCCTAAAGTCCTCTAACAAGGCTCACCTTTAACAGGGTGATTGAAATCCCTTAATCGGGTCACATTTAATAGTGTGTGTTTTAACCTTTAACAGGGTTGGCCTTTCATGGGGCATCACTTCAGAAGAGTGAAAAGGAGTAGCATGTTACTGGTGGTTTTTCCCAAATTGGGTTTCCACGTTAAATCATTGTGTCAAGTGTGTTGATGAATCTGTTATGTTTCATGTTTACATTTCTACAAGATTTATTGATTACATGCATAAATGTTTTATGGATTCACTAAGCTAAGAAAAAAATTATTTGTACATCTAGACCTTGAATAACTGATTCACTCCCCTCCCTTTGAGTTATTTTAAAGAATTCCAACATTGACATCATAGGTTATAGCATTGTCTCCATCTACATTTTTTACTTCTTTCAAGCATTTGGGTATTATTTTCTTCATTTTTTTATTTTTTAAGAATATTTAATTATTTTTAATGAATTTTTAGTTATTTCTAATGAATTTTTAGTTATTTTTAATTAAAGTTTAGCTATTTTTTAATGTATCTTAATTATTTTTATGTTTACATGTTATTGTAGTTAGTTT
The DNA here is from genome assembly GCA_028749045.1 of Cupressus sempervirens. NCBI lineage: Eukaryota > Viridiplantae > Streptophyta > Pinopsida > Cupressales > Cupressaceae > Cupressus > Cupressus sempervirens. The sequence goes on along the minus strand of CM053783.1, from coordinate 296,610,918 downwards.
TATGTACATAAATTAGTATTTTTTTTACTATGTTAGATAGTTTTAAACATAACAATAGTTAGCAAATATTTGCAAAACATTGTTATAACTATAGTTGGAAAAAATAATAGGTTTAGAAAATGAAAAACTCTAAGTCTAGATAGAAAACAAAAAATGAAGAACTCTAGGTCAAGATAGAAAAGGAAAAATGAAAAACTCAAGGTGATCTAGATAGAAACTAATAAAAAATAAAAAATCTAGTACTAGGTGGATATAAAATATTGGAAAAATATAAACTATAGTTGAAAAAACATAGTTATTTTTAAACTATAGTTTTAAAAACATAATTATTTAAACTATAGTTGAAAAAACATAGTTATCTAAACTATATATAGTTGAAAAAACATACTTAAAACTATAGCTGGAAAAAATAATAGTTTAGAAAAGAAAAAACTCTAGGACTAGATAGAAAATAAAAAAATAAAAATCTAGTACTAAGTGGATAAAATTCAAACAAAAAATAATTAAACTCACTCTCTCCTCTTGCTTTCTTTCTCTAAGAACTTTCTCTCTCCTCAGTTTCTCTCTCTAAGCACTTTCTCTCCCCTCACTCTCTCTCTTCTCACTCACCTCACTTAAATCTTTCACACTCTCTAAATAATTTCTCTCTCCTCTCTCTCCTCTCACTTTCTCTCTGCTTGCTCTCACACCTCACTTTCTCCTCTCTCTCTAGTTTCTCTCTCCTCAAATCTCTCTCTTATCTTTCTCGTCTCAATTTCTCTTTCCTTATTCTCTCTCCTCACTATCTCTCTCTTCTTACTTTCTCTCTCCTCATTCTCTTTCAAGTCACTTGCTCTCTCCTTACTATCTCTTTCTTCTTACTCACTCTCTTGTCCTCACTCTCTCTCCTCTCACTCACTTTCTCTTCAATTTATCTCTCCTCTACTTAGTCTCTCTCTATACTCTCTCTCCCTCTCCTTTCTCTCTTTTCTCACTCTCTCCTATCTCTCTCCTCTCATTCTCTCTCCTCTAACTTTCTCTCTCCTCACTATCAAGCTCTCCTTTCACTCCCCCACTCCTAAGTATCTCTCTCTTCTCACTTACTCTCTTCTCCTCACTTTCTCTCCTCACACTCTCTCTCTCTCCCCTCGCCATCTCTCTCCTCAGTTTATCTCCTCTCACACTCTCTCCTTACTCTCTCTTCTCACTCTCTCTCCTCACTATCTCTCTCCTATCTTTCTACTCTCACTCTTTCTCCTCCCACTTTCTATCTTCTTGTCCTCTCTCCTCACTATCTCTCTCCTCACTATATCTATACTCTCTTTCTCCTCTCACTTTCTCTCTCCTATAACTTTCTCTCTCCTATCTTCCCCTCTCACTTTCTCTCTCCTCACCTGCCCTCTCCTCACTATTTCTCTCTTATTTCTCTCTCTCTCTCTCTCTTCTCACTCACTCACTCTCTCTCCTCATTCTCTCCTCTCTCACTCTATCTCCTCATTGTCTCTCTCACTTTATCTCTTGTCACTCTCTCTCCTCACTCTCTCCTCTAACTTTCTCTATCCTCACTATCTTTCTCCTCTCACTTTCTCTCTCCTCACTATCTTTCTCTTCTCACTTTCTCTCTCCTCACTATCTCTCTCCTAACTTTTAAATCTATCCATGAAAGCTCCAAGAATTATCTCCTCTTCAATATATTCCAAAAAAAAGTGTCATTCCTTACATTCTTGTAACACTTAAAATTTATCATTTTTTGTGGCATCAATATCATCATTTTTCAAAGAAAAAAGAGGAAAATTAGCACATGTGTCACATGTCCCTTTAATGCAATTAATTTGACCAACATGATCATCTATTTTGTCACAGAAAATAGATGAAATGAACTGACTTCATCTACTAGAAGGAGCATTTTTATAACCAAATGTATCTTCCACAAACTTTTGATAAACCTAGTAGTGAAGATCAAATTTAATATGACAATGACAAAAACAAGTTTCAAACACTTTGTTTCTCCTTACATAATATTTCTTCAATCTCTCAAATAATTTCTGCCCAATCTTAATATTAGGATTTGAAGTACAAAATCAGACAACGATTTCATATTGTGTTATGTCCAACCAATATTTTGTATGATGTTCATAATGATTATATCTAACCCTATATTTGAAAATATCTCTAGTTTTTTTTTAAATTTATGAAGGATGATTATTATAATTCATAAATGGTATTACCAAATCTTTGATTCTATCATTAATCATATCACAATGAGGATCTCTACACTTAATTATCCAATTTCTTTCCAAAGTGCTAGCATCCAAAACCATTCTCCTCTTAACATATTTTGATATTTTTTTTGCACTAAAACCAATCTGTGATGAAACTGAAGATATTTGTCTATTTTAAAGTACATTACTACTAAGAATAGATTTAAGCATTACTCTTCTTGTCACAATCTTATCTTTACTTCTATTTTTCTTCCCTATAGAGCTCAATACTTTCTTAATATTTACAATAATAGCACTTTGCATGTTAGAATTTTTTTTTTTTAATGTTGTTCCTACACCCAACAATTGCAATGGTTCTTGCAAGTTTTTTCCTATAAGAACACAAGAAAGTACTTGGGCTTTTTCAAGTGTTTCCAAATCATCAAATTTTCTTGTTATTTATTTTACTATTTTATTCAAAGCTCTCTTTTTGGAAAGACTTAATGATTTAATATCAGCAAGTGATTTCAATTTATCCACATCCATTGCAAGTAAATGATCTAAATGTCTATGTGTGATAGTTTTCTTTACACTTATAGCTAGTCTTAATTGTTTGTCCATATTAGTAGGAGCAATTGATTATGGCCCTTCTCCAACTTCCATTGTTTCATGTCTTGAATTTTCCTATACAAAATTTTCATGTCTTGAACCTTCCTCAACATCTATTTGTTCATCTTCTAATTGTTTGTTGTGTGCTACATGCACATAAAAATAAACAAATATACATATTGCCATAATAAATGTATTTGATTATTTGTGTATGTTGTAAATTGTATCTGAGTGTTTAATTAATATACTTAGATAATAAAGAGAAATGTAATTATAAAATATAACAATGAAGAAATTAAAAGAGGTAAAATAAAATAAATAGGTTTTTAAAATAAAAGTAAATTTCCTAACATACAAAGGATGGTTATAAAATGCATTCAAAGGATTAAAAGATATATGTAATCTCAATTATCAATGTAGAGGAGCATGAGATAAGAACACAAATATAATGATGCACATAAAAAAACTATAAAGGGTATATACGTCATTTTTGGACCAATTGTCAATTATATACCCCTATAATAGCCTTAATATATTGTTGGTAAATAGATTTGATTTTTTGATTTTAACTCTTCAATGCCCTAATGTGTGAACAACGTCTGATTACGACAGTTGGAAAGTTACTTCTGAGAAGGCTAACTTTCATCTAAATTTTTAGGTACAACTCCCTATTGTGAAATTTGCAATGAATTTTGTTTACTCCAAAATCTAAAATTGTTATGTTCTTAACTAGAGAATAGGAGAGGTAAACCAAGACAAATCTATAAGAGGTTCAAATCAGGCAAGAAATAACACTTTGAGAGTTAGGAGAGTCTGTTAACTCACACATCTTATGAACTCATAGCTAATATGCACTAAGACTGATTGATCTATCTAGGAACTAAATTGTAGAGGACTATTACACTTAATAAAAAACATCTAATGGATCTCTTTTAAGCTTATGATGACAATACTTATCATATTCAGCTCGTATTAAAATAGGGGAAATAAAACTTTATTCATTCCTTGTTTCAATCCAAGGTAAAGATAACAACAAACAAATAACAACTATTCAAAATGGAACAAAAAAAATTGATATAGAAATACCATTTAATTGAATCGAAAACCTCAAGTGCTTCAAACCAAATTTTTTTTGACATTTTATTAATCTTTCATTATCATACATATAAGATTCTGAGATGACCGTTACAATGGAATTTTAATTGGTTCATCTCCTCAAAAATAACACATGCCAATGAGCCAGTCTATCTATTACAATGATTGCATAACAAAAATGGAAAAAGTAGAATGTGAATCACTTCACCTTCTTTCACTTTTCTTCTTTTTCCCTATAGGCTATTGCAGCAACAATGATTAGAATCAACTCTTTTTGTTTATGGACATGCACATTGGTGTACCTCAAGAGCTATTTAGAATGCTCTCGAGCTAGATCCTTGACAGCACCCAATCAGTCTTGTAACTCCTTCATGGCCATGTGTACACATCCACCAAGCTTTTGAAGCTCAAAAACTCTATCATGGCAACTAGAAGTCAATGTTGTCAGCTTATCTATGAAATTGGTGAAGTTTTCTTGCACAAAAATTACTCCAAGTATTACCTTTCCTTGTCCATTAGACTATGAATGAGTATGCAATCCTCTTAGCAGTTCATAATCTATGTCCTACTCCTTCTTCACTTTGGCTTCAATTTCTTTAAGTCCTTCTTCCACTACCATAATCATTTCGGATTTGAACTGCATGCTTTGAAACCACTCAACTAGGGGCGCATCTCATTTGGGTAACATCTTCACTTCAATAGCCTCTTTTGCTTTCATGTGGATGATTATTTTCAACAAAGAAACACAATCATCACTCTTGACCTTTTCTGTAGCTAAGGTGGCTGAACCGCCTCACAATAGGTGTTCCATAGTCATGCGCTAGGCTTGGCTTAGGAATAATCTATTCAAGCTAAGGACTACTTTTCCCCTACCATGAGGTGCATTTATATTGTCAACCCAAGGACGTATACTTGAAATGGTCAGCACAGTATGTGCACTAGGTACCTTGATGAGTCATTATGCTTATGCTGTAGGAAAGTAAAAATGCAAAGGAAGGAAACTACACTACTTCTGTAGAAAGGAAACTACTAAATCTATGAATGTTGAAAACAAAATGACAAGATAACAGAGATTCCATCCTGACTCATCCACTAGACTATTCTCGCAGATGCTGCAGGAACGTTCATGAAGTGTGATGCTACATGAAGGAATTAACTAGCTACGTCTTACTTAAAATACTGCTAATGCTAGTAAAATGAATCTATTCTATCCTAATCTAATCCACCTTCCAAGTGGGCCCCCTTGGTTGGCTTCTCTAATCTACCAACACAGGATAGAAGCTAAAGAGAACTAATTCATTTCATTAATTAGTCATTACATGATTCAGAATTGTAAAACACAACTGCAACAAACTGTGAATCAATGTTCTCTCTTACTCGATAGAACTTATCAAAAATCAAAAAATAAAAACTTCACACAAAGGAGTTGATCCCGACATATATAGGGAATCTACTCTTTATTACATAATAGAAAAGTAACTATCCTAAGTTAAGTTCGCAGGAGAGAATATAGGAGAACAACTGAAAGCGAAAAGGAAGGATAACATAATTGAGGAGGGAGCAATGAAGTCTCAGCATTCGCTTGTTACAACATAAATGCAGAGAAGGTAATGGCTTCTAAAAGCTCCTCCTTATTCGCTGCCATGTTTCCTGGAGTGGTTATAACTTCCTTTTCATGGTTATTCCTTGATGCTCGTTTCTCCTTGAATGCTATCGGCAACCAACTTCTAGATTCTTTCGCTCATCCTTTAATCCTTATCATTAGGTTAGTTATGATATAAGACATATTTGCAAATAAACATTCATGAAACTAAATTCAAGCATAAGAACACACATTTGGATATTTATATGAAATAATGCATATTAGATATAGTTTAGGCAAAAGATGACAGTTTTTCTACCCCATAAATCATCAAAGGTTTATCAAACAGAGGCTTATAAGTGTTAAAACAAAGATAAATGGAGTATCACAAAGTATCTTAAACATAACAAAATAAAGGCATTTTCTAGACTCATCATCTGCCCCCTACTAAACTAATGCTTGTCCTCAAGCATTACACTTCTTTGTCAAAGATCTGAGCTCCCCAACTTCTGTCTTTCCCTTTCTGCTGCTCTTGAAGGTGTAATAGAATCCTCTGGTCCTTTCCCATACTTCTCGCCTGTGGTCTTCCTACAACTTATCAAGTTTGTCAACATCAATATCATACAGGGGCCATAAAAGCATTGGAGGTTGCATGGTTGAAGGACACCATAGCTCTGGCCTTAGTTGATTTCCTAGTTCTAAATATTTTGGAACTCTATATAGTGCTGCTTCCAAATTAATAGGACTGTGCAACTCTAATTTCTTCAGAGAATCAGGTAATCGTGCCCATCTACCTCTTACTCCGGTCATAGCTCTTTGGAATGCAAAGTAGGGAAAGTTTTTATATTTGACATACACTTTGGCTCTAGCAGCAAATACCTTCTTTCTAACTTCTGGATTACTCTTCCCATAGGTTAATGTAAACCAGTCTCGAAGCATTTCTTCTAGTTGTTTACTTTCTGCCCTCAAGGGTAAAGGTTTTTTTCTCTCCTCATCTCTGTAATTAACCAGTTGTCTGTCATAATTCGCCTCATTAGAAATCCATGACATTAAAGCTTTCAAATGCACATATCCTATATAGAGCAAAGGATTCCACTCAGTTTCTGCAGGAATGACAAAATTATGAATATACAACTCACACAATAGATTTTGCTGCCATGGTGGTAAGGTTTGATACAGCCCATAAAACTCTTGTGCAGTTTTGAATTCTACATTTACATTTTTGAGGGTTAACATCAACTGAAACAAAAGATATTTTCTTCCAAACAAAAAGCATATACTCGAGGAGGTGGTCTGCAAGCAAGAGCTTGATCAGCTAATTTAAGTGCATGTTCCATGCATTGTTTCTATCTTTCTAGTTGTTCTTTCAATTCTTCAATATCCTCATTTTGTGATGTTATGATCTTGCTCATTCTTTTCTTCTCCTCTTTCCATAGTGCTTCAGCAAATAAATGCTGTCCATATAATTGGAAAAGGAGTTTTTGCAAGGTGATGGCACTATTATCCTCTTCATAATCCTTTTTCTTTTTCTGTTCCCACCATAGATATTCTGCCAAACTATTGATCCATGTTGACTTATATGGGACTAAGGCAGTATTCGAATCATGACATTCAGGAACTACTTCATTCTCATGGCTTGAAACACCTAGTAAATCCATTAAGGTTTTGTTACTTTCTTGCTCACATGCTGCAGGAGGATTACCAGAAGCTTCTATCATCTCAGTGTGAAGGGGAGAATGGTCAGAAATTATCTACACAGGAGACTCTGGAGCAGGTGCTTTAGACAATATAGGATTTTTAAAAATCTATCCTCTCATTCTAGGGCTTCTCCGCAAAGGAGTCTCTTCTTTTACTACTATCTTTTACCTACTTTTCTGTTTCGGTATCACAGCTGCAGGATTAGTTGCTGCAGGAACCTTCTTTGTTTTCTTTTGTTGCTTAATTGTAGGACTAGGTTTTTGTTGAGCAGCGATTTCTTCTGGTGACTTCCATTTACTTTTAGCTTGACTAGTAGTGGGTTTAGGGATGTCTTGTTCAGGTGGAGGCACATTCTCAAATTTTAGTTCAATCTCTTGTGTGTTTTCTGTTGCAGCTCCCTCAATATTTTTTTCTGCAGGCTCACTACTGGGAACTATGTTTTCCTCACCCTACCATTCACTAGGGTCAACTTGGGGTTGTAGGGTTTTAAATTTCACAAATTCATCCCATGTCAAAGGGGATACATCCCTAAGAGACCTTTCTATTAACAACTTAATCAAGGCATGGTGAGTGATAGAATTATCTTTCCATTTTTGAGTCTCTTCCGCACTAATACAGAGCATATTATACAGAAAATTTGGAAGATTCACGGCAATATTGTGCCTTATACAACTAAGCAACTTAAAATGGTGTGCATGTAAGTGAGAAAATCTGCCTTCACAAGTAAAATACCTGATGACATGCATTGCTAGGTCAGGGTATGGAGGCAGCAAAGACAATCTCTTGCACCCCTACTTTGTAACATCCAATGGAGGGTCATGTGGGGTAGTGAACTGGGCCCTTGCTGACCTAGCGTCATGCGAGCTCCGATAATGCTCTCCAACAGGAGGTAACCCTGTTGCTTTTATAATTTGTTCTTCTATTGCAATTACTGTCAAACCCCACACAGAAGCTTCACCTTCATCAAATGTCCTGGTGAATTCTACAGTTGCTTCTTCATCATATGTTGTTAAATTCAAACAATAACCTAACCACCCGCATGCATTGAATATTCTTACTGCTTCTACGTCAGAGAGCAACAAAATGTGCTCAGCCAGCTCTTTTCTCTGTAAAACTCCTCCCATTTCTTGATACTTCTTCTGCTACTCTGTTTCCCTCTCCCTTTCTGAATGCAAACTTCAAATCTCTACATTATTTCTCAGACGCTTCACTGCTTCTTTTTGGGAACATTAATTGCCATAACCAATTGTTATGTGCCATAATTAAACTTTAGGTAAATGTAAATCATGAATTTGTGTGGAAATCATCCAGAAACATGGTTCAAATGCCAAAATTTTTTTAAATAGGTCACATCATGGCTTAGCACGAAAAATTTGGCACGACCAAGGAAAAAAAATTCATTCAAAAAGTGGGAGTACAACACTTGACATGGCATACTTATGGTAAAAAGTTCTCATTAATAAAGAGTAATGCCAAGATTTTATAAAATCATCATAGTTAATCAGGCATGTCATTGGATAGTACGACACTCCCCTGTCCCCTGCTAATTTTATGGCAAGTGTCCTCACTTGTCAGACTAGTACGAGTGAGGGACTGAAATATGTCGTAATTATAGAGACTATGTAGTATTATATATAATTAACAAAATCTGCAAACTTATAAATGAATAATAGTTTGAAAACATTTATACCTGCCAAGTGGATTGTCACATGCTCCAAAAAAAAAGGTGGCAAAAATAATGTAAACGGCAGCATCCATTAGCATGTGCATATTTGATTGAAAACACAAAAACTTAAGTATGTAGAAAGTGAGTGGATGGAAGATTAAGAAATGGAGTGGGGTGGGTGGATGGAAGATTAAGATATGAATGGAAAGAAATATCATGAAAAGAAAATGGAATTTATGCGAACATAAAGTTATTATTATGGACATGCAAATTAGAATTAATGTTGAAGAGGAGCAGGCAGAAAGTTTTCACCTTCTGCTGCAGGAAGAGATACTTGAGTTGTTGTTGGATCCGATTGTTCCAACTGTTGCATGAATTTGGCTTTTGTTTGAGGCTATTTGTAAAGCTTAAGTTGATGACCATTGATCAACATTTTGAAAGGCACATCGTCAATTATGGTTAGTTGAACTGTTCCATTGTCAAAGACATGGATGATTTGATATGGTCCTAACCATCACGTCTGCAGCTTCCCTGGCATATCCTTAAAGCAAGAATCATACAATAATGCCCAGTCACTAGCTTTGAACTGTTTGTTGAGGATATGAGAATCATGCCAATGTTTTCTCTATTTTTGCACCAGTTCAGTGTGTTCTAAAGTGATCTTGCGCATTTCATCCAAAGAATTAAGATGCAGGAGGCGTTCTCTTTGTGCTGCAGGAAGATCAATATCTAAGGTCAAGGTTGTTCTTAAAGTCTTGTGTTCAAATTTAATTGGAAGCATTGCCACTTTCCCATACAAAAGCTCAAATGGTGTGAATTTGGTAGTGGTTTTCTAAGTTTTTCTATAAGCCCAAACAACTTCTTGTAACCGGCTGGTCCAATCCCGATGATGCAAATGGACTGTTTTAGTTAAAATATTTTCTAGCTCACGGTTGGTAACTTCTGCTTGTCCATTGGCTTGTGGATGATAAGGACTGGATCTGTGATGCTTGATGTTATACTATTTCATCAATTCTGAAATCAGGTTGGAAGTAAACTGTGTGCCTTGATCAGTAACCAATTCTTTAGGAACTCCATAGCATGTAAAAATCTCTTCATACAAGAATTCGACAACTTTTTCATCACGGACAACCCATTTGGTTAGGTAGTTAGTACAAACCAGAATATAAGACTTCTCATTGGATGGAGGATCAATAGGACTGATAAAGTCCATTCCCCATTTGTCAAATGGTGTTAACACCACTTGAGGATTCAGAGGCATTTCATCTATTTTGGTTGGGCGACCCATTCTTTGGCATTGGTCACACTTCCTTGTATAATTGATTGCATCTTTATGAAGGGTAGGCTAATAGTAACCAGTGGCCAAGATTTTGAAAGCTATTCTTTTGGCTACAAAATGTCCTCTGCAGGGCTCATTATGACATGCATGCAAAATATCATATGTCTCATCTTCTCTTACACATATGTGCATAACTTGATCAGGTCCAGTATAGAACAGAAAATTGTCTATCCATGAGAAATGGAAGCTTTTCTGTATGAGCAGCTTTCTCTCCTTATAAGAAAAATGCGCTAGTGTCTTATTAGATGCAATGTAGTTAGCAATATCTACATACTATGGAACTTTAATAGCAATATGAAACAAATGTTCATCTGGAAATGCATCATCTACTAGAGTAGTGTCAGTATCATGATGATTGATTCTTGACAAATAATCAGCTATGACATTTATTTTTCCAGGCTTATCCACTATGGTTATGTCAAATTCTTGCAACAATAGTAACCATCTTGCTAACCTACCAATTATAGCAGGTTTGTTCATGAGATATTTGATTGCTGCATGATCAGTATGAACATAGATAGGATAATCTATGATGTAATGCCAAAATTTATTTAGAGCATAGACTACTGCTAACAATTCTTTTTTAGTCACTGTGTAATTCAGTTCTAGACCATGAAGACTCTTACTGATATAATAAATGGCATTATCAAGATTTGAGTGTTTCTGTGCTAAAACTGCACCTATGGCATAATCAGAAGCATATGTATATATGTGAAAAGGTAGGTTCCAATCAGGGCCTTGTAAAATTGGGGCTATGGTTAAAAGTTGCTTAAGCTGCAGGAAAGCTTTATCACACTCAGGTGTCCAATTGAATTCAGCTTCTTTTGTGAGCAACTTGTACAAGGGACTGGCTATTTTACTGAAGTCTTTTATAAAATGCTTGTAATATCCAGCATGTCCCAGGAAAAGATCTGATATCTTTTAATTTAGTGGGTATGGGTAATGTTTGAATTACCTCAATTTTAGTTGGGTCTACTTGTATACCTGCAGTAGATATGAAATGAGCAAGTACCACACCCTTTTGCATGAGCATGAAACACTTTTCACTATTTAGTGCCAAATTATGTTCTTGACATCTTACCAAAACTTTTTCAAGATTTATCATTGCTTCTTCAAAAGTAACTCCAAATGTTGTAAAGTCATCCATATAGATTTCCATATAATCATGTGATATATCAGCAAAAATACTAATTTCAGCCCGTTGAAATGTTGCAAGAGCGTTACAAAGACCAAATGGTAAAATAGAGTATGCAAAAGTACCCCATGGACAGGTAAATGTAGTTTTGTCTTGGTCTTCAGGAGCAATACTGATTTGATTATAGCCACTATATCCATCTAAAAAGGAGAAGTACTTTTTTCTAGCTAGTGTATCCAAAACTTGATCTATGAAGGGTAAAGGAAAATGATCCTTTTTAGTAGCCTTATTCAACTCCCTATAATCTACACAAATTCTCCATTTTCCTCCTTTCTTAGGTACTATAACCAGTGGTGATGCCCATTAACTATCAGATATAAGATAGATAAAGCCAGCATCAAGCAGTTTCTGCAATTCTATTTTGACTATTTCTCCGAGGCTTGGATTTATCCTCCTCTGAGGTTGACAAAGTGGTAGACAACCTTCATTAATTTATATCCTATGGGTACATAGTGTAGGGCTTAATCCTTTCATATCACCATAATCCCAAGAAAAAGTCTTCTCATGCTTTTGAAGCAATTCTTTTAATTGTTCCATCTGTACAGATGTCAATTGGGGGTCAACATGTAGTTTATGGCCTTTACTCAGTTCAACAGGAATAGTGGATTCTACCATAGCAATTTCAGAGATTGGGCTTCCTTCTAATTCATAGGGAAGTAGTGAACAAAGATTTTTAGGTTCCTTAAGTAAAGTACAACTTGTATCACACTCCTCATATGTAATCAATTCTAATACAGAGCTTTCAGACACATCTTTTCCTACCACACAGGTGTTGGTAAGGATGCTCTGGATTAATGAATCTTCTTCTTGCAACTTTAGAAAAGATTTCCTATGTAACATCATAAGTTGTACTATGGAATTTATCTCTTCTTCTTCATCTCCTAAATCTGGCCAAAAAGATGTACTCAAATCTTGTAATGGTTGTGCAGGAGGATATAGATCAAATTTCTTGGTTGCTTGGCCATTTGATATGGTCATATTCCCCGATCTGCAATTTATGTTTGCATCAGCTGTGGCCAACCATGGTCTACCTAGAACGACAGGATAGCTAGATAGGTTTACTTTAGGGGACAAAATCATGAAGTCCACAAGATATTCTAGGGAATCTAAGGTCACAACAATATTTTCTATCATTCCATCAGGAATGATAGTAGAACTATCTGCAAGCTGCAGAATAGTTGGTGTGGGCCTTAATCCTTCTATTTGTAACTTCTTCATGGTTTCTTTAGTCATCACATTTATAGCAGCTCCCAAATCTATTAAGGCATTTTTAAAAAATTGACCATTTATGCTAACACTTACTACTGGACTCCCTGGGTCAAAATATTTTGTTGAAATCACTCTTCCTAACATGATATCAACTAAATGTATAGCAACATGAATTGTGGTAGGATCCTTCTTCTTCCTTCCAGGTTTCTTTAGACAAGCTTCCCTTATAGCTTTTCCATAAGTAGGAATGTCCTTAATAGCTTGAAACAAAGGTATTTGGACATGTATATTCTTTAACTAATTAATAATGTCAAAGGGTTGTTCCTTGCTTTGTTCAGGTTCCTTTTGTATTAGTTGGTCTGGAAAAGGAGGCTCTACTACTAGTTGAACTGGTATTGGTATGGTAACATTAGTTGGGTCAACAAGTTCATCAACCAAAGGTTTTGATGCTGTAGGAGAGTCTAATACTTTAGTTATGAGAGGTGGCTTTGGTTCTAGTAAGGTTGTTCCAAATCTCAAATGTATATCTGGGACATCTAGGGCATAAGCAAGGTACTGCTGGGTATCAGCACTATACATGGGCTGTGGTGGTTTGCTATTTGGATTTGGCCAAGGCTGTGCAGGTAGCTGTGTTTGCTTTTGAGATCCACTATTTGCAGGTGGTGGCATTAAAGCAGGTTGTTGAGCTGGAGGGGGTAATTGTGGAGCACTAGTATTTTGGTTAGGCCATTGTTGAGATCCCTTCCATTGGTTTGGAGATTTCCAATTCCATTGGTTTGTAGATTACCAATTCCCTTGGGGTGGTTTCCATTGGTTCTGTTGGTTCTGGGGCCATTGGTTATTCTGCTGGTTACACCAAGGTTGTTGGAAATTTTGAGACCATTGAGACTACTATGGGTTATTTTTCCCAACATTATTCCAATTGGGTTGGTTTTGTGGAGGACCTTGGGTATTGTAGTTTTTCCATTGATTACCATATGAATTTGAATTTTGCAAGGGGTCTTGAGGCATACCTTGATGTTGAGCCCATGGTCAGCATTGAGCAACAAAGAATACTTGCTCATCATCCCCATCTATCTTTATGTATTCAGTTGGAAGAAGCTGGTTCTCCATGCTTGCAACCAATTTACAGTGGCAATCCTTCTTTTGCTTTCGACAATGAGGATAGTACTTAGCTAGTTGTAACTCAGCCTCTGCTTGATTCTTCTTTGCAGTCATTGTATCCAACTATGTAGCGACATCATTATTGATGTCTTGTTTGAAATCTAACAACAAATTGGATATTTCAAGTTTTGAAATGCCTTGACTAATTCCTTTTGTAACCTTAGAACGGGGTCCTCAACCTTTCTTCATGGTTGACCTTGAGTAGTTTTGACATATCTTTTTGAGGTCATCCCATTGAGCTTGATATACATCTCCATCGGCCACCAAGTCCAATGCTTCCAAATAGTCTTCATTCACTCCTCTTAGAAAGACTAGTTTTTGGGAATCTTCAGACAATGTGTGCTGAGGATTCTTTTGTAGTGTGTATAAAAATTGAGAAACATAGTCTTCTAATGTCTCTTCCTCCTTCTGTGATATCCTAAAGATATTATCTCCTCTTGTACCAGATTCTTTGAAATATTCTTTATATTTTTCCAAAAACAAGGCTTGCATTTCATCTTAATTCACAGCTGCATTGGCTCCTAAGCCCATGAACCATCATAAAGCTGATTCTTTCAATGTGGCTAGAAATAATTTAAGCTTATGGGCATCAGTGTTGTAGTCAAAACTACGACAAAGGATGTCAAACTCAAACAAGAAGGTATTAGGGTCTTCAGTTGCAAGGCCATAGAACTTTAGAAGAGTAGTGGGAGGTATATTCTTGAGATTGGAATTGGTTATGAGACTTCAAAGTGGAAATGGAAAAGTGGGTTGTGCCATGAATGGTGGGACTGGATTATGAGGTTGCTGCTGAAAAGGAATGTTAGGCACTGGATGATTAACAATTGGTGGATTCGAGGTAGTGTTATCAAGAAGACTGGTCAATATTTCAGTGAAAGGTTGGAGACCAGATATATCTAGGGATTCAGGATGATGATACTGTGGGGAAAATAGGACTTGTGTCTTCAAAGGGAAACTCAACTTCTTCTTCAACTTCTTCATTCAAATTAATAGATCCTTGTGGAAGAAATCTTCCATATTCATCTCATTGTCTTCCTCTTTGATGCATGCAACTAAAATTTTCACATTGGTAAAAAGAACTTAATCTAAAAACTATGACTCAAAAATGCTCCTAGCTTGACACCATCCCCGACAACGGCGCCAAAAATGAACCGCCTCACAATAGGTGTTCCATAGTCATGCGCTAGGCCTGGCTTAGGAATAATCTATTCAAGCTAAGGACTACTTTTCCCCTACCATGAGGTGCATTTAGATTGTCAACCCAAGGACGTATACTTGAAATGGTCGGCACAGTATGTGCACTAGGTACCTTGATGAGTCATTATGCTTATGCTGCAGGAAAGTAAAAATGCAAAGGAAGGAAACTACACTATTTCTATGGAAAGGAAACTACTGAATCTATGAATGTTGAAAACACAATGACAAGATAACAAAGATTCCATCTTGACTCATCCACTAGACTGTTCTCGCAGATGCTGCAGGAACATTCATGAAGTGTGATGCTACAAGAAGGAATTAACTAGCTACGTCTTACTTAAAATACTGCTAATGCTAGTAAAATGAATCTATTCTATCCTAATCTAATCCACCTTCCAAGTGGGCCCCCTTGGTTGGCTTCTCTAATCTACCAACACAGGATAGAAGCTAAAGAGAACTAATTCATTTCATTAATTAGTCATTACATGATTCAGAATTGTAAAACACAACTGCAACAAACTGTGAATCAATGTTCTCTCTTACTTGATAGAACTTATCAAAAATCAAAAACTAAAAACTTCACACAAAGGAGTTGATCCCAACATATATAGGGAATCTACTCTTTATTACATAATAGAAAAGTAACTATCCTAAGTTAAGTTCACAGGAGAGAATATAGGAGAACAACTAAAAGCGAAAAGGAAGGATAACATAATTGAGGAGGGAGCAATGAAGTCTCAGCATTCGCTTGTTACAACATAAATGCAGAGAAGGTAATGGCTTGTAAAAGCTCCTCCTTATTCGCTGCCATGTTTCCTGGAGTGGTTAGAACTTCCTTTTCGTGGTTGTTCCTTGATGCTCATTTCTCCTTGAATGCTATCGGCAACCAAATTTTGGATTCTTCTGCTCATCCTTTAATCCTTATCATCAGGTTAGTTATGATATAAGACATATTTGCAAATAAACATCCATCAAACTAAATTCAAGCATAAGAATGAACATTTGGATATTTATATGAAATAGTGCATATTAGATATAATTTAGGCAAAAAATGACATAGTTTTTCTACCCCATAAATCATCAAAGGTTTATCAAACATAGGCTTATAAGTGTTAAAACAAAGATAAACAGAGTATCACAAAGTATCTTAAACATAACAAAATAAAGGCATTTTCTAGACTCATCAGTGGCCCTATTTGATGATATTTTATCCTTCTCTATTTCCAATCTTAGAATGGCATTACCAATATGGTCTATAATAGAGAGTCCTTCCACCTTGATCTTCTTACTCCACTCTTTGCCAATTTGCTTAAAATGCTTATCTTCTTGAAGCTAAGAGATAAGTGCCTGAACATCTGTAGTAGTGGGATTTCTAGTAATGGGCATCCCAAAAATGCTTGCCAAAGGGGTGGCTAATTGCCTTATGAAAATATTCAATTCTTGTATTTCTACTTTTATTCGGACCTTTGACAACTTAAGGCTTTCTAGTTGTCCTTCTATCAGTTCATTTGTGGACTTCCATAAGTTGACTTTAGTATCATGTCTAGCTTCCCCGAGATCTACTAAATGCATGGTGAAATCATTTCTAGTCCTATCCTCAATCCTTCCTTCTTTGTTAGGTTTGTCTATCTCCATTGTTAAATGCCCTATTTCAGGATCCTACCCAAGGATAGACAAGGTCTTTTGTTTCTTAACATTAGTCAATGTAGATCTAGAACGAACAACAAGGGGTAAGGTATCCTTGTTGAGGGCACCTTCATCTTTTCTCTTTATCTTCCGATCCAAAGTGTCTTCAAACCATGAGTCTATGCCTATTACCTTTGAGGTCATCCCAAGAGAGTCAATATTAAAAAAATTCCTTTTGACTGGAGTGATTTCTCTCGCTGTCAAAGAGAAGGGATTCTTTTGGGCTTGAGAGATAAGCTTCATGTACTCTTGGCCTTTCTCTATCTTTGCAGTCTTCTTAGCTACTTCATCCAACTTAGCACACTAGTTATCACTACTTCCTCCATCTCCTAACTCCACTACTTGCACATGAGGACTACTTAGGAGTAGAAGTACAGGGCTCGTAGATGGAACTAGAGTAATGGAGCTATCCTTTAGCTCTTCTCCCTTCTTCTCATATTCTAGATGGTTATTAATCATTGGAGGGGAGCCATCTTGATAAGTCTCGTTCAAAGGAATGTTCTTATCTAGAGGCTGGTCACTTCCACCTGCTGGTTGACTTGGTCCTTGAGTTATGGCCAAGGTCACACATGATGTGTTGGCTTGTGAGGAAGAAGCAGAAGTGGATGTTGAAGGAGCCTGAGTGGGGGTGCTTTTACTTCAACTTATCCTTGTTGTAGTCCACTCGACCCACTTTCCAATCCTTTTAACAATTTGAGCCATCATAACATCTAGATCATCTCCAACATCTTGATAAGGCTCTGAACTAACAGGCATATTTCTTAGCTTTTTTAAATATGTATTACTATACATATTATGCCCATCATCTTCCACTCCTTGTACATTGATACCAACTTTATACATTTTCACTTGGTCTACTATGAGTTTAGTGAAGGCATGATCTTGACTCTCAAGTTCATCTTTGCAATCAGCCCAATAGTCTTCAATAGTGGTGACATGTTTGATAACACTTCCAATTTGCAACACCTTTCTTGCATATCCATTTAGATTGAACATGGGCCTCAAAACTTCATACATCTCCAATTGATATTTCATTTTGAACATTTTTAACATGTTCTTTGCATCAGAATGGGACTCATAGCTAAAAGCTCCCACCTTCATCAGAAACTCATAATGTTGCTTCTTTAGACTCCCACTTAGCATGTTCACTTGAATGTCTTGCCTCATGATCTCGATCATATCGCTTGGATATCTCAGTAGTTTCAAGGGGAATCCATCAAAAGATGCAAGATGCAAATATGAAAATGATGAGAACTAGATAAAATAACTCCCAAAGTGACTGATGTTCACCATAGCTTATGGACTGAATCTCCTCTCTAGAAATCCTTGGAGTTCCTTGCAAATTCTCATGGTAAACACATCATTGACTCTTATATACTCTGCATAACTATTTTTCAGTTGTAAACATGGGTAGAATTCATAAGACTTCACATCATTAGGGAAATTTTCTGCCCTTGGGAGGCCTAGCCACAATTGTAGAGAAGCTAGCATGTAAATAAAAAATGAGGATATATAGAAAGTATTGTAGAATTTTACAACACTGAGAGAATTGGACATAGTATTGTAGAATTTTGCAATGCTGAGATAATTGGACATAGTCTCGCTTACCTAGTGAGCCATATCAATATATTGGTATTTGAGTAGATAACTTGTACCAATAAGAAATATTGCTCAATGAAATTTAAAGCTTCTACATCACCTTTCAATTTGTACAAGAGAACCAAGATGTCTACAATCTTGGGCTTGAGGTTAGTACCAAAAAGAATCTTAGAGACCTTACTCTTGTCACTCCATGGTTTTTGAAACCGTGCTTCCATAGTCTCTTTTCTCCAAACAATTTTCTTTGTGGAAAACTTAGAGATAGCTCCACCAATTGTCAAATCTAAAAATTCTTCCTACTCTAGAATTTGTAGGAAATTTACCACTATTTGTCTATCAATGGAAATAAATACTATGTCATCTGGCAATATTATCTGTCTAGTATCTGGGTTATAATGATTTATACATTCACATATCAAATCTGGAGCTTAAACCACAACTAGAAAACTCATTGCTTCAACTAGCCCGCATCCTTAATGCTTCTCAGTAATGGGATGAATAGGCTCTGATCTCACCCTCTTCTAGAAATCTTGCATGTCATGGAAATGGAGGGAAGTGTTTATGAAATTCTATAGTGAAGACTTGATCCCAGTCAATCCATCAAAGCCTACAAATGTAGTTGTCATTTTGTTTAGAGATGAATTTTGAATATAGAAAGCAAAAGGAATAGAAAATGCATAGATACTAGCTTTTGAAAAAGTTGTACAATTTTAACAAAATAATAGTTCAAGAGAGAGTGGTAGTTTTTGTAACTATTCATGTTTCTATATATTAGGAACTTCAATTCATCTGTTGATATCCAGAATTCACAACACATGAATGAATTAAAGGAGAGATCTATTGAAATAGTAAATGCAAGATTTTAATAGATATCTTAGTGTCCTTTTACTATTTTTTTGTTCAAGCATTAACTTTTTATCCTCTCATATTCACTTTTCCCATTTCCCATTAAGTTTTGGGAAGTTATGAACAGAGTACTCTGTAAAGAAATATCTACCAAATCAAATTTTTCTTAATAGATCTTTCTTGTAGTGGTTAGATTATTTTCATTATCATCTCATGATGTTTCATGTATAATTTTTTGGTCCCATCTGCTTACATACTTGATTTTCTTTAAAATGTGGAAAATTGTCCTCATGGGTTGAAAACTCCTTGAGGAGAAGATAATTTTCATTTCTCCGCTCAGGCCTTCTTTTAACTTTTCTTTTTGACTTATTCCATCCTTTCAATTTGAAGATATCCATAAGGAGTGTGGATATTCATAGGGACCCACCTTTTGTTTCCTTTCTTTTAGAATTGCCTTTTGTGGAAAACAGACTTCATGGGCTGAAAACCCGTCGAGGAGAAGTCAATTTTGAGTTTTCCACCTGGGACAATTTTGAGAGATGTGATGAATCTTTAATACTTCTTGAGATAGATAATCATAAACTAAACATGAATTTATCATAAGGTACCTCATCATCTTCTTATTGTGGCTCATATGCATCATTTGGTGTTATTTGTGAGAAATCACCTTCACGGGTTGAAAACCCACCGAGGAGAAGGCAAAGACCAAATTTATGCAAGATTCTCTTTTCATGGAGAAAATGATAGGCTACAAGCAAATATGACTCTTGTGAATGGTCTTTGTATGCTTTGTGAATCTCTATCAGATTAGGTACTAAACTACTTGCAAAAACTCACAACATGAAGGAAGACCACCCAGCTATGAAATGTGGGGATGGGGGAGATGAAAAATATGATGAAGACTCCCTTCACATAAGAGGACTTAGACATAGACTATACCTAGGACTTCA
Source organism: Cupressus sempervirens (assembly GCA_028749045.1). NCBI lineage: Eukaryota > Viridiplantae > Streptophyta > Pinopsida > Cupressales > Cupressaceae > Cupressus > Cupressus sempervirens. Next base: position 296,590,903 of record CM053783.1, on the reverse strand, counting down.
CTAAAGCACAAATTTCCACTTTACAAATTAATTAGAGGGTGAAAAATGTGACAACAACTAGCTTTGATTGGGGACTTGGGTAGACTATACCCAAAAAAGGAATCTAAAATCTCTGGTTTTGCAAAAAAAGGGGGGCACATGACAAAACTAAAGAGAGAAAAAAATGAGGAAAAGAGGAAAGCAAGGGAAACCTAACTGGGAAAACACAAATAGGAACAAAAATGAAACTATAGTATAGTATAGGGGTTACTGTTTTCAATTTGAAATTTGATAAAGCTTCAGATCCTGACCGTTGTAGGTTAGAGGTGGCACCTCACCATCTGGTTATGCCAATTTAAATGAATTGTTTTTGAACAACTGATGAATAATGAAAGGGCCTTTCCACAAAGTATCAAGTTTATTATGCATACCTTTTGGAGCTCTTCACTTATCCCATAGTAACACACTATCTCCTATCATGAATTAATGTGGCCTCGCCTTGTTATCAAATAGGTTCTTTGCATGTATCTTATGTTGTGTGATATGATCTATGACTGATTCTCTTTCCTCTTCAAGTTTTCTTAAGTACAAAATCCTCTTCTTTAAACCATCACTATAGATATCATCTTCAATTACTGTTCTCTATTTATTTGTAGCTAATTCCACGGGTAATGGGAGATTAGCTTCAGTCCCATAGACCAATTTGAAAGGAGTTATGCCAATTGTCCTTTTAGGTGTCACCTTATCTTCCCAAAGTGCCTCATTAATTTTCTTGTGCCAAGTCTTTTGATTATCTAACACAAATTTCTTGACAATATTCATCAAATTCTTATTGTTAGATTTTGCCTGACCATTTCCTTGTGGGAAATAGTCAGATGGGTGGCTAACTGTAACTCCATGTTCAAAATAGAACTAAGCAATCTCAACTAAAGAGAAATATGCCACATTATCCATTACCAATTTGATAGGAACGCCAAATCTAACTAGTATATTTTCTTTAAGAAATTTGCATACCACTTTGAAAGTAGTTTTTGTAGTTTCTTTGGCCTCCACCCACTTAGTCAAATAATCAATCATAGTTATAACATATTGGTGCCCAACAGTGGATGTTGGGTTGATAGGCCCAATGAAATTGAGACCCCATTGTTGAAAAGGAACTTCAATGATGACAGACCTAAGAGGCAAAGCAACTAATTGAGGTTTCCCGAAAAACATCTTACATTTCTCACATTTTGCCACCTAGGAGTAGGCATCCTTAAACATTCCTAGCCAATAGTAACATTGTCTCAGTATTTTGAAAGTTGTGACTAAAGATGAGAAATTTTTGATGCATGCTTCAACATGGAAGGTTCTCAACAACTTTTATTGGTGTTTCTTATCAACAGATTGGAGAAAAGTACCATCTATAGCCCTTTTAAACAATTTGTCATCCCAAGTTACATATTTAGCTCTTTCAATTTGACATCTCTCCTTTGTCTTGTTGTCATGCCTTCTAGACATTCCTCATATGTCACCAAATAAGAAATACTTTTGAACCACGAATCCAACATGCCTACTACTAATACTAACTACTTTTCTCCTTATTTCTCTGTTTCTTAAACAATCCTATTTTCTGCAATTGCTTTGCACAAAACATTGCCTCTCACTAGCTTAGTAGACTTGATTTCAATGTCATACTCTTGCATTTTCACCATCCACATCCCTCTAGCATTGCACCCTACATCTTGTTACATCAACATGCTTTTTATTGCTAGATTTGGAACATAGACCATAGAATGTGAGTGCAACTTATAGAATCTAAAATTCTTTAGTGCTTTGACTACTGAAAATGCATGTTTTTCAATTTGTGAGTATTTCAACTCATGATTTTTCAAAGGTATGCTCATGAAAGCTATAGGGGCTTGCATTCCTTCTTTTTTATCTTACATAAGTATCACTGATAAAGTGTGTTTAGAGGCATAATAGTAAATGATAAAATCCCATTTATAATCCGGATGACATAATACTGGAGTGTTAGCAATGGTAGTCTTAATGTTCTAGAAAGCTTGTTTCCTAGCTTCATTCCATTTAAAACTTGAATTCCCTTTCATCATATCTACAATACATTTAGTAGTTTTTGCAAAATATGGGACAAATCTTCTAAGGAAATTTACCTATCTGAAGAATGACTTAACTTCCATTTTGTTTATTGGCAAGCTTAACCTTTGAATGGCCTCCACCCACTCTCGATCAATTATGATACCTTCCTAGGAAACTATATGACCTAGAAGCTTTCTTTTTATAACATAAAAAATAAACTTTTTGGGATTAAGTGAGATTCCATGTCCTTGACACCTTTGTAAAACTTTCTTCAAATCTTCTATGTGATTTTTCCTTTTCTTTGAAAAAATGGTGAGGTCATCCAGGTATATGACTATAATCTGATCCTTTATATTTGAAATTTTTTTACTCATGCATCTTTGAAATTTAGAGTGAACATTAATGAGTCTGAAAGGCATTCTATGGTATGCGAATGTACCCCATAGTAGTGAAAGCCATTTTGTGTTGATCTTTCTCCTCCACTTCCATTTGATTGTACCCTGAGAAACCATCAAGCATAGACATCATTTCATCCCTAGCTACTATTTGTAATAGGTAATCCATGTTGGGAAGAGAAAAATTGTCTTTCAAAGATGCTCAATTCAAATTCCAGAAGTCAACACAAATCCTTATTTCTCCATTCTTCTCTCTAACTGGCACTATATTGGCTACCCATGTGGAATGATGAATGGGGTAGATAATTCTTGCTTTTAACATCTTATCTACCTCCCTAAATATAGCATCAACTACTTTAAGATTATAATTCCTCTTTTTCTGTCAGAAGGGAACTGTGTCAATCTTTAGGGGGATCTAAGGTTTTACCTTCCCATCTCTATAACTTTTCAAATCTTCATAGCTCCAAGAAAATACATCTTGGTATTCTATGAAATTTTTTTTAGCATCTTCATTCTCTTTAGGTGAACAACACTTTCCAATGTTAATCATCTTGGGACTATGATTATCTCCTATATTAACTCCTTCATACTCACCTATAGTAGAACCTTTTTCCATTCTCTTTTGTTTGATGTAAGCATCGTGCCTATTAAATAGTCTTTCCAAAGATACAAAGTATGGAGGAATAATATTGCCTCACAATTGGACTTCATTGACTTGATATTCTCTTTGCTTGGGTTTGAGGTCTCCATAATTGTCTTCCTTTGATAAGTGTTTGCAAGTAGCTTTATCATTTTCTAAGAACAATTGTAAACTCTTGTCATCTTCAAAGACTTGCCAAAAGTCTATATTTTCTAGAGTAGAGGCTTGATACACAATCTAAATTTGGTATTTCTTATCTTTGAATTTAGGATGAGGTAGCACCAAGGAAGTGAAAATAGCGAAGGAGTTAGCTTTGGTGTTCATCTCCCTTAGTACCGCTTTAATAGAAAAAGAATCCAGGCCTTTTATTTCATCAAAAACTCTATTTCTATAGTTTTTCAACTTGTGGTTCTTTACAAAGTGTTTCCCTTTAATTTGTCCCACGATAAATTCTACATCACTTGGGGCTTTCAATATTTTTACTCCTTTTTCCTTTGCAGTAATTATCCCCTATAGTAGGGCCCCATACTTTGTAGTTTTATTTGTATCTTGAAACTCCAATTTGAAGGCCATGGGTTTGGGTTATCCCTCAGGAGGTATTAACACCACACTTGTGCCAAATCTTGATGAGGAACAACTTCCATCAAATTTTGATGTCCATATGGATGATGACTCTTTTTCCTTACTGGGTGCTTTTATTTCTAAATCTTCAATTTTTTGCTCATTCAGGGTATCTTTAGTAAATAGCATGCAATTGCCAAACTCTAGTTCTTGATAGAGAATTTGGGCCTTAGGGTCATCTGACTTCGAGACCATAAATTTTTTGTTTTCCTCAAGTTCCAATTTGACTTTCTTACTCCCTATAGGTATGACTACTTGAGACCAATCTAAATTTATCTCAACCCCTAGATCTCTGCAAAATCTTCTACTTAAGATCATTCCATATCTTGCCAAAATATCTAGAACAAGAATAGTTAGTAATAGTTTCTTTTTTGGATGAGAAGCTAAGGCTAATTAAGAATATTTGATCTGTCCAAGCAAGGGAAATTTTTTGCCATCCATAGAGTAACATCTTCCATGAACTTTAGTAAGATTGAGATCCAGGGCTTTAGCCATAAAATAAGGCAACACATTGTCTAACACAACTGAATCTATGATGCAATTGCTCAATTTGCATCCATTAATATATAGTGAAATATAGAATGGGTTAGGTTTTTGCCCATGGGAGGTTGCTAGGATAGTGGAATCTTATTGGTTAAACAAGTTAGATGTCAAAGTTTCATCCCCTTCTTCAATGGTCACATTATGATTCAAATTTGAGGCATTCACTTTACAACGATCTACCAATCTTTTCAACTTAGAGGGATGAGATTTCACATAATCTATAGGGGAGATTTGAATTTTTGAGTCTTCACAAAATTGTATGAAATCAAAAGGGGTCTTTTCCTTACCTATTTGAGATGATGATGCTCCTTGATCAATATAAATATTATTTGGTGAAAAGGTGGGGTTGGTTCCTGAAGCATAACTGAGCATTGATTCTCGAGCTTTTGACCTTGAGTCAACACTATGTATGTAGTTCCATCAATGGTTGCATAGCATTCACCCTTTGGTTTGGAGTCAAATTCATATTCTAAAAATAAGTTTCCAAAGTTTCCATTTGAGTATGAGTCTGACTCAAAGCAAGGGGTTGTGGTACTCAATTTTTTGGTGGATAGTAATTGCATCATACAAGTAGTTTCTGGAAAGCTTTCACTATCATGATCCATTGTCAAGTGGAACATGCACATGTTTCCTTTCTCTGGTGCCACTTCAATCACCAATCTTGGCTATGAGCTTGTAAGTTGTGGAAACTTTCCATCATTATTCCTTCCTGGTGGGTTTTGATAGTTTTGTTGAAAATAATTACTTAACTCAGGTAATTGTCTCTTTACTACCACTAGTTCATTCAATAACTTTTGAATAAATTCATCAAATGGGGTGGTATGACTATAACTTCCCTTGGTTTGGAGTTCTCCTTTCCACTTTTCGGCAGAGATCAGGTCATCTTCAAACTCAACCGCTTTCTTTTGTGCATCTACTAAATCTATGGGATGAGACCTTCTTAGGTCATAATTGATATTTGGCAACATTACACTTATAAATAGTGTATTCAAATTTCTAGCAGTAAACCTATTGGCTATCATATCAGCTAGTGATCTTATTAAAAGTCGCAACAAAATCCCTCATACTTATGGTGGGTTGTTTTTTGATGGATGTCAACTATGTTAACAAGACATGTTCATCTTCTACAGTCTTGAACCTAGTTTCAAAATTCATTCTAATTGTGTCCCAATTGGTAATTGAGCAATCATCCAAATGATAAAACTAGTCTGCTACATTTTCTGTCAAAGTTTCAACAAATAGCCTTATAGCTACATCTTCATGAACAACTCCTAAAATGTGAGTAGCTACAAAGAAAGCTTTAATATGTTCATCTATGGTAACCATCCCATCACTTGAAAATTTAAGGAAATTCTTCTGTGAACTAGTTGGGAGTGGGTGATAGCCTATTAGTGCCAATGAGCCTATTGCTGCAATCCAAGGAGCTGCCATAATTGTTCTAGCAAGGTATGGTATAAAATTAACAATAGGAGGAGCAATCACTCCATGCAAGGCCAATACCTGACAAGTAGTATGTGAAAGTCTTTGATTTCTAATAGGTGAAGTGGTTTTCTTTTACTTTTCTATTCACCTTTCCACTTAGGAATATCTAGGATGGGAAAACCAAGTTCTATGAGCTTATCAAAAATAAGATCTTGCCCACCCTGTTCTTTGGCACTTCTAAGGAACCTTGTTTTTTTTAGGGTGCTAGGTTAATTTTTCTTTGAGCTTTATGTCTCAACTATCTTTCTACCCTTCAGATGTCTCTCCTCTGAATAGCTCTTTCTAATGCTTCAACTCTAGATTCTTCTTCTTCCAGTACCTGGCTCGCATTCTTGTAATATTCAACGTTCCTCCTATTTCTCCAAAAAAATGTATTAATAGATGAGATTATGTCTTCTTGGTTGTCTTGAAACCCAAGATCAAGTTGGAGAACTAGAAAATGTTTTCATGAGGTAGTACCATTTTCCCTCATGTTAAAGGTCTATTTAGTCAAGCGACTATTTGTCTCCCCAGTGGAGTTGCCAAAAATCTGTTGGTAAACAAATTTGTTCTTTTGATTTTAAGTCTTCAATGACATAATGTGTGAACAACATCTAATTAAAATATTTGAAAAGTTTCTTCTGAGAAAACTAACTTCCTCTAAATTGTTAGGTATAGCTCCCTATTGTGAAATTTGCAATGAATTTTGTTTACTCCTAAATCTAAAAGGGGTATGTTCTTAACTAGAGAATAAGAGAGGTAAACCAAGCCAAATCTATAAGAGGTTCAACAAAGGCAAGAAATAACATTTTGAGAGTTAGTAGAGTCTATGAACTCACACATGTTATGAACTCATAGTTAATATGCACTAAGACTGATACATCTATCTAGGAACTAAATTGTAGAAGAAGATTACACTAAATGAAAAACCTCTAAAGGATCTCTTTTAAGCTTATGATGACAATACTTATCATATTTAGCTCGATGTATTGAAATATGGGAAATAAAACTCTATTCATTCCTCATTTCAATCCAAGGTAAAGAGAACAAAAAACAAATAACAACTATTCAAAATGGAATAGAAAATAATTGATACAGAAATACCATTCAATTGACTCTGCAACCTCAAGTACTTCAAACCAAAAATTTGCTAACCTTTTATTAATCTTTCATTATCATACATATAGGATTTTGAGATGACCATTACAATGGAAGTTCAATTGGTTCATCTCCTCAAAAATAACACATGGCAAGGAGCCAGACTATCTATTACAATGATTGCATAAAAAAAATGGAAAAGGCAGAATGTGATTCACTTCGTCTTCTTTCCCTTTTTTTCTTTTTCCCTATAGGCTTTGGCAACAACAATGATTGGAATTAGCTCTTCATGTTTATGGACATACACATTGGTGTACTTCAAGAGCCATTTATAATACTCTTAGGCTAGATCCTTGACAACACCTAATCAGTCTTGTAAATCCTTCATGGCTACGTGCACACATCCACTAAGCTATTGAAGCTTGGAAACTTTATCCTAGTGACTAGAAGTCATTGCTTTCAACTAATCTATGAAATTGGTGAAGTTTTCTTGCATGATAATTACTCTAAATATTACCTTTCCTTGTCCACTAGACTGTGAATTAGTATGCAATTCTCTTAGCAGTTCATAGTCTTTGTCCTACTCCTTCGCTTTGGCTTTAGTTTCTTTAAGTTCTTCTTCTGCCACCATAATCATTTCAGATTTGAATTGCATGCTTTGAAACCACTCAATTAGGGGCTCATCTCCTTTGGGTAAAATCTTTGCTTCAATGACCTCTTTCACTTTCATGTGGATGATCATTTTCAACAAAGACACACAATCATCACTCTTGACCTTTTTTGTAGCCAAGGTGGCCCTATTTGATGACATATTATCCTTACCAATCTGGTCTATAACAAAGAGTCCTTTTTCCTTGATCTTCTCACTCCACTCTTTGCTGATTTTCCCAAAATGCTTATCTTCTTGAAGCTAAGAAATAAATGCCTACACGTCTACAGCAATGGGATTTCTAGTAATGGGCATCTCGAAAATGCTTTCCAAAGGGGTGGCTAATTGCCTTATGAAACTATTCAATTCTTGTATTTTTTCTTTCATCCGAACCTTTCACAACTTAAGGCTTTCTAGTTGTCCTTCAATCACTTCATTCGTGGACTTCCATAAGCTAACTTTAGTATCATGTCTGGCTTCCAAAAGATCTACTAAATGCATGGTGAAATTATCTATAGTCATATCCTCAATCCTTCCTTCTTTGTTAGGTTTGGCTATCTCCATTGTTAAATGCCTTGTTTCAAGATCTTGCCCAAGGACAGACAAGGTCTTTTATTTCTTAACTTTAGTCAATGAAGATCTAGAATGAACAGCAAGGGAAAAGGTATCCTGCTGGGGGCACCTTCATCTTTTCTCTTTCTCTTCCTATCTAGAGTATCTTCCAACCATAAGTCTATGCCTATTACCTTTCAAGTCATCCCAAGAGAATCAATGCTAAAGATTTTCCTTTCAATCGAAGTGATTTCTCTCATGGTTGAAGAGAAGGGATTCTTTTGGGCTTGAGAGAAAAGCTTCATGGACTCTTGACCTTTCTCTATCTCTATAGTCTTCTTAGCTACTTCATCTGACTCAATAGACTTGCTATCACTACTTCCTCCATCTCCTAAGTCCACTACTTGCACATGAGGATTGCTTGGGAGCAAAAGTGTAGGGCTTGTAGATGGAATTGGGCTACTAGTAGGTGAAGGAACAAGAGTAGCAACACTATCCTTTAGCTCTTATCCCTTATTCTCAACTTTTGGTTGGGCACTAATCATTAGAGGGGATCCATCTTGACAAGTCTTGGTCAAAGGAATGTTCTTGTCTAGAGGCTGGTCATCTCCACCTACTGGTTGACTTGGTCCTTGAGTTATGGCCAAGGTCATGCCTAATGTGTTAGCTTGTGAGGAAGGAGCAGCAATGGATGTTGAAGGAGCCTGAGTGGGGGTGCTTTTACTTTAGCTTCTCCTTGTTGTAGTCCACTCGACCCACTTTCAAGTATTTTTAACAATTCAGGCCATTATAACATCTAGATCATCTCTAGCATCTTGATAAGGCTCTGAATTGATGGGAATATTTCTTAACTTTGTTAAATATGTATTAATATACATATTTTTCCCATCATCTTCCACTCCTTCTACATTGATACCAACTTTATACATTTTCACTTGGTCTACTGTGAGTCTGGTGAAGGCACGATCCTGACTCTCAAGTTCATCTTTGCAATCAGCCCAGTAGTCTTCAATAGTGGTGACATGTTTGATAACACTTCCAATTTGCAACACATCTCTTGCATATCCATTTGGATCAAAAATTCATACATCTCCAATTGATACTTCATTTTGAATATTTTTAACATGTTCTTTGCATTAGAATGGGACTCGCAACTAAAAGCTCCCACTTTCATCAGAAACTCATAACCTTTCTTCTTTAGACTCCCACTCAACATGTTCACTTAAATGGATTGCCTCATGATCTCAATCAACACGATCATATTTCTTGGATATCTTGGTAGCTTCAAGGGGAATCCATCAAAAGTTGCAAGACACAAATATGAAAATGATGAGAATTGGATAAAATAACTCTTGAACTGACAGATGGTCGCCATAGCTTCTAGACTGAATCTCCTCTTTGGAAATCCCTAGAGTTCCCTAAAAATTCTCATGGTAAATGCATCATTTACTCTTATATACTCTACATAACTATTTTTTAGTTGTAAATATGGGTAGAATTCATAACACTTCACATCATCAGGGAAATTTTCTACCCTTGGGAGGCCCAGCCACAATTGTAGAGAAGCTAGCATGTAAATCAAAAAAGAAGACATATAACAAGTGTTGTAGAATCTCATAGCATTGAAAGCATTAGAAAAATTATTGCTTACCTCGTGAGCCCAATCAATATATTGGGTACTTGAGTAGATAACTTGTACCAAAAAGAAATATTGCTCAACAAAATTTAAAGCTTCTACCTCACCTTTCAATCTATGCAAGAGAACTAGGATGGCTACAATCTTGAGCTTGAGGTTAGTACCAAAAAGAGTCTTAGGGACCTTACTCTTGGTGCTCTATGGCTTTTGAAACCATGATTGCATAATTTCTTTTCTCTAGTGCATTTTCTTCGTAGAAAACTCAGAGACAGCTCCACTAATTGTCAAATCTAAAAATTGTTCATACTATAGAATTCCTAGGCAAATTACCATAGTTTTTATATCAATGGAGATCAATACTATGTCATCTAGAAATATTATCTATCTAGTATACATGTTATAATGATTTATAAATTCACATATCAACTATGGAGCTCGAAACGCAACTGGAAAACTTGCTGCTTTGACTAGCCCACATCTTCAAAGCTTCTTAGTAATGGGATGAATAGGCTCTTATCTCACCCTCTTCTGGAAATCTTGCATGTCATAGAAATGGAGGGAAGTGTCTTTAAAATTTTGTAGTGAAGACTTGATCCCGCTCAATCCATCAAAGCTTGCAAATCTAGTTTCCATTTTGTGTAGAGATGAATTTTGAATGTAGAAAGTAAAAGGAATAGAAAATACACAGATAGTAGCTTTTTAAAATGTTGTGCAATTTTAACAAAATAATAGTTGAGGAAAAAGTGGTAGTTTTTGTATCTGTTCATGTTTCCATCTATATAGGAATTTTAATTCATCTATTGGTCTCTAGAATTCGTGACACACAAATGAATTAAAGGAGAGATCTATTGAAATAGTAATTCAAGGTTTTAATGGATATCTCAGTGTCCTTTCACTATTCCATTGGTCCAACGGTAATTTTCTATCCTTGCATACTTACTTTTCCTATTTCCCATTAAGTTTTGAGAAAATATGAAAAGAGTACTCCGTAAGGAAATATCTTGTACTTTTCATGGCTGAGAGGTAGAAAAGAGATTCCTTGTACTTTTCATGGATAATTTTATTGAGAAAAAATTATATGTGAGTGAAGGTTGTGAGTATACTTCTATAAAGATTTGTAAATTTCTTTTCCTTTTGGGGAGAGAGTTATATGTGAGATTTTCATGGGATGAGAGTCAAATTTATTGGTGTGGAATTGTTTATTTTTCTACCATGTAGATTTGTGAAATTGGAGTGGGTTTCAATGATGCATCTCAAGGAGTTCTCTCTCTTTGTCTCCTTGCTCTTGCTTTAGTTGAATCTTTGCAAGACTTGATGAATGGACTAAATTTATTGATTGCATTAATTATCTAATAGAATATAGATCAATTTGCATGTACTCATGATGTACCATATTTTTATATTCAATTCTTATATTTATTTAAAGGTTTTGAGTTCCTTTTGTAAAAAAGGTTATCTATTTTCTTATGGTATATAGCCACAAGTTTGTGGAGATATGTTATTTTATGTTAGAAGGTTGTTGGTAACTACAAGCATATAATATTGTATTATGGTCTCTATTTAATTAGTTTTAATTGCATGTTAAGTATATCATTTGATTTTTAAAGCTTAAGACATTATCTCCTATTTGGAAATGAAAGTTGTACAAATATTTTTTGGAATTAATAAAAAAAATTAGGAAAGACTATCTAAGTGTTTTTTTATTGCACCCTAACATCTACAAGAATAGATGTAGAATGACTTGATTCAAAGTGGCTAAGACCTATATGAGATATAAGACTCAAAGGTGATGCAAGAAATAAATATAGGGATGAATACTAAATCGAATAAGAAATCATAAGTAGACATAGACTAATAGATGACTTAAATTAAGTAAGGAAATATTAAAAAAAGTTAAATGAGAAACAATTAATAAATACTTTTTGAGTTGGATGAGTAAACATAATTCTTGAATCTAAAAACCAAGAAATGTGTTTAAGGACAATATTAAGGAACCAGTTAGGACTGTTACATCTATGATTAAGTAAACTTAGCAAGAAACATAGAATTTGAAAAAAAGAAATATCCACCAAATAAAGTAGCTTTTACCCTTTTCCTTTTCAATTTTTTGATGGGGTGTTATATGAAGCCTTCCATTTTCCCCCAAAAATATCTTTATAAAATATAGTTGCAACAAAATTGAGATGCCCTATTTGATAGAATGAATTGAATGCCCCAAATTTGAGCTCAAAAAACTAAATAGGGAGACATCTTGATAGAAGTAAATGTGTGGGAGAATGAGCATCATAATGTATATATAGACTATATATTGGAGCTTTTGGTAGTCAATTAGTTTAATTATATTTGTGGCTACCTTATACCTTTTGAATTGCATGCACAAGATGATGAAATCATAAAAGCCAAATATGACTTGCATACTACAAAAGTCAAATAGTTGAACTTCTTATCGTGTGTCAAGTGAGAAGTGTCCAGGAAAATATAATTGGGAAAGTTTTCCAAAAAAAAATGCCTACATCTCACTATGTTTTTATGTAGCTTTCAATATTTTATATATCCCTTTTTAACTTACAGTATTATGTGATGAGGAGAAAACATAAGTGGCACTTGATTTTCTAACTTGAAGTACAAGATGGAAGTGATGGAGTAAATCCTTTTTCATCTAATAATATTGAGTGGATCCCAATTGGGGTTGAGGAAGATGAGATAACAAACTTTTATTTGACAATTCCATTACATAGACTTGAGGCATTTTTCATAGGGGAGTCAAATTGGGTGGTTGAAAGTGAATTTATTTGTGTGATTCATAGGGACCATTGCTATGAAGAGCACAAGGAAATATTATTTTCATTGTTTCTATATTTTTATTGAGTTTCCATTTTTGAGTCAATATTATGGGTCACACTCAATAAACCATCACCATGGAAAGCAAGAGAGAGGACCAAAAATAGTTCACTAGGTGATTTCTCTCTTGATTTCCTTAATGATGGTTCACTTAGTGTGACTGCAATATTGTGCCAAAAATGAACACACAATCAAAATCTAGAAAAAATGAGAACCTACTTTGATGGATTATGGAAACCTACTAGCAATGAGTACAAGGAAATTAGAACCAAGATATATTCTAGGTGATTAGAGACAATCACTATTATATGTTTTTTCCTGATGCTAGTCTCTTAAAAATAGGTACAAAACCAAATAGACACAAGGAAGAAAGAGGAGGAGAATAAAACTAAAAAAATTGAGATATGCATATATATATGCACATATATGTATGCATACTATGTAACTTCTATTGTTGTTCTCTTTTGTTATTTTGTACCATGTTGATATCTTTTTTTTTACTTCTCCTCCTTAGACTTGTTGATGTCACCAATGATGTTGTCTCTATGTATCCATTCTTGCTTTGTTCATATAATTCAACCCTATTGCCATACATTCCATTTTTTTCTCTAGAGTTGTTGACATTTTGATTATTGATGCAAAATCTTAAAAATTAGAGCCACTAGAATTTACTATTGTAAAAGACTAGAAATTGGAAGGATATCATGATTTCCATCAATTAAGAAAAGACAATAAAATATTGTTTCTAAGAGAGTGATGGCTAGAATAGTCCCGAATGGCTTTTTTTCTCTTAATTCAAGGGTTTTAATTTGTGGGCCTTAGTTGGTATGGTGGTGAAGATGTATGTTCTCCATAATGAAATTCTCATTTACATGTTATTATTGCCTTAGAATTTTATTATTTTCTTTGAGATTATCATGGGAGTTAATGTAAATATTCATCAGCTTATTTCAACTTGTTAACAAATTTAAACAATAACAATATTTTTGTTCTTTCACAATCATGAGCCATGTATGCTCTCTAAAAATTTCCTTTCTGCAAGTTGTGAATTTATCACCAAAGAGATATTTAGTCAAGTCCTTGCACATTGTAAAACCTTGTAAAAAATGGTATGTAATCCACTTCACTATGTTTTGTACATCTCCATCAAGTAATTCAGGCCATATAACCTCCATTGAATAATTGTGTTAAAAATAGAAAGAAAAACAAATCCATGAAAATATACCCCAAATAAGGCTCGTGTTATACTTACCAAGTGATATAAAAATGTCTTGGATGTCTCCATTACATCACCTCACTGAAACACCAACAAAATATTGTAGCAATAACTCAACACATACTTTTGTATTTTGATGAATAAATTTTAGAATTTATTGTATACAGAATAAGTCTTGTACTAGGACAAAAGAAAGCCATGTAAAGGACAAAGGAAAGAATAGAAACCCAACCATACAAGCTTGGACAAAGTTTGTTGTATCAATCATGGGAATTTAGAATCATCACCAACTTACTCTTTGTCAGACAAGAGCAATCCTTCAAAATGCCCTTAAATTGTACATCATCTCCAAAAAAGTACCCCACCTACAAACAAAAATTTTGTAGATTAATTTTTTATTTTTCATAGGCTCTATTGTTAAGACAATTAGTTGTTCACATTAAGAATTTATAGAAAATTAGACATGATTTTATATTACATAAGTACGAAGTATATAGAATGTTATGAATATCCACAAACATTATTTTTCTATACATCTCTATGTAAATCCTAACAAAGGAAACTTAGGTAATGAGTGATGTTATGTTTTGAATGTCAAACATGAGAAATTAAATAGATAATTAAATCCTAAGAGAAGTGCACTTTCCACAACAATACATCTCTTAGTTGCATGCATAAAACCCTAAATGCTAACTGTGATAGGTAACTCGACATCACTTTTGGGTGGTGACATTAAAGGCTTAGAGTAAGTTATTGACAGTTATCAAAGAACTTAAAAGTAAGATAGAACATAGAGTTGAAGGATGTGCACCAAAAGAGTGGCCAATATTATGGATCCAAAACATTTCCATCTATATTTAATCAACAAATTTTATTGAATGTCTTAGAAAATGAGATATGTTCAAAAAATTCTGACAGTCTAATTGGATGAATAGGAAATGATTAACCATAATTTGATGGTTTTAGAATGTTCTAGTTGCTACAATATCTTCTTATGAAACTATGACTATCTCTGACCTCAACGCAGAGACTTTGTAATTTGTGCCTTCTCTCACTTTGTGATGTGTATTTTTTTCCTGAGGATATGTCCCCACAACTTATTCTCAATCAAATAGTTAATAAATATTTATTACTTTAAAAAAATTGTTTATTTGATTTAACATAATATTACTTTAAAATATACTAGAAAACTAATTAATGATTAGTTCTACTATAAATAAATTACCACTAGTTACATGAAAGCCCTCTATTATAGTTCTCTACCATAACAGGACATGAACTCAAAAGAAAGGAAAAATAGAAGTGTAATCTTATGCCATTAACCAACAAGAGAAATGAATGGGAAATCAGGTTCTTACATTTTTTCTTTTTCTTTTTTTTTCTTTTTTTTGATTGGTAAACGGCCAAGGCCATGATAAATTTTATTAATAACAAAAAGTAACAACAACTTTCTCCGTTCAAATGAGCACTGGTAGGAAAGAATAGAGAAGAAAACTTCCATTCTAGCCTGGGACCAAAGTCCTATTCTATTACATCTCATGAAAGGGGCATACCCCAGTGACCTACATACTAGCTAATTATATCTACATTAGGGTCAATGCATTAATACACATTGAAAATTTATTCCATCCATTCTTCATGAAATTGCTACCATATGAAAGAGGACCAGATTGTTACATTTGATTTTCATAGATATACTGCTATCTTTGAGATGATCATCCTTGACCTCATCCTGCAATATTACATTTCTACCAAAGGAAATTGTCCAGCTAGCTAAACACCAAATGAGGTTAGAGCAAATTTTTTTAAACATAATTCTATCAAATTGCTGAATCGGATCTCAAATTGACAAAACCAAAATTACACGATTTTGCAATGATATTTGAGAATCTACATACTATTTTATCCATCTACCTTCTATCAAAGATAAAATACAGACCAAAATTTGGTCAAAATCATAAACTAAGTTAGAAACTAAGTAACATAGCATATTAGTATAATACCAGAAGATGAAATAAAATAGCCCTATTCTCCTATACCACCTAAATTAAGCTCATAATAATTCTTTAAACATAACTTTCCTCTATGTCTTTGAATCAAAAATCATTGATAAAAACTTACATAATCACATCCTGATAGGATAGAGATATGTCAAAGCAAAACAAACCAGAAGGAAATGATCCATCTAACCTTTCAAATCATTTCTTGCTACAATTACCATTTCAAAATTACAGAGCTACTAACCAAAGGAACCACCTTACAAAATTCCCAGTCATCCTGGAGTATAAAATTGATAGAAGCTCGTTCAGAATTTAGGGCTTCTATAACCAAGTTATGACTCTAGACACTACACTAAATCCAACCTAAATTCATAAAGCAATAGCGTGCGTCAATCAAATGTCCATCTTTGTAATGCTTCAAAAGGGATTCCTTCTAAAAAATTCTGAAACAGAGTATTTCCAAAGCTTACCCATCCTAAACCTGACTAATGAGATCCATTTTTAATAAGTTTTGAAGCTGATATCCTAATCAAAAACATCTGAATAAATTTTGAGCCGAGCATGAGATTAAACAAACTATTGATGGTCGACACAAAGGAGCAGAAACATAACCATAACCATGACCAAGACAATGACAATAATCCTTACATCCAAGAAATATCAGATAGTGACATACATTTATTTTGCATTTGTAAGGATACAACCCATACTACAGTCTAGATCCTAAAATAGAAATAAATATAGACTTGAAGCATACATTCCCCACTCAATTCTATAGGAGTGTAATTAACAGACCTGCTAACTTTCGAATAACATAATACCTACACCATCAAACCAGACATAATATATTCTAGGCTTCGAAATGAAAACTGCAAGTCCCAAAACAATCTTTGTCCAAATAAAAGAAGTTATAGGGGTTATCCATAAAAGCATTTAAATATATGACAAAACCCATCATTCTATATATATATATATATATATATATATATATATATATATATAAACAGAAAGTTATGTAACCTTTAATTACATGAGCATATTCTAAATACATCTGATGCTGCTAGCAAGACAAACTTAAATAATCCATAATGTATCTATATGGGATTAAAGTTTCAGAGTACTAGATACCTACCCTATCTAATATAGAAAAATTGGGTGCAAAGCACAACCCAAAATCCTACATACCGTATTCTTGCAAAAAATAAAGCTTAAACCCTAATTCAATATTCAATTCTCTTCATCCCTACACCTTTCTTGTTTCCTCCACAAAACCATGATCACCTCTGGAACATCATCAGCTTCATCCATGTCCATGTAGGGAGGTAGTTTGAACAAGACCTTGTTTCTACTTATCTTTTTCGTGTTAACAGTATAGAAATCTAGCTCACCAAGGTCATCAAATATCAATCCCAGTTGTACATAAACCTTGAATAGTTTGAGGTAATCTGTGACCCACTTGTTGTTTTCCTCTGCAACTATCCTTCTCCATCTTAAAAGAAAATTCACACTAGCCTACATTCGAGGCCACTCCCTATAGAATGCCAGGTTTTCCTTGACTATGAGGGATTGCTAACTAGGGGTTGTCTCCAAATCTATAGAGCCTAGAGGTACCCCCATATACCTTTCAGGTAATGGAATTCTAAATTTATCATCAATGCTATATACCACCTTCTCCATTCCTTTCCTCCACACTGGGTCAAAAAATTTGAAACAAAGCCTCACTATGTCTTCTTTCTAAGCTTTTTCCCTTATCATTACCCCTATGAAGGAGCCAATTATGGAGCTGTTGGTTCTCGAGGTCACGCTGTAGTCAAAAAAATCTTCTCCTAAAGCTCTGATTACTACGAAGCGAGTCATATCATCTATCACTCTTAGCAAACGATTCCATCTCTCTAGTTTGATCTTTCCCAAAAAGGTCATTGTCCTATTTTTAGTTGAGTGAAAAACATGAATATTAGTCTCCATCCAAACTGAGATTAGGGTGTTCAAGGATATCAATTTAAAAGCTTCTGTTGAAACAATTCACCAACAACTACCCTAATTAAAATCTTGCTTCACTTCTACATCTAATATCCTCATACTTTGTCCTCTAACAAAGAAATCGATGATTACTGTCGTCATAATGGCTTTGACACATATTGCTTCTTAATGAAGCCTCACATGTAAAACCCCTTACCTCATCGTACTCGAATAGCATGACATCCGATAAGTTTTAGAAATTGTTACCAGTAGTGGGATCCTAGAGGTGCCTTCTAATGATGCACTTTGTACAAAAGCTACAGTGGGAGAATATCATACTAAAAATGGATCCATTGGGATACGACTGAAGAGGGATGCGCATGAGAGTCCTAATAATTCAATACCTTATGAACATAAGATATCAATTTAATAAAACTCCTTATGTTTCTATATATTGTAACTATTATTAATTATAATTAAACCTGGAGGGTCTTCAGCTACTTAGAAGACTAACAGTTGGGGGAAGAGATCTAATCTATATATTACAAATTGTATGTTAAAATTGAAACTCTATCTGTACCCTTGTTAGCTAACCCGTCAGCTTTAAAATTCCCTTCTCTAAAAATGTGAGTAATATGAATTTCCTTGAATTTATCTAATATCATGAGGATTTCTTGAAGCTTTGAATTTAGTACCCAATTTGGAGTCTTTTTCTTACTAACCATGTTAAGAACAATCTGAGAATCGCCTTCTATTATGATCCTGAACAAGCCTAGTTTCTCACAAAGTTGTAATCCTTTCTCTAAAGCTACTAATTCAGCTATGTTGTTAGAGGACGGAGGTAGCGGTGAAGCCAACTTTGCTAACCATTTTCCATGCTCATCGTTGATAATGCAACCAATACCAGCTATCCCTGGATTACCCCAAGTTGCACCATCCAAATTTAGTTTATACCACCCTTGAGGGGGGGGGGAGCCCATTTGCAGTTCACTCTTGCCTCCTTGTTGTAAGTATGGTGAATCAAAGGAGGGTTGATAAAGGTGGGCCAATTTTTCTTCATGAACCCATCCCACATTGAGAATGAGCTTTCTTCTTTCGACGATTTCCTAAGATGAGCATTTAGCACTTCCACTATAGAAGCTTCTAATTTTAATAAAAACCTTTCTATATTCATTATTTTTTCTTGAAAGATGCGATCATTTCTCTCCTTCCACAATTCCCAAACCACAATCGAGGGACATATATTCCACGGCTTGTTATATACCCCACCTATCAAATTCGTGGGCCATGAATCAAGCAACCCTTTGACTGAGTTCTGCAAAGGGGAAGTCCAGCCAAGATGAGCCCTAAGCCATTCCCAACAATTGAGCACATAAGGACAATTTAAGAATAGGTGATCTACATTTTCATTTCTTTTCTTACATAAAACACACCAATGTGGGTCTATAATACCTAATCTTAATAACCTATCAGTAGTCAAAACCCTTTTTTGTAGGACTAGCCATAAAAAGAATTTGGCCTTAGGAAGACATGCCTCATCCCAACACAGATTAAGCAGGATTTCAATCTTAGACCATTTCTGAGATTGAACGATAGTATTATATCCTTGTTTCACACTATATGAGCCATCCTTAGATCCTGCCCAAATAAGGTTGTTCAAATTTGAAACTTGTTTGATATTTCTGCTGGAAATAATCTTCTCGTAAGCCTGTATGAGGTCTGGATCAAATTCTATATTGTCCAATGAACGCCACTTCCATTTTAGGACCCCATCTGAAACTTCTTTTATTTTATAGTCCTTAACTTTACTTCCCCACAAAGAGGTCAACCTTTGCTTAAGAATATCATTAGTGGGGGAGGATTCAATTAGAGGAAGTTCGTCCCATGAGTCATCCCAAAACAATGCTCTGTCACCTAATCCTACATCCCAAGTAAGCAATTTACTAATAAGACTTCGACATTTGGTCATAAAGTTCCAACATTCTGATCCTTTAGGGAGTCTATCCATTCTAAACAAGGATTCGAAGTCTGACGGGTTGAGATATTTGTTAAATAAGATTTTAGCCCATTTTTTATTAGATTCCTTATATAATCTCCAAATTAATTTTTCTCCCAAGGCCTCATTTTTCCATTGGGGCTTTTTAATACCTAGGCCCCCATACTCTTTTGATTTACATATGTTATCCCATTTTATAAGGGCTAGTTTCTTATCTTCTCCTTTATCTTTCCATAAAAAATTTCTAAGTTTGGACTCAAAAGATGAAGACATCCAATTAGAGAGAGATAAACAAGACATAGGGAATATTGGAATGGTAGAGAAGACTGATCTGATCTTTGTAATTTTACTCACCTTAGATAGCCATTTATTTTTCCAACTCCCAATTCGTTTATCTACCTTTTCAATAGTGTCCTTCCATACTTTGCAGTGTTTTGATCCTTTCTCTAGGGATGACCCTTTTTAAATCCCATGATTTGACAAATCAAATTCTCCATCTTTGGTCTGGTATTCAAAAAGAAAATCTCAGATTTCTCTTTGTTCACTTTTTGTCCTAAGGCATCCATATAGGTCTGCAAGATACCTTTATAGCCCAAAGCCTCTTGAACTAAGCTTTTACCTAGAAGGATGGTGTCATCTGCGTACTATTGGTGAGTAATGTTAGGGACATTTCTAGTTACAAAAATACCCAAAACCCTTCATCTTAAATATGCATCCGAAATAGCCCTTCCAAAAGCTTCAGCCATAATGATAAAGAGGGAAGGTGATAGTGGGTCTCCTTGTCTAATACCCCTATAAATCTCGAAAAAGCCTTTCGAGGTCCCATTGATGAGAATAAAAATTTTAGGCATAGAGATAAACTTAAAGATTAGATTAATCCATTGATGAGAAAAGTCGAATGCTTCTAACACTTTACAGAGGAAGTGCCAGTCAACCATATCGTATGCCTTCTGTATATCTAGTTTCATTAGCATAAATGTATCCTTGTCTCTATTTGCTAAATGAATAATTTCCTAGATAATAAGAATGCCATCCAAAATAGATCTCCTTGGGACAAAACCTATTCGTTCTTTCGAGATTAGATTTGGTAGGTATTCCTTGAGTCTGGTAGCCATAATTTTTGAGAAAATTTTGTAAATCGTATTAGATAGAGCTATAGGGCGAAAGTCATCGGGATGTTTTGGCCTGTCCTTCTTAGGAATCAGTGTAATAAAAGAAAAAATAATTTCTGCCAACAGTGATCCACCATTTCGTGATGCTTCAATAGCTTTCCATAGGTCTATTCCTAAAATATCCCAGCATTTTTGAAAAAAAAAAGCCTAAAAACCATCGGGCCCTGGCGATTTGTCAGGGTTCATATTAAAGACTACTTGATGAACTTCTTCTAGAGTGATTGGGCAGATGAGATTTTTATTATCTTCAGGGGTTATGAGTTTCAGAATGAATTTGAGCATATTAGACTGGGCTATCCTATTCGATCCTTCATAATTATTGAGTAATTTCTTGAAATGGGAAACTAACATATCTGCTATTTCTTGTGGATTTCTAGTTTGCAGACCCAAGTTGTTAGTGATACTAGTGATTCTAGATCGAGCTCTATTATAAATGGTTGAGTTATGAAAAAAAATTGTGTTACGATCTCCCTCGTCCAACCATTTCTCCCTTGATTTTTGTCTCCAAAATGTTTCCTCTTTTGTCAGTATGTCTTCTTGTCTTGTCAAAAGTTCTTTTTCTAAATGATATTTCTCATAATCCATACCAGATCTAATGATTTCTTGGTTTAAATTTTTTAATTTTCCTTCTATCTCCATTTTTTCTTTGAAGATATTATTAAAATGTTCTCTATTCCATCTTAAAATGTTTTCTTTTAACATTTTAAGCTTAGAGACAAAAATGAACATTTTGGAGCCCTCAAAGTTTGCTTGTGCCCACCATTCTAATTTGTTCAATAAATTTTGGATCTTGAAACCACATTTTTTCACACTTGAATGGGTTTCTGGATGGTTTGGATGGTTCCAATATTTCTATACATACTAGAAAATGGTTTGAACCTGCAAATGGCATTATGGATGAAACGAGATTTTTATTATAATCTAAAATTTTTTCCTACTATAAAAAACCTATCTAGCTTTTTCGCAATGTAAGCATGGTCCTTCCTTCTATTATTCCAAGTAAATGTACCATTACTTAATGGAATTTCTACCAAGTTTTGTTTATCTATCCAAGATTTAAATTCCACCGAGGAAGATGTAAGATGTTGTATTCCTCCTACTTTTTCATTCAGGTTGATAATGGTGTTGAAATCACCACCCATTAAGACATGGCTATTCTGCTGATTATGCAACACCATACCTAATTCATCCCACACCTCTTTTTTCTTAATTGGACATGTATGTCCATATACATTAATTAAAATAAATTTAATATCAAATTTTAAACTTTGTATGCTGACACACATCTAGTTAACGCCAGTAACTAAATACTTCAATTCTATTTTTTTGGGGTTCCAAATGATACCTAGACTACCGATGCACCTATTGCCTCAACAAATACTGAATCCCAAAAACCTAGGTTTCTATTTAATTTGGAACCTTCTAACTTTTTTAGTTTAGTTTTTGCATTAAAATTATTAAGGTATTGTTTAATTAGTCTTTTTTTACTAGGGGCGTTTAGACCCTTAGCATTCCATGTTGTAATCCTCATGGTGCCCTAGGAAGGCACTTCCCCTTCCCCATATTTAGAAGCTCATCAATTTTCTTCTGTTCCCTACTTAGTCCTTCAATCTCTCATAATTCCTTCAGAGTTTTCCTTCCTCTTTTTCCTTTCATCTTGCCACAAATAGGGGAGCTCAGTCCTTCCTGATTCATGCATAAGCCTAGCTTTTGCAGGTTATCATCCATATCATGCACTGATGAGATTAAGTGTCTCCTATTGTTTGGAACTCCTCTTTCTCTGATTCTCTGCATATCTCAGTTCCAATATTTTCTTCAACCAATGTTTCCAACTTTTTTTCCTCTTCATTTCCTTCTAATGTTCTATACTTCCCTTTAGTAGTTTCTGATTTATTCCTACTTTTCTTGTCCATATCCATAGCACTGTCCTCCATCTGAATTTGTAGTAAATCTCTTCAAGGATCATCAGCTATATAATCTTTCCCCCCCCCAGTTTGATAATTCTTTGTATCAGTTCCTCTTACTGGTGTGCAATACTATTGTTTATATTCTCATAATTAAAGACCTGAACTAGTTCTTTAGATAGCTATTCAAGCTGCTTATAAACATTCTCTGGCATGTCTGCTTCTGGAGTGAAATTTGAGTCCTTATTTAAGAAGTTTTGAAACTCTTCCAAAAGTAAGCTATCTGAGTTTATGTCCTTCCTCTGTGTCTCTATCTTACTTTCCTCTGGGGTGAAGGGTGAAGTGGATAGATGACTGGGTGTTTGCCAAAATTTGGATGCTCCTTCGGGCCTCTTATTGCCAGGCATTAATGGATCTACCTTAATATTCCTATTTGTTGTTTGTTGCAGTTCAACCTAATTTTCATACTGCATTGTGCCTTCTTTCAGTCTTTCTATCGAAGATGAAAAGAGAAGATCATTTTCTTCTTCACCTATCTCAAAATTCTCTATTATATATAAGACTTTGGCTTGAGTATCACCGAGTTCCTTATCTTTGAACTTCATTTGCCCTTTTTTACTTGTAATTTCCTTACTTTGGTTTTCTACCCCTAATTGTTCTGGGATCAGAGAGCAGTTATCTTTATCCTTCCCTTCAGATCCTAGCATCTTCTCCTATGATTGTGTATCCTCTGATTGATTCCTGACTTTAAGATCCGGTTGAGTTGTATATGAGGTTTCTTCTTGCACTGTACCCTTTTTTGTGATATCTCTGATAGTAGTCACATTTTTATCTAAGCCAATGCCCTCCATATTTCTAGAATTATGTTGTATTTGTAGGTTTCCATCTTTGCCATTCTTAGTCTTACCTACATCCCTTTTCTTCTTATCCATTTCCTTTTCCTTTTTTCTTTTTTGTCTTTTTAGGATAACATCATTAGCCTCCTTCTCTGCTTGTTCCATGGGCTTAAGTACTATGAATGATTTAAGCCTTCTTCTCTCTGGGGAATGTTCTTTTGTATCTTTGAGTTCCTTCCCTTCCTTTTGATTTGTTTGAGCATTCTACTGCTTTGTAAGCGAGTTTTGTTCTTGGAGTCTTTTATTCTTCATTATTCTTAGCTAGGGAAACTTGCTTCTAACATCCAAGGTTAGGGGAAGTATCTTGGGCATGATCTTATGTGCTTCATCAAATTTTAAAATGTCAACTAATTTCCCTTTATACATCTGAAAGAGGATATCATACTTAGGCTTACTAGTTATGAATTCCTTTTTAAATTTAGTTGGATGGTTAAACTTAGCATTAATTAATATCTTGACATTGTTACAACAATAAAAGGATGCATCTATACCCTCTACCTCTCCAACTAAAAATCCTATGGATTTAATAATATCCTCTTGACAAAATTTTGGAGGCAGAGAAGGCAGAATAAACCATGTAGGCAACTTACAATCTATCTTTGCTTCACTAAAATTCTGAGACCATTCTATGAATTTAACACAATAACCATTGAAAAAGCATATAGAAATTAAAATAAACTCCTTTTTTACAGCATCATCTAAACATTGAGCATAAAGCACCCTATCCGAAAAATGGGATATACTTACCTGCTCCTCCCAAATTTCCTCCAACTAGTCAGATAAAAGAGGGAGATCATGTTGTGGACCATTCCAAATTGCAAATACTCCTCCCTTTAAATATTTGTCCTGGGTATTTTCAATTTCTTTAATCAATATCCTTGTCAGATCTTTCAAGTTTTTACTCAGTCTAGCGGAAGCTTTAGGGTTTGATGCCACTTTTTGTTTGTGAATTCACCAGTGTGGAGGGATGTAAGATGGAGGCAAATCAGTTTTGGTGGACATCCTTGCCATCTGGGGTGTTGTCGAATATTGCTAGCTAAAGGGTTTAGTGGTAGTCTCCATGCGAGCATATTTTGTTAAATTAAATATTCAAAATTGGTTATCCATATGCTCAAGAGTGAAAAACAAGTGCCAGTTATTGGAAAGTTGTACCTCTGGGCTTTCTAAGGAGGCTATCGGACATGGATCTGTGCATTGATTAATCTGCTTTCCTCTGCTATCTGTTTGGCTGGGAGGCTCTTCATAGAATTTATTTAGGATCTCAAAACTGTTTCCTATTTTGATTTTGAATTGTTTGGCATGGTTGTTTCGAGATGTTCTTTGATGCTGATTTCTACCTTCAACTTGGTGCTATCCATATGAACTCTTTTTCCATTATTTTTGTAGAAATTTCTTCCCGCGATTCTTCACTAGTTTCTGGAAGTTCAGCATTTTCAAAAAAGAAAACTCAATTTGATTAATATGTATTCATTCTTACATTTTTTCTTATTGTATTTATCGTAGGCAATATATTATTGCAATCAGTTCTACTTAAGTTGTGATTAATTTTATTTATTTCAACCAATTACATTTCAGTATTTTTATTTTGAAGTTCCTTTTTTTATTTTTCTAATGTATATATGAGAGATTTTTAATTTCTAAAATCCCTAAAATTATTTTACTTCAATTGTATTGGCTCATACCTTTGGGGTCTTATAGGGCGGATTTCTAGGAAGCATACCCATATTATGAGGCGATATTTTCTGTAAGAATATATGAAAATATGAAATAGATCAAACACATTTTAATACATTTTCAAAATATTAATACTTTAAACGTTAACAATTTTAAAAAGTAGAATGATTAATTTTAAATATTATAAATTGAATATAAGATTTTTTAACATCTCAAATATTATGAAAATATTAAAACTATAATTAAACTATATTATACATTATCATTACCAATCAATAAATTGGTTGTCTTATAATTATTAATCATTAGGTTTAATGTACTACTCTATCTAATTAAACTATTATAACTTGACGGGAAATACAAGCCACTATGTGGCACTTGTTTATAAATAAAGATAAAATCTACCACAAAATTATACACATAGTAGATCCATGCTTCCATATATGTAAAATGTGATTATTGCCACAATAAAATGCATATAAATATTATGTTTCCTTCTTCTATGATATTTTAAGTTTTCAAGGGTTCTTAGGAAAATACTTGGTCAAATTCAAAATTCTTTAAATTTGACTACTAAATCTACAAAAAGGTATACTTCTTTCCATAAGAAAAGAATCATTCGGCCTTTCTTGAGATTATTAATAATGAAATCTGAGAGGTTTAATTTTTGTTATTGAATAAAGCAAATAACAAAAAATTTCATTGTCATCATGAATATAATTCAAATTTGTTTTTCCTCTAATTGAAGGCTTAATCATATGAAATTTATTTGATAAATAACAACAATCACTGTAGCAAGAAAAATCAATCTATTAACAACCTACATGAGAGGTCCCTCATCATGAAAAATTTATAAATCTCTAATCTACACAAAGCATTATTGTTGTGGAGCTCAAATTACAAGACATGTGAAACAACCACAAGAACTCAAATCCTTTATCTTTTTCTTAGGATTTAAACCTTCCATTAAAACCCATTTCTCAAACTTGTTAATTTTGAGCATGACTATAATTATACAAACAAGTAATGATTCAAATAATTATTTGTTAGATTAAATTGCATATATACCATCAAATATTTGCTTGAAATATTAAATTTCTTAACATTTTAGCCTCATAAATTGAACATGGATTTTTTTTTTGGAACAATAAATTAATTATGTATAGCTAAAAATTACCTCTAAAATAAAAAAAATTAGTTGTGAATAACAACATTGATGAACAAAAAATTATATCTTTAAACAAAATTTCTTCAAAAGTTCTATCTCTTTAATAGGCATTTGAAAGAATATGTACAAGAGTTGGTAGATTTTATTTTTATTTTTATCACATGTCTTTTCAACATTAGCAAGAATAAAGTTTCCAAAAAATTGAAAGCAAATTTTAGAGATTTAATAATTTTATATTGTATAAAATATACAAGAAAATCGCAGTCAATGGCATGTAGAGAGTATTTATTTATTGAAATAATTTATAATATTTGACATGTGATGTGATAAATGAATGGGGAGAATTTAAAAATTCATTCAGAAAAAATAAAATCTATTTTTTGCAAGAATTAAGAAAATTATATTTGTAAAAAAAAATTTAACTAAAAAATAAATAAACTATAGACTTTTATTTTTAAATTCATGGTGTTGATTGGTTTTATCTAATAGCATAAAAATATCCATTAATGCATATGTTTTCCTACTTTTTGAAGCACTAATAAGTTTTTCATATTCTATTAAATTTAGTTTTCCGTTTAATAAAAAAGTATCAATTTTTTTCACAAACATAGAAATCCAATCTATTAACTAGAATTAAATAACATAAAACACATTAATAAAGAAAAATAGTAATTTTCAGTTAACTTTGAATGGTAATTTTCCTACCTCTAAGAGATCAACAAGGAGTGCCAAGGGTGCTTCTTATCAGTTTTGAAGATTCTCTAATGGAATGTTAGGGGCATTAATGCTCCTAACAAATGTAATAGTATCAAGTAGTGTCTTGATTCCATCTAATGTGATCTAGTCTTGCTTCAAGAGACTAAGCTATCAATAAATAACTTTCAAAAATATGTCAGATTTTGGTCAACATGGAATTCCTCACATGTTCCTAACTTAGGTGCCTCTAGGGGCCTTGATGTATTATGGGATCCTAAGACTATCAAGGCTCAACATCTTCATCAGGGAACTAATCGGCAATTGTTATCCATTCAACACTATGAACTTTCATTCCATTTGGTTAATGTTTATGGTCCTACCCCTACATTAGATAAACAAAGTATATGGCTTTCTCTTATCCAATAATCAGTAGGTGCCAAATTTATTATCGTCGATGATTTTAATGTCATTCTTCATCCCAGGGATTAGTTTGGAGGTATTATTCCCCATCCTAGAACTACCTATGACTTTAATGACTTTGTTGATAATAATGCTCTATTTGATGTTCCCCCACAAATCAGATCTTTCACTTGGACTAATAGAAGAGTTAGATTCCACTAGATTGCAGTTAGATTGGGTAGATTTTTGTGTTCACAATGTTGGAAAATGGTGAATTGTATTATTCAATCGGATATATTACCATATTCTAAATTTGACCATTTTCCTATTCAATTGTCCATTCTTCCATTAGATTCTCCTCTTACTAGTCTTTCTAGACCATCTTTCAAGTTTAGAAGTGTATGGTATCGCCATCTCCACTTTGATGGCCTCTTAAAACAATGGTGGAAGGATGCTCCACTAGAGCCAGGAACCAAAATGTTTTAGTTTCATAAGAAAATGCAATATGTCAAAGGGCTTATCAAGATCTAGAAAAAACATGTTTTTAAAAATATTTTTGAGCAGAAAAGGGTTGTAGAATAAAAAATAGCTGAGATTAATCAACATATTTTACTCCATGGTTTAAATTTTGATAGGCATCCAAGATAAAAGAATTTACAAAATAAGTGGTCTAAATTATGTAAGAAAGAAGAAGAGTATTGGAGACAAAAGTCCATAGAATTGTGGCTTCAACAAGGGGATCATAATACTAAGTTTTTTCATGCATCTTCCAAACAAAATAAGTCTAACAACACAATCTTTACAATTCATGACCATCTAGGAAATTTGATTTGTGACACTAAGGGTATTCAAAATGAGAGTGTGAGGTTCTTCTATGATATTCTTTCCCCTCCACCATAGGATCCCCCCTCTTCTCACCTTATGGATGAGAACTTGGATTCCATTCTATCTTTGATTACACAACAAGAGAATTTGATTCTAATGGCCCCATTTACTCTTTTTGAGATACGTGTTGTAGTTTTTTCTATGCCTCCTAATAAGGCACCAGGCCCTGATGGATTCACCACACTATTTTTCAAAAAATTCTAGGATGTCATTTGTTTAGAGTTGCTTGAGGTGCTTGAAGAATCCAAGAAAAATGTTTCCATTTTGGAGAACTTTAATACCCCAAATATTGTTCTCATCCCAAAGGTTAATTATCCCTATTCTTTTTCTAATTTCAGCCCTATTTCTTTATGTAATACCATCTATAAGTTAATCACAAAGGCCATTTATTTGCAACCTAAACCCATTATTCCAAAAATTATATCGATAGAA
Source organism: Cupressus sempervirens (assembly GCA_028749045.1). Lineage (NCBI taxonomy): Eukaryota > Viridiplantae > Streptophyta > Pinopsida > Cupressales > Cupressaceae > Cupressus > Cupressus sempervirens. Next base: position 296,562,012 of record CM053783.1, on the reverse strand, counting down.
CAAGGGAATTTTTTTCCTTGTCAAGAAACAACTGAGGAAGCCATAATAGCCCATGAGACCCTTCATACCATCAAAGAAAATAATATTGTGGCCTTTTTTACTAAATTGGATATGATGAAGGCATCCGATAAACTGAATTGGTCTTTTCTTCTTCTAGTCCTTCGTTGGTTTGGTTTTTCTTCTAGGTGGTGTAAATGGATTAAAGCTTTCATTTTAGGTGCACATTTTTCCATTCTCATTAATGGTGCACCAACAAGTTTCTTTGCCACTTCCCAAGGAGTTCGTCAAGGTGATCCTCTTTCTCCATTCTTGTTTATCATTATGGTGGAGGCCTTCAATAGACTTATTAAATCCTTTAATCAAAGGGGTTGTGGAAAGGCATCAATATTGTGGATACATCTTTGTCCATAATCCATTCTCTTTTTGTTGATGATACTTTGCTCTTTGGATCATCTACATATCCAGAAGCACAAAGTATGAATAAATCCATTGATCTATATACAAAAGTTTTAGGATAATGTATCAAGTCAACTAAATCTATAATTTATGTTTTTGATACATGCCAATTGGTTACTCAAATAATAATCCATATTATTGGTTTCCCCCTTGATCATTTTCCTTTTTATTATCTTGATGTTCCATTTTTATGGTATTAAACAAACCCTCTTATTGGAAATCTGTGATTGATTGCATCAAAAGTAAAATTAGTACTTGGAAGGTTCACTGGTTATCTCTCTCGGGTAGAATTTTTCTTATCAAAACTAGTCTCTCTTCCAATCCTAATTATTACTTCTCCATCCTACAAGCCCCTAAAGGTATCATCTCTCAAATTGAAACTTTAATCCACACCTTTCTTTGGTCAAATAATATGAATGGAGAGAAGAAAATACCTCTAGTTTCTATTCATGTCATGTCAACTTATATCAGAATAGGAAGTGTCAGACTTCCCAACATTACTAATAGGAATATAGATTTTGGTGCTAAACTTGTTTGGAAAATGTATGACAAATCCTCTACCAAATGGTGTTGCCTTTTACAAGAGAAATATTTAGATAACTTGGAACCTTCTAGAGTTCTTACTATCCTAGACCTACCAAAGGGTTCTATCATTTGGGATTTCATGATGGCTTCTCAAGAAGTTATTACTTCACTCATATCATGGGAAGTGAACAATGGGGATAGTGTCAATTTTTTGTTTGATTCATGGAATGGGTTTCCCCCTTGCCATTATTGATTCTTTCAAAGATTTCTCAAACATACTAATTCAAGCTTGGGGGACATCTTTTTGTAATTATGTCTCACATATACATAGATTCACAGGGCTAGTCATTTGGCAATATCCCTCAATTTTTTCCTATATCCCACAATTAGGTTGCTTCTTTCAAACATGTATTAGTTGAAAGAAAAGTTTTTATGTCTAATCAACCACATTGCCTCTTCTAGGTTCTGACTAAATATGGTAAATACTTGTAAGGTCCCTTTCGCAATACCATATTATAAGCCCTAAATAATATGAATATGGTTAGAACTAGGAAGCATAAGGAGGTGAGATGTCACGTCTTTGTCTCTCATGCATGGTATGTGAATTAAAAATTGTTACCATACACCTTATGATAGAAGGATGATAAGCAAGTTCCAGGATTTAGGTATGTCATGATTGGCATCCTTCTTATTGATATTGGACCTAAGATCTTAATTGAGACTGATATACATTGTAGTCATTATTGTCATAAGTATTGTATTCAAAAAAATTTATCAAGTTGGTAAGCTAAGACCCTATGGAATAAAGACTCAAGATGTTATAACTTAGAAACTATGTTGATAGGTTCATAGTATGTTATGATATATTAGGATAGTTGTTTTAGGTGGCCATTGTGAAAAGATGAATTAACAACCACCTTTGTGAGTACTAATACTAATTATAGATAGAAATTATTATCAAGTTAGATAAGGCCTACTCGATAGAGCTTGGCATGATGTAAATATAATAAGTCAATTGTCATACAAGTAGTATTGGGTGGATAGGCTATAGTGAATGATGATTAAGACGAAGATATAATATATTGACTAACACATATAATGGGTCTACCTAATGACTGATTTAGAACCTATGCAAACATGATTATGAAAACATCCTGATTTCCTGACATTAGTGATTTTAGAAACCAATGCCTCATAATGTAATATCTCATAATGATAACAAGATAGTGTTAGTAATCAAATAATATTTAATTAAATCAAAGAATACTAGTTGTGGTGATTAAACTACGGTGGTTTTGACCTAAGGTATGTAATCGAACTAATTTTTATGTTGGATGATTTAGCAATATAGATTCAAAAAAAATTCATTATGATAGGAAATGGATTATGATGGGGTTCAAAATGTTATTTGGATCATTTGATTAGATAATTAATGTTGATATGCAGATTCTGACATTTTAATGTTTCAAATACTCTATATGAAAATGATGGAGAAATAAAAGTTGATTATGACAATTGGGTATGTTAAAATATTTGATTATGATGATTTATGATTAAATTTGTTGTGCATATTTTGATATTTTAACATTTTGAATGTCTTATTTGAAATGATTAAGTAGAGGAATTCCATTGAATTATGTTAATATGGATTACATAACATTTGAATTCACATGCATTTATGATATGTATTTTATATGACCTCATTGGATGACTGATGCTCGACTTTAGTGTGCAAAAAGTGGAACTATGGAGATCTTTGGGGGAACAAGTTCCAAACTTATGTGAACATGATTTAGCCAAGGATAATCTTTGGAAGATTAAAAAGCCTCATTGTGATGTATTTTATTCATAAGTGTAAGCTTGCTTGTGTGCAAAAATTTTAATCATGAAGATTACATTAGGGACATGTCATGATGAGGTGGAATGTGCTTTTATGTGTCACCTAGCACTTGTGGATCTTGTGTGTTAATGAAATGTCATCTAGGGTTTTGAACGTGGTGGCATTTTACCCTAAAACTAATTATCTTGTTAATGATTAAGTAAACCCACTTAACAAGGGGTAGGATGGGTCATTTTCAAAAGGAAACTCGTTTTAAGCTTGACTAAGGTTTTGAAGGGTCATTAGGTGGTCCCAAGGTGTCTTTTATGTGAAAATAAGCTACCCATATGATATTATGACATGTTAGGGACCTAATTTTAACCATCCTAGTGACTAAACAGCCTAGGGAGGCCCTTTACCAATGCCTTCTCCCATCAATTCGAAAATGGATTTATCACATGTGTTCTCTCCCATGTTTCCACTAAGTCAAATATAGAAAGCTTAGGGGGAGACAAGTTTGTAAGAGGAAGTGACTGGGTGTTTTTCCCAAAATAGTTAGTGGGAAGGCCTTTTTAGAGAGTCTTGAACAAACTAGTCGGGTGTTCACCTACTCTCTAAGTTTAGAGACAAATAGGGTTTTGGAGGGAGGCTAAGGGAGCTCTACATCAACTATCATTACCTTTATGTTGGACCAAGCTTGGTGCTCAATCATGACCATTTTATTTTAGTATTGCATAATGAATCTGCAAGTATGGAATGATGTTATGGAGTCAAGGATTGTTATTGTAATCTTTGTGTTGTGTTGTGTATGTGCAATGAATTTCACATATTGTCTTGGTTTTCTTCCTTGATCTCTTTGTTTTGTTTTGAATGTTGAATTTGTTCATGGGTTTGAAGGCTTTACTCACCCTTGGGAGGGAAAAGAAGCCTTGGGTGAAGGGGTTAGTTGGGATCAACATTGGAGTTAAGAGATTTTCCTCTTAGATAGGGCTTTGTTGTTCATGGAGTATGGGCTTTGTGGAAGCCATATGCCTTGTTTGATAGCCTTGAAGAGGCATTTGTATTGGGAGGTATAATTTTAATGATGTGATGAAGAGAATGTATTTGATAGCCTTAAATAGGCACTATACAATTGCAAATGTATGTGTATATGGATATGGAATTCTCCTCTTTGGAGAGCCCACCTTCACCCATTGTTTCATGATTCCAATGAAACATCATTGTGTCAAACCTTGGAAGGGAGTGTTATGTGTTGTGTTTTATGTTTTCATGCATTGCATGTGTGTACCCCATTTGGACTTGTTTCCCTGCTTGGTCGGTGGCTTTATGGAAGCCTAGGATGGGAGGTGAGCCTCCATGGTTCCAAGTTTTGTGTTGTTTTGCAGGTTTTGAAAGTATAGAACCTTTGAAGAGGATTAGGGTTTAACACTTGAACAATGTTGAAGAAACAACTATTTGTGAGGAGATTAATCTCTTCCATTCCATCTCAAAATGTGATATGATATTAATTTTCCATTGTTGTGATGTTGTAATGTGAAAGGGGATTTACTTCCCATTGTCCATTGTTTCAAATTGTGTAAAGTGAAATTTGAGATTTTGCATAAAGATGTTTTTACAAGAAATTTATTGTAACATTGTCACAGTTGTGTAGGAGGGAAAAGATAAATTCATGTAGAAGAATATCAAATGTTGTGGGGAAACATATTGTAGTTATGTAGATTATCGCATTATTCTTGTCTTGATTTTTGTGATCAATCAATAACTTAAAAAAAACTATGGAACTTTCATATAATGAAAGCATTCAAATTTAATACAAATTTGAATGCTTTCATTATATGAATCCCTGGTGACTTTTTTTTAATAGCAATAAGAAATCTTTCTTATCAATTACATTATACAAAATGATTCATTTTGTGTTCAATAATAAGTAGTTTCATGTGTAATCCAAGTTTTCTATAGAAACACATTGTTATTGATCTTGTACATTAGTGTGTAAAAATAATAATTTGATGTTAGATTATATAAATAAATCCCTAGATTAGAAAACATTAGCATGTCACCGACTCTATTCCTTAGTTGTTCATGATAGGCATGGAAGAAATTAACTTAGCATGATATATAGGCTAAAATCCATAAGGGAAAACTTGTTGCAGGTGCATATTGTACTCTCTGGAAAATGTATGGCGGAAGAAAATAAATCTCTCCCTGAAATTACAGAGAAATAAAATATTCAAAGGGAATATGCCTCAGGAATCAAATACATAGAATAACTTTGGTGATGAGACTCGACAATTAATAAAATTCTAACCCCTATGTAGTGTTTGCCCCTAGTTCGCATTTTTGCTATCATTGTCAAACTCTTTTAGGACTAGTTTTATGTTGATGATTATTAGTAACATTATTTTGAGATTATCAGATATTGTTTCAGATTCAATTTATTGTATGATGAGATTACTTGGTACTTTATAGTTCATGTGTGTATGATGATTATTATAGTATTTGTAGTTATTGATGATGATTAGTTAGATGATTTATTATCATTTTTTTATTTTTATAGATACTTACCCCATACTTGCATGTGTATGGTGTGTGTGTTTTTTTCCTTTATGTATGGCATTTTTGATGTGGTTAAGGAAGGGAGTCGTAGTCACTTGCTAGTCGAGATCTACATAATGCACCACTTCTTGCCATTGCCTATTTAGCTTAGTATATATTGTGCTTGTACATGCATGGATTTTATGTAGGTTGCAGGTACCAGATATCGACTTCCCTGAATTGCCAAGATGAGCATACCCTATCGCATTATCTCAATGGTAAGAGAGGGGAGATAAATTCTCAAGTCCAAATCCCAACCCTTTAATCCATTTATTCTAATTGAAAATTAGGACAAGTATCTAAGTTGAGTACCCTCTGAATGCATCGGATGACTTAATTCGTGATATTAACCCTTTTGGTTTGATTTTATATGTGTTTTTCTTTGATGAGTTTTTTGTATTTTACTTTATGAGTCTTTGGTGTATTTTCTATTAATTAAGTCTAATAAAAAGATTTAATTTAATGGAAAATTATTATTATGATATTTTAATATTTGATTTTATTTAATTAAATGGAAAATTAATATGATATTTTAGTATTTAATTTTATTTAATTAATTGGAAAATTAATTAAATAAAAATAATTAAATTTGAAAATAAAAGTTATAAGTTTAAATTTGGAACATGACAATAATTATTTAATAATATTTTAGAGGTCATTTTTAATAAGTGCTAAATAATATTATTATTTAAGTTAATAAATATTTTATCAATTAAAGTTTCGAAAATAAATTTAAAGGTGGAAAAGATATTAGAATTATTAAAAGATTCTAGATCACATGATGCGTGCATGTGATTAAAATATATTAAGATAAAACAAATGGATTTAATAAAGTGAGTGCATGAGATTTATAATTTAAAAAGAGTAAAGTGAATATTAAATAAATTAATACGCATTATTTTAATATTTATTCACATAGGAGTATGCGAGCTCTTGGGAGTTGTCATGTTGACAACACAGGAGTTTGCACTCTAATTATGCACATGTTGTCTACACTTAGGAGTTAGCACATTATTTGAGCACATGGTGTCTACAACATTCTAGAAACCTCATCATGTTTATCTTCTTATTGTGGAAGATATGTGGTTAGTTGTCATGCTTATCTCCTACTTCCTTCTAGACACATTCTAGATGCATCTTAGAGGCCTTTATATATAGGCTTGCGTAGTGTACATGGACATTCTCATATGCTTCTAGAAGCACTCGTAGTCACTTGGGGGGTTCGGTTCTTGGAGGAATTATGAATGTTGGAGAAGGAAGGAATTTTCAGAAAGGAGAAGGTTCTAAGAGGAGGAGATTCTCTACAATTTTCTGAGGTGTAGCGAATTAGCATCAGTGTCCAGGTAGGCACTCATGATTATTTCACATATTTTATTACACTCTTTCTTTTCCTATCTTCATCATGTCTGTTATGTGTGTCTGAATAATTCTCTATAAATGAATCTTCAATTTTGTAATTTGGAATTTGGGCATGCATATTGTTTCATCCAGTTATGGGAATTAAAAATATTATTGCAATCTTCCCTTAGTAGAATCAAGATTTGGAAATTGATTCGAGTTTGGGTTTGAATTAAAATAGAATCCTATTATTATGCATTAGTTTTATATGATTTATTAACTAATCTAATTTAATTTAATTTAATTAAAATTAGTTAATAGTGGAAGGAGCCTAATTAATTATTAGTCAATTTTAGTAAATAGATTTTTAAATGAGGGCAAATTAAAAGAAAAGAGATATTAATAATTGAATTATTAATGAGATTGATTTTACTTAAAATCAATGAAGATTATTTTAAATAAATGATTGTTCTTGAAGTGTTTTAAGGAAATTGTAAACTAATTATTTGAAGGTTGATAAGTATTATTCTTATGATTTGAATAATGGGAGATGCTCTTGGAATTAATGGAGTTTCATTTAATTATTAGTAACATTGATTTTAGTAAAATAATGCAATGATTAAAAGTCAATAGGAACTAGTTTAATGATTTAGATAAGTAAGCAATTATCTTCTGAATCATTTTAGATAAGTGCTTTTAAAATGGAGGGATAATTCTATGTTTTATTCGAAAAGATAGATGGGTTGACTTGGAGATTAAATGAAGAATCTTATACTCTTGAAATATACTTGATACAAAATTTGAAACCTCATATTTGGCTTAACCATGTGATTGTAAAACCAAACTGAAAACATGTGTTTGTATCTTGTTTCTCTATGCTATATGTGTTTGGGGTTTGGGTGGTCCTAGAGTGTTGACCAATTAGGACATCTACCAGAGGCTTGGGAGTTATGCGAATGTGATGGCATGTTGATGTTATTTGATCTCGATCTTTCTAAACCCAACCATGGTAATGTGATGGTATGCTCTATGAGATGTTTTTATTTACTGATTGTTATTGCTTTCCAGTCTTCATGTGTGAAGCTAAGGTGTATGTATTTGAGACACTTGACTTAACCATTTTTGAGTCATCGATCAGTTATACTTGGGTTACTTTTCAGTAGCCTTGATGGGACTGAAGTGTTTGTTTTGATCTTGATGATGTCATGTTGTGACATGTTTTGACTTGACCATTTTGGAGTTTTCAATCAATATTACTTTGAGATACTTTACAGTTGCTTGTCGAGAACCAATGGATATTTTTGATTTATCATTGATGTCTTCAGTTGTCGATAGAGAACTGTTGTGATCATGATTATCATTTGATGCTTTTTAGTTGCTCATGGAGAATTGACGTGATTATTTTGATTATCTTTATAATGCTTTCTAGTCACTTGTATAGGACTGAGGTGATTTTGTGATTTGTGATTTCATGAGCCTAGGGTAGGTTATCTACTTGCAGTGTCGGGAAGTGGCTTGCAATGGGGACCGGGGCCCTAAGTGGCTGCCAAGGTAACTCATTGTAAGTTATTTAATAAGTGAAAACATTTACACTAAATGGGGATTAAAATGAACCTAATAAAATAATTGTATGTTCTCGCCCATGCCTTGAGTGCTAGTACAGACTAGGATGGGAGTAGAGAGAATGCTTCATTGTAACCTTGCATTCTGTAGTATGCCTCATTAGTATGAGAGGATACTAGTGGCAGCATAGGGATCACTAGGGGGTCGGGGTCTATTGAGAGACTACTAGGGTAACTCTAGCATGATTCATGCAATGACACTTTCCTGCTTACATAGTAGGTTTCCTACATGTCATTGTTGTGCTTTTGGGATTAGATGTCACTCTTATTAGAACCTTTGAGTTAGTATACTTTTAGGATTTCTTGGACTTAGAGAGTACTTGTGTTATGTGATTTGATATTTGATTTGATATCATATTTTTGACTATCTCCTTTAGTGCTATCTTTGTTGGAATTTACATTCATTATGTTCTTAGATCTTATGATAGATGTTATTTACTAGTATGTTTCTTTATATTGAAGATTATCATGTGATAGATGATGTTATCTACTTTGTAGGATCATCTTATGCTTTATTCTTGCATGTTAGATTTATTTATGCATATGTTGTAGCATGTTAGATTTCCTTCTGCATATGTTGTAGCATGTTTTAGGAGTGACATCCCTACTATGATAATACCAATGATCTCTTCGGTGACTTGGGATGTTACACATGGAGGGATGGCTAGGGCCCATGATGGTCTAATGATGCTATTAACGGTTGGGAGGAACCATGCACTTAGATAATTGTGTTTGTGATGGATGGTTATCTTTTACGATGATTGTTATATCTTTATTGATGGATGGATGTATCATGGATGTTAATAGTTTCATTTACTTTATTGTACTTGTATCATGGATTTGATGAGGATGATGTATCTTTATTTTTACATATGTTTAATCTTAATAAACTTTTCATACCCTGTGACATGTACAGTGGATGATTGAGCATTCCAAATTTAATTGCCAAGAGGCATTCAGAACAAATGTATATTATGGACATTGGACTTTTTAATTATTCTTTCATGTGGATGTGGTAGTTGTTAGACTTAGTATTCATTAAGATTAAATGTGATTCAACATCTTGGGATCCCTAAGGAATGTAACCTGTTATGTATGCTTTAGTTGATTGCATGTTATTACTTCCACTACTATATGTTTGATGTGAATGGTTTATCTTTCATGATTAAATTTTTTTTTTAAAATTGTTTGGAAAACATAGTTAAAATTTAGGTTAATTCTTTTGGATCCCTTGGCGGGGTGTTACACCCTAAACATTTGAAAAGAAACATAGACTCATATGAGTCATGTGACCCTTGTATCACCATCATACAGATTAACAATTATGTCAAGTCTAGCACCTAGGAGCTCATCCCTCAAACCTAGGAGAAAAAGGAAGGGCACTTTATAATATTCCACTTATAAGAAATAAAAATAAATAAACATAAAAATTTAAACACAAAAAAACAAGCCTAGGCCCCCATTGACTAATGGCACATTAAAATTAACATACAAGAAAGGGGAGGGGGGGATAGTGGTTGCCACTTTCCTAGGCATCTCCCCCTTCTTGAGAATCCAATTAGGCACTTGGAAGAAAAGACACACCCCACTGACATATGTCAGTAACTTTGGGGTCATAGGCCTCCATCCTAAAAAGAAAATTTTTGAAAGAAACTTGGACATGGAAAGTAAGTACTTTGTTTTGACCTAAGCCAAACTTCTTTTCTTGGATGTCATCCATCATGAGGAGAAGGGAATGCATGTTTCTAGGAAATATTCGTGCTTGGGGAGTAGTAAAGTCTTAGGTGGGAGAAGGTGTTAGGTGGTAGGTAGGGTGACTTTGCAATAGGAAGTTGGACGTCTAATTCAAGGTAAGAGATGTCATTATTTTATGTGGAAATGTTAGAATTAGTTTATTTTATAAGTCATTTGTTAGTGGAAGGAAATATAACCTAAGTCATGTGTTAGTGGTGGGTAAGGATAGTAGGAAACCATTGTAAGAATAATGGGGTGTTTAGTTAGTATTTCTTATTTAGTATTGTATAGTTAGTATTTCTTAGTTAGTATCATTTAGTTAGTATTGCTTAGTTAGTAATATTTAGTTAGTATTTTTTAGTTAGTGTTATATTATTTCATGGAGATGGATTAATGTGTTGACTATTACATTTACATTTGTGTAAGTAGATGGGTGGTTAATATAGTATGATGTAAGGAGTTAGGATTTAAAATCACTAAGTCAAATATGTATGATTATCTCACTTTACCATTTATGTAAGCCTTAGGAAGTAATAAGGTAAGTGGTAAGGGAGTGGATTCAGAGGTGTGATAATTTAATTTGTAGCTAAATTTAAAATAGTAGTTAAAATTGAAACTAAATTAGTAAAGTACAACGATATTGTTAATTAAGAAAATTAGTTAATGGGAAAAGTGTAGGTTGGGTAGTAGTTAAGTTGGTCATGACCCTTAGCTAATATATGAACTTATTAAATTTATCCTTGTGTTGGAAATTGTCCTATCAACATTATATAGTTGATAATTAATAGTAATAAGAATTTATAGAAATTAGAGTTTAAGTAAATAGTATATAAATATATATATATATATATATATATATATATATCTTCAATTGCCAAAATGATGGTATGGAATTTGTTATAAGTTTATTGAAATGATAACGTGCAATAGCTCATTAAAATTGGAATAACCAAATGATAGAAAATAAAATAATAGATTTAAATAATAAAACAATAAACTAGAATGGAATTGGACATAGAATGTAACGAGTTAAGATTATATATATATATGGTAAGGCGACCTAAAATCAGAACATCTTGAACAATTATAAAACATCTTCATATTGATAGACTAATAAATCATTATAGGTACATTGGCATAGAAATTATATTTTGCATTCATATAAATAATGTCTTAACTTTAAAGATATGATGTGGATCCGAAATGATAAACCATCTAGCTCCTAAGTTATAACTTAGTGTTCCAATGAATGATAGGAAACAAATGGACCTTCTTTGGAGATTTGAAGTACAAAACTTTGAATGAAAATAAACTCATCCACATCACATTAAGTTAGCTAGCCACAAACTCAGTGATCAATTAAATTAATAATTCTAATATGCTCAGAAGATGTGAGTTGTTATACTCTAACCACCCTTAGTCCGATAGAATATTCATAACATAATATAAGTATAAGTTATGCACTACCCTATAGTTAACCTTAAAAAAAATTGTTGGTTGTGTTTTGCCTTGTTAAATTTAGGACATGACAATACTTTATTATAGAAGGATACTTATCTCTCCAACCAAAACTAGTTTAATTAGATCACATATCATGCTTTTAAATTCTAGTGGAATAGCATAGTTTCGCCAAAAGAAGGATGTTTTTCATGTCTTGCATTAAAGAACCAAATTTTAACTAGTGATGAGCTTCATACATTGAACATTTTTTATCACTTTAACTATGTGCTCTATCTACAAGTTATAGAAATAAAAAATCACCTACTCTTAAACTACCCTTTTTTCCCAAGATTGTTGGCATTTTGTTCTTCATAAGCTTAATTTTCATATTTCATTACCTAAATCTATGTGGGATTTATTCTAGGAATGGCCAATCTTATATTTTGACTGAAATATTTTCATGTCTTTGGAAGTGCATCCCTACATCTGTAGTATAAGCAATTTGGTGGGAAACAAACAAGAGAATTTTTAGACAGACAACATCTTCGATCCCTCAATTTTTGGAAGGATTAGAGAGATCAATTATTGAGCTTGTTAATGCTTCAGTAAGTAAATATAAGGCTAAACATATTTTTTTCTCCTTGGGATGGCTATGTTATTCATTGGTGGAAGGGTTTACTTTTTCCTTCTCTTCCTTCTCCCTTGTGTCCATCCAAGATTCCTCTTATTTGAGCACAAACCAAGTCAATTCCTCCATGTGAGTGTTATTTCAAACTCAATTTTGATGGGGACTCTAGAGGAAATTTAGGAAATTTTGGATATGGCATAGTTATTAGAGACTTTAAAGGTCATATGATTGCAGCAAAATCATCTCCTCTCCTTTTGTGTACTAATAAAAAAGCTGAGGCCTTGGCCTTGCTTTTTAGTTTGGAACTTGCAAAATCACTATTTATATCTATGTTACATATTAAAGGGGATTCAATCATTATTATTAATGCATGTATTAAACGTCATGTATATAATTGGTCCATGTAGTATATATTGCATCAAGTATGGTCTCTTCTTGATTTATTCTTGGAATGTTACATCATGCATAATTATAGAGAAGGCAATCTTTTAGTTGATTGTCTAGCTAATTTGGGTATTAATGGGGTTTATATTAACTCTTTACTTTCTCCACTTAACCTCCTTGATTTCTCCAACTTGGTTAATACTATGACAAAATAATATGTTTAGAATAGTGTTGATTCCTCATATTTTATTTGATAGTAAATCATTGCTTCTTTGCGATTCACATGTTCTCACTTGTTCTTTTGAGATATTGTATGCAATTCAGGGTCTTGGATTGCACTTTCTTTAGATGGCTTTCTAATATCAAGATCTAAATTGGATTTTTGAATGTAGATCAATGATGGAAACTTTTATGACAATTTTTGGCTTGGCTCTTGGTTTTGTATTTGACAAAAAAAAAAAATTATATTCATATGATTTTTGGGCTCTTTGTAATCACAATATTCTCAATTTGGGAATCACAAGGAAAAGATTCATTAGTGTTGTTAGATGTACTCTATCTTGATGCAATCTTTGTTCCTCTACATCCTTCTGCTTTCTTTTGAGATACTATATGCAGTTCAGGGTCTTGGATTGCACTTTCTTTAGATGGCTTTCTAATATCAAGATCTAAATTGGATTTTTGAATGTAGATCAATGATGGAAACTTTTATGACAATTTTTGGCTTGGCTCTTGGTTTTGTATCCGACAACAAATAATAAATTATATTCATATGATTTTTGGGCTCTTTGTAATCACAATATTCTCAATTTGGGAATCACAAGGAAAAGATTCATTAGTGTTGTTAGATGCACTCTCTCTTGATGCAATCTTTCTTCCTCTGCATCCTTTTTATATCAGGCAATAACCAGAGTTTTTCTTTTCCATGTCTTTTCTCTGCAAGCTATTATTTGAACCAATTACTATTAATATATATATATATATAATTTTTTGCCATTAAAAAAAATTAAAAAATTAAAAAATTAGTAATAACCATTATATATTAATACACTATAATTAGTCATGTAATCAAATAGGGAACCACATGTACACAACTGAAGGAAAAGCCAAGTATTACAAGAAGAAAACACTTGGTCAATAGAAATGAATTGAATCAATCAAATAAGCCAATGCTAGCACATAAATATTAATTAGTCATGTAGGTTGTAAAATAGATTTTAGATAGTGTTGGATGTCATTCATTTGTAAGATATTAGTTCCTTCCTTCGGTAGGATACTATTGCATCTGTTTAGTACACAGGGACAATTAAATTATGCAATAGCATTTTAAAAAAATTAGACATATATGCATATCCTATAGTTTATGAGTTTGTATGTATATTACAAATCTATAAAAAAAAAATTATTTGTTTTCCAATTGGCTCTTGAGAAAATAGACAAAGAATAAATTCAAATTTATTAAGAAAAATAGTAAAAATTAATTGTCAAACCATCATAAATTTCATTTAGTGCATAGTTGTACATCTATTATTTTCTAGCTGGAATGCCTTGGCAAGCATAATCTCCTTGGAATTCTTCCACAAAAGTCTTCAACCTCTTCTTTAATAGGTATGAGCAAATAGGATGCAAAGAAAGTATGCAAAAGGAGGAAGATTGTGATGTGTTTTTTTTTTACAATGCGTGTTTATCTATTCCCATGCATTCTTCTATTGTATGTGCTTTCTTCCCTTTGGTATGATAAAATTTGTTACTTATGTTTTTGCAACTAAAATAGAATTGTTTTTTTTCCAATTATTTAGGAGAAGACAAAATTTTAGAAATTATCTTACTTTAATAAAAATTGATGTCTTTGCAATTTTTAAGCTGAGATCTAGTAGAATTTTTAGGATTCGTTAGAGTTGTCAAGTTGAAGCTTACCATCTTGCCAATAGGGCTTTGGCAAGAAAAGTATTCAAAATATTTCCTTGCAAGATAATACTATGCTGATGTAAGTTTAAATTCACTTTTTTTGGACACTAAGTTCAAGATGGTAAAGCTCCCAAAGAAAACAAAAATAATAATTCTTATTACTATAAGTTTGTGAGTCGATTTACTTGAACTAGAAATAAATATCTATATCAATAGGAAATTCTAAATCTATGTGAAAGTTTCAAATTGAGAATCACTTAATAATGACTCTTGCAAATAATTATTTCTTTCATCACTTGGTCACTGCATCTATACTATTTGCTGTAACATCTCTTGCACCACTTCTTGAAAGCTATGGCCTCCTTTATAGCCACATCAATTTTTAGATTAAATTTTCCTCCCCTTCCACAATACAAAAATCTTCTCTAATTTATCACTACCAATTAATACTTTAAATCCTAGCCTAATCAATAAACTATTTCTCCTTTTATATTGCACATTATGTCCACAAAATTTAATGATGATTAAGTTCTAGATGAAATGTTGCAAGCTCTGAGATTTAGAGAAAAAGGGGATATTTTATTGTCTAGGTTCTTTCTTGGTGGTTCCATGTATGGGCACAATATCATTCCCATGCAAGAGTAGTCTGGCTTGGTCCCCACCCTCTTCATAAACTAATCTCACTTGTCTCTTGGAATATATCTTGGTTGTGCTCAATATTCTCACTTTGATGCCTTGGATTCCCATATTTTAACAAATCAATTATATTATCTAGTTCAAGCTACAATCATAGAATCAAATGATAGTAATTCTCTCCTTTAATTCTCTATTTTGAATGGAGTTTCCCCCAAATTTGACATAAACCTCTTTCTATAATGCATCTAAGTTTGTCTTGGGTAGAAATAAGGGTGTCACATCTATGTAAGCATATTAGTATACTTGTTAACAACGGATGAAAACATACCTCTGCATACTAATGAAACATGCATTCTTCTTAGGAAGGAATGATGCAAGGCAAGAATGGCTCCCTCTCCTAAATCGTCATCTCCATACATAATTGCCCCAACTCTCCATGCATGGAGAAGGAAGGTGGTTTCAATGTGCCAAATGTTACAAATGAAACATGTGTTGCAAATTGTAAATGACAAACCCGTCTTTTCTAAATATGTTCAATGCTACGCTTGTCATTAGAAGGAAAAGTTATTTCTATTTTATTTTATTTTATTTTATTCATTTTTTGGTCACACTTGTCCATTTTTGTATATTCTCAAAATTATAAAAGATTATAATCATGGGATTATTTACATGTACAAATGAGAAAAGAGTGGAACATGTTATATTTCCAACTCAAGAAATATGTTGCATAAGTTTCAAATGAGTAGATGAAAAATTATTTCATATCTATAACATACATAATATTTTATAGATATAGATATAGTAAAAAATCTATAACTCAAACAATAATTTATAGATACACTGGAATATTTGATGAAATTTAGTAAATGTGGATCCAAACAAGAAGATGAGAAATTGTATGTCACTCATATGGGATCGGTATAAAATATATCAAATAATCACAATTATGCAAATTCTCCAGGTCTCTCTAGCTCTTATAACATCTCTTCTGTCAAGAATAAATTGACAAGGGGTTGTCACAGAAAAATTCCATGATTCCTACATTATAATAGTGCAGTACTTTAAGGCTTTGGAAGAGGTACTAATTTAGTTTAGAATGTAAGAATAATTGAACGTAAAATATAAAAATTTATCTTTCAAATATGTTCTATATTTGACTACTAGATGATTTTCAAATGCTTCCTCTCTCAACATCCTACGCTTACAAAATAGTTTAGCTTTAATTTTTTAATTAGTTAGTTATTTATTATAAAGAAATAATTATTTTACAAAAAAAAGATATATCTTTAATTTTTGTTTAATTCTAATATGACTAAATTTTTTTTTTTTAGTTAAAATTTTAACTTTAGTATTTGTTTAATCTATTTATTTTTAATTCAGTCTAATTATTCAATTTGAGCTATCAAAGTTCTCTTTATATAAAACAATAATTTAATATAAATTATATTATATTAATTTTAATTATAATGAATTATATATTGAATTATATTGAAGAAGCCTATAACAAATAAAATATTTAGCTCTAGTTATATTTTAACAAGTTTTTTCTAGTTCATGTTTAGAATACAACTTGATTAAAGAAAATGAAATTTAAAAAATTATTTGATTTTCTTATAATGGTAGCTTACTTTTTAGTTATGTAATTTTGAAATTTTCAATTCTTCAAATAAATATAGTAAATAATTAAAGTACATTAACAAACAAATATTGTCTTCTACACAATCATAACACGTTTCAATATGTTTATGTTGACTTTCACTTTGTGTTCTATCTAGTTATATTCTTCAAAAGTTGTTTTATTTTCATGATACTATTAATGAACTTATTATTTTTGAAATTTTAATATGTTAGTAGTATTACTATTCATATGATGCAAATCTATGAAAGCATGAACTTTAGTGCTTGTGCCCCTTGACTTTTGGGTTGTCTTCTCATCTACCCCCACCAAACTCTTCTTTTGATGGAGTTTCACATTAAATGCCATTGTTGAAAATAAATTCATTTTGTGAAAAATGGGTGGTTAATTTTAAATTGAGACTTTAAAAATGAATGGTTGTGTGGGGTAGCAAGGGTGGATGAGATATTAGTATGTTGTGAAGGTTTATAAGATCGTAAGAAATGTTATTTAATAGATCATAGTTGTTTTGGGAATTATATTTAGCCAAATTTTTAAAATAAATGGTTGGATGTGAATGGATCTATCATTAATGGAGATAAGATATCCAGAGTTTACTTGATTTTATTTTGTATGTGTCTTATTGAGGGAAATATAGAAAAGAAAAATGAAAAATATGTACTAAGGTCAAAATCAATGACATATATAGTAGTTATATATTTCATTCAAGAATTTAATATATGATGTCATGTATTGTATTGAATGGATTAAATAAAACAGAAAAAAAAAAATATCTGCGTTGACTATTTATAATATGGACCAATAAAATCAAAGACAACTAATATTTTTATAATTATATAAAAAAGACATAAATACAAACTATAGAATTTTTATTTAAATGTTTTGATTTACTATTATAATTGGTTAAACTAATAACAAAAAGAATGTGACCAACACATAATATCCTATCTATAGCAGAGAAGACTAATAGTAGCAATTACATATTTTCTGATGTTGTCATGAGTCCAAATTGATGATACAAATGTATTAAAATCTATAAGCCCTTGCAATAATTTCTTATTTTGATTCATACCAATGATCATAATGCTAATTTATAGTATTAATGTTAATCAATATATAGTCAATAATAATTATTCAATGTAATATTCCTATTAATCAATATTCATACATTTTTTAATCAATACAACATTAGCAATTATAATTAATGTATAATTGATTAACAAATATAATATCAATCAACAATTTTGATATCATTAACATTACCAATCAATGTGATAAGCAAATTGATAATATCAATATGATTGAAACAAATCAATGTTCAACTAATTAATTAATATATACCAATGTAAATAAAAATAATTAATATTGCTACATCTCAGAGACATAGACAATGGCAGTGCCAATTCCCAACATGGGATATAGCAAGCAATATTTCATATTAAGAAAAAAGAAGGAAGGTAATTACAAATAAAATATCTTTTATCATTCTAGAATAAAGAAATAATAATGAATAGGAGGAAAATAAAACTCTCATAAAAATAGGAGAGAAATAAAAGGCCTAAAAAATGGGATGAAATAATAAACCCAAAAATTAATTTCAAATTAAAAAGTAAAATAAGATACTAAGAAAATAAAAATAAATAAAATAAAATAGAATAAAATAAATTTTAAAAATAAAACATTGAGCAAATTCAAATAATCTTAAAATAATAATAATTAATTAATTAAATAAAATTGAATAAAATAAAAATAATTATTTTTTAAAAAATAATGAATTAAAAAATAAAAAATAAAAACTATTTTTTAATAAAATAATATAACACCACGTGCGGACCCCACACACGAAGCCCACAATGACTCTACAGTAGTGTTGCCACTGCTCACAGCAACAATTAATGTTGCATCTAACAACTGTGAGATGCAACATTAATTGTTGTTGTCAGCAGCAACAACACTACTACAAAGTTGTTGTGCAGCTACGTCGTACAGGAAGATGGGGTGATAGGGGATGATGGCCATGTCACTACCTTTAATTTTTTTTTTTAATTTCATTTTAAGAAATAGTAACGTCACTCATAAATGTGATAAATCTTACTTTTTAAAAAATATTTTAAATAATATAAAATACCCACCACTATTTGGTGGTATTTTGATTTATTTTAACTATTCTAATATTTAGAATTCAAAAAGACATTAGGAAATGTGAAATTTTTGAAAAATAGCAAACCAATAGTCATTTTTCAGAGATGAAGAGTTTATTGTTCTCATTATAAAACACTCTTCACTCGTATCAATCTTTTTTTGCAAAGAAGAGTGGATTTGTAGAGAAAAATAGATGGATTTTGAGAGGTAGAATAGACATTTTGAGAGGTTGAATAGAGATTTCATGAGGAACAAGAGTTATCTTGTGAAGAACAATCTTGTGAGGAAGAAGAAAGGTTTAGAAACAAAGAAGAACAATTTGGAGATGAAGAAGACACATTTAGAGAGGAGTATTTCAAATTTTGAGATCAAGAAGCCACATCAAAAAGAAAAGTAAGCTACTTATAATATTTTGTGTTGGAAGTTAATTGGGAAACTAAGATACTGAAAGTGGGGATGAATCAGGTTCTATAAAACTTTTATCCTTCAAAACAACTTTATTGCTTTCACCATATTGACCATCTCATAACTAGCTTATGCATAGCATAACTTGAAAAATCAATACTAAAATAGATTTATATATCACATCCATGAAATGTAAACACATAGCACAAAATATTTTGGTAACTCAAACATCCTCCAAGGTGAAGGTAAAACTAGGGTGGGAATGACACCCACAATTCTTCACTATTGCCATAACAAAGTTAACCTATTAGTGTTAAAATTTTGATCACTTTTGCTAATCTACCCTATGAGGGATCTACCCTATTAAAAGTTTTTAAGAATGTTAGGTCTTACCTTGATTAAAGGATTTTACACTTATAATGAAGTAAGGACTCTTTTAGGATATTTACAAAGGTTTGTTAAAACTACCATGTTAAGAGATTTGCCCTAATTCAATCTATCAAAATTGATTTGATACCAAATCCTTCAGTCTGCACTTTTAATTATTGATTATGAATCTCCTCCTTTCAATATTTGATCTAATTTCCAATTTGATATATCTTTACTCTATCCTTTACTTCTTTATAAGGTCACTAGCTCTGTTCTTCACAACTTTTACATGCAACATCCCAAACTTAACTCCTTCGTACAATTTGCACTCTCTTCTGTGATAGTTCACTTAGTATGTTAAAAGTAGGGTTTGGATATGCCTATTTAAAGACATATGTAGAGTCCTCTAGATGCTTCCCTTTTTGCCTCTTCATCTGATTGGTTGTGATTTCTTTATAGGGATTGATGATCCACGTCAAAATGTGTAACAACCTTTATAAACAATTCTATGTCATGTCAGTGTGAGCTTGACATGGTTTACCTTAAAGTTTGTATCGTTCCAAACTTTTATGTTTTCTATGTGTTACTTGACAGTCAATGTCTCTGATGCTTGGTCATAATTGTTATTTCTATTGTTGCTCAACCTTAACTATACTCAGCTTCTTTTCTATAATTTGACATCTATGTGCTTTGTCTATTCAACTTATACTAAAAGTACTCGACAACCAAAGACTTTCTTGGCTCCTATAGAGGTAAGCATATACATGATTCTTTACAAGTCTCTACATGACTTGACTTATATAGATTAGCTTAGTTGCAGTGATGACCGAATGACACTATCTTATTTATGACTAAGTTTTTGACACTAATAGATAACAAGACTTAGAGATACTAAAAATATCCCCCTTTGACATTAGTGGAAAAACACTTTGTCATTATTACATCTTTATAGTAAAAAAATAACAGTACTATCCCTAAGCCTATGACTTAGTTCTTATAGAAATTCAAAAAATTTGCAAAACTTTTGCTTTAGAAATACAAACTTTACATGACTCAAATTAGTTTGATTGTAGCTTTGTCATATCTTTTCTAACTTCTACCTTGTTGAGATTTGAATCTCTGTATCTTTTTCATTCTATCTCCTTGTAACTCATCATTCCCCCTTACATAAATCAATCATCTATATGTCCCCTTGTTTTTGACACTCATGTTTGTTGTTGGGGTATTTTTTGTTGGGGCTGTGTAGATGGAACAAACCATATTTATCAATGAATGATTTATGTATTTGATTGATCATGGAAAGAGCATGATCCCATGTGGGTATCACTAATTCCAAAACATGAATCTTTAACTCCAAATTCCTTGCCAAGTCAATTAAGCTATTAGCATTCAAAAGATTATGATCCCTTTGAACTATATCCTTTGTTGAAGGTAGCTCTTATTGCATAACCTCTAAATGACGTATCAATATTGACTAGATGGAGATGATTTTGGCCCTCATTTTGTTATCTTCTATTTGGAGCTTGGCCAACCTCCCTTATGCAAACAACAATCTGTTACAATGCATTAAGCTTGATTCAACTAACTGAGAGATAGAACTACTTGATTGCTTCATGTTATCTTGAATCCCTTGAATGTTTTCTTGAAATTCATTTGTAAACCTTAGCATATCACAAATTATATTGTATAGATTTTTTAATTTCTTCACAAGTTCTTCTAAATTCTCTACCAATGCCTAAAACTCTACTTTTCTGACTACAATGATAGTAGAAACTCTCCCTATTACTCTCAAATAAAAAATTCTTCTTAGACTAGGCCATAAGTTTTTCATTTGCCTCAATATCCTCAGTATTGACTTTTTCAACAATTTACACCAACTGAGAGATAATGGGGAATTTTTCATCAATGGTCTAAATATCAAAAGAATCAACAAATAAGTCCTTTGTATCATGCAACATATGTTTTTGTTGATGTTTTTGCTCAATTTTTATTTCTTGCTAAAATATCTTGTAAGATGACCAATTATTCAAAAGTGAGATTGTTGAGATCCTATTTTTGCATTTCAATTACTTCATCTAGACTAATAGTATAATCTAGAGAACTTTCCTTTTTCTTCTTTCCTTTTCTTTCCTTCAAAGTTTTGTTTCTCGACACTGCTAGAGTAAGAGTAGGCGATGGGGTGTCACCACCCATTCTTTCTTGTACATTAGTGCATGAAACATAAATGGTAGCACTCAACATGAAATTCTCTTTTTCTATTTCTTCTTCTTTATATCTAGTCTCCTTATTTTCCTAATCCTAAGATCCTGAGACATGTGGCCCTTCTTGACCTTTAATAGATCGATCTCCATTTGATTCTTTATCTTTCTCCTTTTGTTCTACCTCCTTTTCTAGTTCCTTAGCCTCTATTACTAGAGTTTTTTTTGTGAGGCATGTTGTAGTTGTTTTTCAATTTGTTTTATTTGTTCATAGAAATCAACAACTTGGACTTGTATTTCTCCTTCCTTAGGATAGTTCCTTATTTGTTTCAATATAGGAGTATCAGGTGTCATATCATGAATAGGTGATACATGGTCCTATGTTCTCAACATATCTAAACTTTCTTCATCGCTTTTATCACCCTCAATGGTTACTATGTCCATTTCTTTCTCCTATTTATCACCTCTTGTGGTTAATCCAAAAATACTCTTCCATAAAAATGCATTCTACTATACAACAACCTCAATTTTATTTTGTAAAATCATGAATGTTCTGAATTTAGGAACAAATCATTTCCTCTAATTCTCCAAAAAAAAATTCTTTTACCTTTTTGTCAATTCAAGCATAATACTGGCCAATATGCCTTCTCTAATTTTCTTCTCAACTTTTGTTGCATGTTGCCACTTTCTATCAAGTTTACTATACAAATCATTTGGAATCTTCTTTTCCAATTCTATAGGTGCAATCTTTTTATTAGGCATCATTTTTATCATGGATTCCTCTACCTTTTATTTATCAACATTGCTCAATGTATCATACTTTATATAACTAAATCTTGAAAGGCCTATCAAGTTTATGATGTTGGCACATACCTCGTCAATAGTTCTTGGCTTTGTCGGTACAATGACTCAGCAATGACCAGGTTTATCAGAATTAGTCCTATCTACATCTTCCTCTTCAATATCTTTCTTCTTCACTAGCCTTCTCCTCTTTGTCAAGCCTATAGTAGCTAGCACTTTCCTCTTCTCTATACTTGTGCCTTTAGGTTTTGTGATCTTTACCACTCCTTTCTTGACTGGTGGCTCAACACTTGCAGTTACTATTGCCCTGGTCCTTGGTCTTTGTGGTATAGGAGGAGAGAGGGGCTTGGATGTCATCTTCTTTGCAACCTTCCTCACCTTAGGCTTAGTGTTTTTCATTGTTTTAGCCTTCTTTACTAGTGGGGTAATTAGTGCTAGGGCTTTACCTATTTTATTTTCACTCTTTTCCTCTTCCTCAAAATTGTTGTCATTTTATTCATCTTCTCCAAAACCTTGAGTAATCATCAAAGGTTCTTTTCCTTTTGATTTTCTTCCTAGATTCTCTTCTAGTTCTTTAATCATATTCTTTCTCTTCTTATCAGTAGAAGAAATATTGATATCAATAGTTATTCTAGCTTTTCCTTATTCAAATTTACCAAAGGGCTTGGCCTTTGCATCAATTTCTTCCTTTAGTAGTGCAGTGATGGTTGCACTCACATCATTACTCTCAATTTCATAGCTAAAAGGTTTAAGCCAAGCTATCCTCGAGATAACTTCCTATACAAATGTGTTATTAGTATCACTAGGAAACATACATCATTATAATGTTTCTCAATAATTTATTTCTCATCTTTAGTTTGAACTTTTCAAAATATCCATCTAGAATGTCTTCAAAATTCTCTCCCAACTACATTATATACTCTCTAATCTACCTTTTAGAAGGTTTATCTTGTTCCCATACAAAATTCCCAATAGCAGGAAAATAATTATGAGTTTAAAATAAAATAGACATAATTAATGATGTAAACTTACACATTGAATTCTTCACTTTCCTTATTGATGTCAAGTTCTCTGCTAGTTGCAACTATTGTAAATTGGCAAGATCGTAATCATGATCCTTCATCATGATCTTCCATTCCTGATCAACTGCCATATACATGATACACTATTTAGTCAGCTTGAATGATAGAACTTATGAGAGATTACTCTCACAAAAAACTCATTCAATGGATTAGTGATGTTAAAAATAGACATGTCATGTCCATTCCACTCGGCTTTGGTATTAGCTTTGACAACTTCTTTGCTTTGGCACCACATTGTCTTCTTCTTGTTGAAAGTAGAGTAACTAGTAATAGCATGAATTATCTTCTTTGTAATCTTAATTGGTCTATTCTCTAGCCTCAATTCCATGTCATGAATTGTTCTCAAAACTACCTTAATGTTGTAAATGTAAGAGTGTAACTAAGAGGGGAGGGGTGAATTAGTTACAATAAAAACAATTCCATGTCCCTAGATATCAATTTAGAATTTTCATTGATCATGCAATACTGTCCAACTTATTTAACACTAGGATATTACTATCACTTAGTTAACAAAGAAATCTTATGGTTATTAAAATATTTTATCCTTTAGTAACTTAGTTGCAGAAACATAAAGCATAAGAAAATAACATGAGTGTAGATGACACCAAGATTTAACATGGAAACCCAATTTGGGAAAACCACCATGCAAATAGTTACAATATTTTTCACTCTTCTAAAGTAAGCCCTGTTAGGAGCCAACCCTGTTAAAGGTTACAAAACATACTATTAAGTATGACCTTGTTAGAGGATTTAGATTACCCTATTAGGAGTAGCCTGGTCAAAGGTCTTCAAACACTTCAATATTGAAATGTCATCTTTTTAGAGAATTTACAATATGACCATAAAGTCAACTCTATTAAGAGATTTCTTTACTACTACAATGATTAGAAGGTAACAAAAATTTGACCTAATTCATGAAGATAGAAGATTTAGATCTCTATTCTAGCTTGACTTTTGGATCCTTCTTGGTCGGATGTTCTTTGTAGTTTATCTTCCACACAATCCTACTCTGCCTTTGCCTTCACTCGCATATCCATCTTATTTCATAGTTCACACACACATCTTATCCTCACAACTTGACCTTTCTTATATATCATAAGATTGGACAAGTTGGCTTGAATACCCTTCAAAATAATCAATAAACATCCAAATAGTCAGCCTTAATCAATAAAATATTTAACAAATGCATTATGTTGTCACTCAATCAATACTAGGATTGAACACTCAATCAACATTGTGATTTCTTTGATACCTAGCCACTCAGTCATGCAAGAAGGATTCTCTTCATTAACCAACTATTTGGTTAATATTGGAAAAGTCTTCTTTACCTGACTACTTGGTTGATACTAAGATTTATAAGGTTAATACTACAAACTCACATTTCTTGGTTAATACTAACATTTATGCAACATCAATGACAACATACAATTGAAGAATTATTTCCAACACTTAATCCATTCAATCTTGAAATTTATCAAAAACTCTAGGGCATGAGTTAAGCCTTTCCTCTTAACAATTTTAAACATTTCCTTCAAAATTCCTTCATCACACAATTCATACCCCATACAAATCTCATAGCCTCCAACTTCACCAATTTTGCACATTTAGCAACTCCTCACATCGTGAGTCATAATGACTTTAGGTGGTATCAATGATAACACACCCATTATATATCCTTCCATGGAAATCTTAGGAATATCATGAAACTTAGGTGGAGGACAAGTGTCACTCTTCACTAATTGAATATTTATTACCTCTTCTCCTTGATTCTTCACTGTAGATGATGAAGATAGCATGAATATTTATTACCTCTTCTCCTTGATTCTTCACTACAAATGAGGAAGATAGCATTTTCTCATGTTAGGGTTTTAAAAAAAAATTCTAAACAACTTAGCATAATGATACTCGATTACTCTTTCACCGTTGATTCACTTCCAATCACCTTAAAATCACTTTACTAATTGCTAAAATTACTTTGTGCTCTAGAAATCTAAATGATAGGTGTGTAAAATACCTTCAAATTCTTGACATATACCTCCATTCATTCAAGTTAGGGTCTCCATTAATGTTGTGTTCTTCATTAGGTGGAATCTAGCTTTCTCAGTCATTATCAAGTTTTTGAACTTGGTCTCCATTGTACAACTTGGTCAATTCTATCTAATTGGACCTATAAATCAATTTGAGATTGGGGTACTTAGTCCATATTACAATACTTGGTCAATATAAACAGTTTTACTAATGCTCAACACCCAACATGTAAATTATTCTTTTGCACTATCTTTCCATAGATCTATTCTAATGCATCTTTTCTCTTGCAAATATGAACTTTTACACATTTGTGTTAGAAATTGGTGTAAGATAAATTATTAAATATAGAGTTCCTTACATAAATTTCTTGATCAGTCGGAGGTGGTGTGATCACCTTCTCCATTGGATTGGGTGATTTTAACTTCATTTGTTCCACTACTTTTTGCTTCCAACTTTTTCTTTCAGGTTTTATTCATCTCTTTCTTTCTTTATTCAACATCTACTTTTCCTATACCCTTGATGTGCTCATTATTTGTTATTGGTGCTCAAGTACTATAGTTCTTTCTCACATTTCCAATCTTATGACAATTAGAACAAAGTTTTTTAGGTGCATTATTTTGCATTTTGCTTGACTAGTTAGGTTTTTTCTGTGATCTGCATTCATATGCTTTATGTCCAAACTTTTGATAATTGTAAAAATATCTCTCAAATCTAGGTGCAGTATGTGTATTGTTGATTCTTGATCTACACTCATGTATTTGATGTCCTTGTTTCTTTCAATAAAAATAATAACCAGTAAACTTTGGTTTAGGGTTTTACATACCATTTTTGCCTCTACAAATATTTATAGTATGTCCAAGTTTACCACAATGATAACATGTAGGTTTTCCTTTGATTTTTCATTCCCTAGCTCTCCACACTTGGATAATTCTCCTTTTTTAATAAATGAATGTTGCTTTATATGTTCTAGTCAAGAAGTATTGCCAGATGACCTAGGTGATATCATCAGTAATTTAAAGTATCTTAATGCTTCACTAGGCATGTTTGTTATTTCCACAAGTTCTTTCTTAGATCTCAACTCATTCCTCAGTAGGTCATTCTGTGATCTTAGATTTTTTATCTCCATGTTTTTCCTATCCAATTCCTAATTTGCAAGCATCACTTGATTCATCATGTCTAGCTAAGTGTTTGTAAGTTTTTTTACATTAGCTAACCTTTCTTCAAGTCTAATAGTCATTTGTCTTTTGTCTTCCTTGGCCAAAAAATTGTGTTCTTTAGATTTCTTCTTCTATTTGGTCACTTCACATAGCCTTACCAATTATATTTCATGTTCTCTTTTCAATCCTCTAACTTCTTCATTCAAAATATTTTTCTTCTCCAATAGATCAGCAATGGTTGTGTCACTTTCATTAGAATTTCTAGTGTCAAGCAATTCTTGTGTATCAATTTCTTAGGGATTTCCTCAGTTCCTCTCTTGTGACTTCAAGTCATTGCAATAGAAGATGGATGTCAATCACTTGATTGTCAATAACCTTTCCCAATTTGTAAGTCTCCATCTCCAAGATCTAAACTCACAAGTTGGAGGCTCTTCATGATCACTCTTTGTTCCTATTTTAGGGGACATTCCCCTAGTTGGAGGCTTCTTCAGTTCTTCACTAAGTTCTTACCTCTTTTAGGGGGAGGGTTTTTCCCATGTGGTTTTCTCTCTTTCCCCATTTTTAGAGGTTGTATCTTTTGCATTTGTTCATGGGTACCTAAGATGGCCTCGTTGTTGGGACCCATTCTGCATTTTCATCTTAGTTTTTTGAGCTTAAGGCATTTTCCTAAGTTGCACTTAAGGGGGGGTGGTAGAGTAAATAATTAATTATTAATTATTTATTCTATTTACTTAAACGTACTTAGGTAAATGTATTTCATTTATTAGTTATAGTCTAGGAGTTAGTTATAAGTTGTTGACAATACGAGAGTTTGTTCTCTCCTAAGTCATACTTATCCTCTCACCTTGTTCGAGGACTTTCCACTTTATGTGGATGTATGCTTAGTCGTCAAACTTATCTTCTAGTATCTTCTAGCTTGTTCTAGGAGATTCCTTGAGGCCTTTATAAGCAGTCTCTCCTTCATTGTATTTCACAACACATTCTCATTGTAAATACAATTTCATTATTTTTGCATACTTGTTGTCTCTCATGTCCGTTTAGGGTTTTTCCCTTGCTCCACACTCTTCTCTCCTTAGCTTCCCTTTGACAAGTTATCGCATGCAAGCAATCTTGGGCATCTTCGAAGTTGGATTTCATCAACTCCAACATGGTATCAGAGCCTCCCTACTGCAGCTTCATTGAAGGTTTTTTGAAGCCGTGATTTGGAATCAAAAACCCTAGTTTGTATATGCATTTTTTTTTCAAATCAGAGGATCAACAAATTTTTGGAGCACATTGGGCTTAAACAGATACTTCCATTGGATCTGAAAGGTTGTTTACAATCAAGATTTATATAAAAATTTTCAATTTTGGAGATAGAGCTCCGAGAGGCAAAAAAATTTAGGTGTAGGCCCTTTTGTATAGTCGTACGAATGATTTTTTGGAAAGTAGTGCCACCACTGCGTGACTGTCACCTTGCCAGGGCGCAGCCCACGGGTGGCCTCAGCTAGCAGCGCTACCATGGTGACACCACTACCAAGCCTCTTCCAGTGGGCCACTACAGATAGGCGACACCCCTATATCTTATCTCCTTTGTTAGTGGCACCACCTTTTTTCACCGCTCCAAGTTCTGCTTTGCTCCAGACATGTCAGCACCTTTGCATTACAGTCAGCAGCACACTTGGCACTACATGGAGGTGACATGTGGCATGGGTGCCATGTGGACTTTACCACATCACCTGCTACATCACCCTTCTTGCCACATGGCATCCACATGGCACTGCCACGTGGCTTCTTTTTTGTTGTGATAGGCCGTAGGCTGTCAAATTTAAGCCTGTGAAATGCTGACATCAACATGATGTTAGCACTACATCATCCACCTCTTGCACATCTCTAGGGTCAATTTTGGACCTACTTACAATTTTTTGGCCATAGCTTAAGCATACGAAGGTATTTTTTTGATCCGAAAGAAGCGTCGAAAAGCTAGTTTCGAGACAGAGACATTGGTGTAGGTATTTTTGACTTTTAATGCTTTTTTATTGCCCATTTTTTTAGTTGAAGTTTGAAGTTATGTTTTTGACTCTAACTTTCATATCTTTTGCGTCCCATGTTATTTTTTTTAAATGTTATATTTTTGGAAAGCTGGTTTTGTCATCTTTTCAAAAATGTAGTCCTTTTCCTTAGATTCTAGCCCATGCTCTTTCTATCATGTTTTTGGCATTTTTGCTATATGATAGATATCTTGGGTGTTTTAGGTCTGATGATCATTTTCCTGGCATGGTTTCTTTTATTTTAGGATGTACTTTCTTTTGTGTTAGCTTTTTTCTTATTTTGATCATTGTAGACATCATTTGTAAGCTCTTTTTTATATGCACTGAGATAAAGTGTCACTTTTGCATTCTAAAGGTCATGAACATTATTTTTGAATCAGTTATACGTGCACTATTTTTTATAAAGCACCATGGGGGAGATAGTTGTTTGTTGTTTTAGGCCTTCTCCCTTTGTCAAGTGAGTGTCCCTTCTACGACGTTAGCCCCATACAACGTTGTTGTGACCGTGTCTTTATAGGTGTTTGTACCTCTTCCTCTCTCGTTGTTCTTGGTTCGTCTGCAAGAGACTTTGGCCCATCTTCTCAGTTGCCTGTCATCTCACCCCGTCTACATTAAGGGGGATTTATGTTGTTGTTCTAATGCATCCTTGGTTCAATGGTTCGATAGTGTGAAATATGTATTCAATGGTTGATCCTATATACGAGGTGATTGTAGTGGTTGGCTACCTATGCATTTTGGTGAGATGGATCATCTACCATATAGACATGCTAAGTTCGTGCCTTATTCTTCCTTGGAGGTTCTTCAGATCAGTAGTTTTTTCCTTGATGGCAGATTTGTAGCTTCTTCATGCTTTAGTGATGCTCTTCAAGATCATTCTTTGTTCCTATTCTAGGGGACATTCCCCTAGTTGGAGGCTTCTTCAGTTCTTCACTAGGTTCTTACCTCTTTTGGGGGGAGGGTTTTTCCCATATGGTTTTCTATCTTTCCCCATTTTTAGAGGTTGCATCTTTTGCATTTGTTCATGGGTACCTAACATGGCCTTGTTGTTAGGACCCATTCTGCATTTTCATCTTAATTTTGTGAGCATAAGGCATTTCCCTAAGTTGCACTTAAGGAGGGGGGGGGGGGTATTAGAGTAATTAATTAATTATTTATTATTTATTCTATTTACTTAAGCTTACTTAGGTAAATGCATTTCATTTATTAGTTGTAGTCTAGGAGTTAGTTATAAGTTGTTGACAATACGGGAGTTTTTTCTCTCCTAAGTCATATTTATCCTTTCACCTTGTTCGAGGACTTTTCACCTTATATAGATGTATGCTTAATTGTCACACTTATCTCCTAGCGTCTTCTAACTTGTTCTAGGAGATTCCTTGAGGCCTTTATAAGTGGTCTCTCCCTCATTGTATTTCACAACACATTCTCATTGTAAATACAATTTCATTATTTTTGCATACTTGTTGTCTCTCATGTCCATTTAGGGTTTTTCCCTTGCTTCATGCTCTTCTCTCCTTGGCCTCCCTTTGACAAGTTATCACATGTAGGTGATCTTGGGCATCTTCGAAGTCAGATTTCATCAACTCCAACATGGTATCAGAGCCTCCCTGCTACATTTTCGTTGAAAGTTTTTTGAAACTGTGATTTGGAGTCACAAACCCTAGTTTGTTTATGAATTTTTTCTTCAAATTAGAGGATTAGCAAATTTTTAGAGCACAGACACTACCATTGGATCCAAAAGGTCATTTATAGTCAGGATTCATATAAAACTTTTCAATTTTGGAGACAGAGCTCTGTGAGGCAAAAAAAATTTAGGCATAGGCCCTTCTGTATGGTCATATGGACGATTTTTTGGAGGAATTTTTTTTTTTTAAATTAAAAGTAGTGTCGCTACTGCACTGCTGGTCCACCACTGCCGCACCATCGCAGCCCCGCCAGGGCGCAGCCTACGAGTAACCATAGCTAGCAAAACTGCCACGATGACACCACTACCAGGCCTCCACTAGTGGGCCACTGTAGATAGGTAGCGCCCCTAGATCTCATCTCCTCCGTCAGTAGCACCACATTTTTCCACCAATCCAAGTTTTTCTCCACTCTGCTCCTCTCCAAACGTATCAGCACCTGTGCATTACAGTCAATAGCACACTTGGGACCACATGGAGGTGACATGTAGCACAAGTCAAACGTGGACTCTGCCACATCACCTGCCATGTCACCCTTCTTCCCACATGGTGTCCACGTGGCTTCTTTTTTTACTGTGATGGGCCACAGGCCGTCAAATTTAAGCCTATGAAATGTTGATGTTAGCATGATGCCAGCACTACATCATCCACCTCTTGCACATCTCTAGGGTCAGTTTTGGACCTACTTGTATTTTTTGGCCATAACTTGAGCATATGGAGGTATTTTTTTGATTTGAAAGAAGTAGCAAAAAGCTAGTTTTGAGATGGAGACATTGGTGTAGGTAATTTTAGGTTTTGATGCCTTTTTAGTTGAAGTCTGAAGTTGTATTTTTGACTCCAGCTTTCATATCTTTTGCGTCCTATATCAATTTTTTTTAAACATTATATTTTTGGAAAGTTGGTTTTGTCATCTTTTCAGAAATGTAGTCCTTTTCTTTAAATTCTAGCCCATGCTCTCTCTATCATGTTTTTGGCATTTTTTCTA
The DNA here is from genome assembly GCA_028749045.1 of Cupressus sempervirens. NCBI lineage: Eukaryota > Viridiplantae > Streptophyta > Pinopsida > Cupressales > Cupressaceae > Cupressus > Cupressus sempervirens. The sequence goes on along the minus strand of CM053783.1, from coordinate 296,530,415 downwards.
TATGATGGATATCTTGGGTGTTTTAGGTCCGAGGATCATTTTCCTAGCATGGTTTCTTTTGTTTTAGGTTGTACTTTCTTTTGTGCCATCTTTTTTCTTGTTCTGGTCATTATAGACATCATTTGTAAGCTCTTTTATATATTCACTGAGATAAAGTGTCACTTTTGCATTCTAAAGGTCATGAATGTTGTTTTTGAGTCAATTGTACATGCACTATTTTTTATAAAGTACCATTGGGGGGATAGTTGTTTGCTATTTTAGGCCTTCTCCCTTTGTCAAGTGAGTATCCCTTCCATGACATTAGCCCCATGCAACGTCATTGTGACCATGTCTTTATAGGTGTTTGTACCTCTTCCTCTCTAGTCATTCTTGGTTTGTCTGCAGGAGACTTTGGCCCATCTTCTCAGTTGCATGTCATCTCACCCCGTTTGCATTAAGGGGGGGTTATGTTGTTGTTCTAATGCATCCTTGGTTTGATGGTTTGATAGTGTGAACTATGTATTCAGTGGTTGATCCTATATACGAGGTGATTGCAGTGGTTGGCTACCTATGCATTTCAGTGAGATGGATCATCTACCATATGGACATGCTTGATTGGTGCCTTCTTCTTCCTTGGAGGTTCTTCATATCAACAATTTTTTTCTTGATGGAAGATTTGCAGCTTCTTCATGCTTTAGTGATGTTGTTCATGATCACTCTTTGTTCCTATTTTAGGGGACATTCCCCTAGTTGGAGGCTTCTTCAATTCTTCACTAGGTTCTTACCTCTTTTTGGGAGAGGGTTTTTCCCATGTGGTTTTCTCTCTTTCCCTATTTTCAAAGGTTGCATCTTTTGCATTTGTTCATGGGTACCTAACATGGCCTCATTGTCGGGACCCATTCTGCATTTTCATCTTAGTTTTGTAAGCTTAAGGCATTTCCCTAAGTTTCACTTAAGGGGGGGTTTTAGAGTAAATAATTAATTATTATTTATTTATTATATTTATTTAATCTTACTTAGGTAAATGCATTTTATTTATTAGTTGTAGTCTAGGAGTTAGTTATAAGTTGTTGACAATACAAGAGTTTATTCTCTCCTAAGTCATACTTATCCTCTCACCTTGTTCGAGGACTTTCCACCTTATGTAGATGTATGCTTAGCTGTCACACTTATCTCCTAGCGTCTTCTAGCTTGCTCTAGGAGATTCCTTGAGGCTTTTATAAGAAGTCTCTCCCTCATTATATTTCACAACACATTCTCATTATAAATACAATTTCATTATTTTTGCATACTCGTCTCTCATGTCCATTTAGGGTTTTTCCCTTACTCCATGCTCTTCTCTCCTTGGCTTCCCTTTGACAGTTTATCACATGCAGGTGATCTTGGGCATATTTGGAGTTGGATTTCATCAACTCCAATAGAATCTCCTCCTTCTAATTTATGATCTAATCTCCAATTTGATATATCTTTACTTTATCCTTCACTGCTTCATAAGTTTTCTAACTTTGTTCTTCACAACTTTCACATGCAACATGCAACATCCAAAGCTTAACTCCTTCACACAACTCACACTATCTTCTATTATAGCTCACTTAATATGTTAAAAATAGGGTTTGGATCTACCTATTTAAAGAAATCTATAGAATCTTCTAGACACTTCCTTTTTTTCCTCTTTATCTAATTGGTTGTTCTTTCCTTATAGGGATTAGCAATCCACATCAAAATGTGTAACAACCTCTATAACAAACTCTATGATCAATAAATGTCATGTCCATGTCAGCTTAAAATGGTTTACCTTAAAAAATTTATCATTCTAGACTTTTATGTTCTCTATGCATTACTTGTAACTTATTGTCTCTGATGCTCGGTCATAAATGTTCTTTTCGCTATTGATTGGCCTTAACTATACTCAACTTCTTCTATATAACTTGGCATCTATATGTTTTGTTTGCTCAAAACTCACTATACTTGGCTTATACTGAAAGTACTCAACAAAAAAAAACTTTCTTGACTCCTATAGAGCTCGACATATACATGATTATTTACAAGTATTTACATGACTTAGCCTATATAGAGTAGCTCGATTGCAGTGATGGCTGATTGACTCTACCTTATATATGACTAAGTGTTTGACACTAATAGACAACAAGACTTAGAGATACCAACATTTTGTTATTTTAGTTTTATATTACAATTTTCATTTATAATATTATTTGTATTTAGAATAGTATTTGGATTTACAATAGGAAATGCATTTAGAATGCATGTCACATTCAATCATAGCTTTGCATCTTGGGTACACTTTTTAGATTTACAATGCATGTTAGATTTTGTTGGTAGATATTATATTTTTTCCTTTAATTTACATGTGTGTGCTACATTTACTATTTAGATTTACCATGCATGTTACAGAAATGAGTGAATTTTTTTGAACCCATAAGAAATGATGATAAAGTTAACACACATAATCGACACATATTGCAATTGTGGAGGGAAAATGTTGATTGGCAACCTGTTCTTGCCAAACATGTAGTTATCAAATATATTTCATAGTATGCTTCAAAAGCTAAGAGAAGTGTTGAAACATATCAACAAATATTGATGTGTTTGGTAAACTTGGAAAATCCCAATGATCTTGTTGTGGGCCCTTACAAAAAGATTCTCACTGAAATAGTTATAGAAAGAGATATTGGAGCTCAGAAAACATGTCATATGTTGTTAGAGCTTCCACTAGTCAAGAGTAGTAGAAATTTTGTTAATCTAAATATTTTGAGAGAAGTTTTTAAACATGTATCAATTAATACAAAGCATAATAATGAAGAGAATACAAAGTCTTTTATAGAGGGTTATAAAAAAGACCCCTTTTATGGAATATATAACATTAATTGATACAACAAGATCTTGGATATAAAATCCTAAGAAAATAGGAGATACAAATGGAGGTCCAGAGAAATAGTAGCCATAGTCAGATTTTACTCGAGGTTTATATCAATTCCTCTATGAGATTCAAAAAAAATGGGTTGAATTTTATTTATCTAAGTTGTTACTCTATTAATAATTCTATAATATTGAGAGGGACATTGCTAATAGTAATGATTCAATAGTGGCCAATTGGAAGTCACTATGCTACACTCTTGGTATGTTCTGAGAGTTGAACCAATAGAAAATGATGAACCTACAAGGGATTCAAATGTAGAAGATATTATACATTCTCAAGAAAATACCATAGAGCATAAATGGGAAATCATATATAAATTACATCATGGTCAACACATAAAATTTTCTAAAATAGACCTATTGGGAAGAAGAAATATTTATAGCAATAAAAACTGGTGTGTCGAATATTAATTTGAATAGAATATAGTTACAGTTATCAACTTTATTGATGAAATAAAGAAACATGAATGTCTCATGTATGTGACATTCCAAAATGCATCAACTTTTCAGCTCTTAGTGGAAAGTAAAAAAAGGCCATTGACATTATTTTTTAGTGTAAATAATTAATAACTATTTACACTTTACTTAAGTTTACTTAGATTAATGCATTATCTAGACACCTAGCAGTATGCATAGTCATATGAGTTGTCTCGTTGACAACATAGGAGTTAGCAACTTATTTAAGAACATCGTGTCTATAACATCTCTTCATGAGATACACCTTGTTATGCTTATCCTCTCATCATCACACAAATTTTTTTTTCAACGGAGGATAATCCACTTCTGGTGGACGTGTGCTTAGTTTTCATACTTATCACTTTGCTAACTCCTAGTCATTCTAGATGCCTTTATATACAGGCACTTCTAGTGTGTGTATATACATCAGATATTCATTCTAATATTGTTATTATGATCATACATCATTTGGTCCATATTGTGCTAAGTCTTGTATTTCTTGATCTTGGTGTCATTTTTTCCTAAGAAAAATTCTTACATGGTATCAAAGCTATACCAAATTCTCACATGTAAGAATTTGGTATAGCTCTGATACCATGTAAGAATTTTCCTTAGGGAAAAATCACACCAAGATCAAGAAGTACAAGACTTAGCACAATATGGACCAAATGATGTATGATCATAATAACAATATGAGAATGAATATCTGATTTGCACTAGCAAGCTCCAATCTTGACCTACAAAAAATCTCTCCTGCTGGCCTAAAAGGACAATTTTTTCATAGAATTTCAAAAATAAACTACAAATCAAAAAAGAATAAGGAGACGCAAAAAAAATTCAAATCTAAAAAAATAAATGCATAGATCTAAAGATATCATGTACCAATTTCACAAATTGGGCCTCCAGGTTCTAGTTTGCAAAAAAATTTGCCTCAATTTTGACTATGGCCTAAAGTAGGAAATTTTATAGTCAAAATTCACCGAATCAATGCTCCAGACACAATGGTGAGGTCCCCTTTGGCTCTAGATGCTCCCAATAATTACAGATACTCTAGATTTGAATCGTGGTCCTCAAAGAGGTGAAGCAAAAATGGTATCCAATAGCTATGAAATGAAGCTTCCTTAGCCCTAATACCATATAATAATTTTCTTAGTGCAAAATAACACCAAGATCAAGAAGCACAAGACTTAGCACAATATGGACCAAATGATGTATGATCATAATAACAATATGAGGACAAATATCTAATGTATATACACACTAGAAGTGCCTATATATAAAGGCATCTAGAAAGACTATGAATCAACAAAGTGATAAGTATGACAACTAAGCACACATTCACTAGAAGTGGATTATCCTCCATTGAGAATAGAAGTTTGTACGATGATGAGAGGATAAGCATAACAAGGTGTATCTAATAAAGAGATGTTGTAAACACTATGTGTTTAAATAAGTTGCTAACACGTGTTGTCAACAAGACAACTCATATGACTACACATACTCCTAGGTGTCTAGATAATGCATTAACCTAAGTAAACTTAAGTAAAGTGTAAATAGTTATTAATTATTTGCACTAACATTATTATGGAACATTACTATAAAAATTAGGTGGGGAACCCTCTTGTTGGAAGTTATAATTGGAACAATTGTTATGTTCTAATTGATGTCAAACCTTAAGGTCTATTTGGTTGCAGAAATAGAAATATGGGAATTGGAATTGTTATTCTGGAATAAAAAATGGGTATACATATTCCTATTCTTGTTTGGTTCAGTCAAAATTTTGATGGAGAATTTATGTTTTCTAAAATAAATAAAACTAGAATAGGAATATGCATTCTAATTCCACCTATCTAGGTGGAATTGTAAATGCTCATTTTTGGGCCAAAATTGGAATATGTATTCTTATTTTCAATTCTCATTTGGTGCACCCAAATGGAGAATTCAAAATTTTAAGAATTCACATATGCCTATTCCACTCATATTCCTATTGCCAAACATGCCCTTATTGGTAAGATTGTTTTCTATCTTATTTGAGTGTCATATCTAGATGATTGATAAATAGGATTTGAGAAGTTGGACATAACAATAGTACCTAGAGGAAATGTTGATTTATGAGAGGAAACTATACAATCACACTTGATTAGTTAGAATCTAACAAGATTAAGTGATTGTTTACATCTTGCTACAAGTGGAGAAGATAATTGTATTAAAGTCTTCAAGAAGTGATCAAAGATTGACCAAATACATAGGCTTGACTGAGAAACAAAGCATAAGATTAAGGAATTTGCAATATATGTTGAGTGATGCTAGTGTCGACTGAGTGCCAATATGTTTCGAGAAGTAGTGTTGATCGAGCATTAGTATTGACCAAGCATTAGTATATGTGTCAAACAGAGGTGATAGTAGCAATTGAGTAATTATTTGATCACTGAGTGTTAGAATACAGTGTTGGCTTGAGCAACAACATTTGACAGTTTATGACAAATTGTGATTTCTAGTCAACACAATTGATTTCTTGAAATATGTAAAATGTGTTAAAGATAAGGAATGATGAGTTGGATCATTTAAATTAAGGGAAATCATGTTTGTGCATTTTTATATATGAATTCAAGGAGAATTTTAGAGAAGGTTCTAGAAGAGAAAAGAGTAGATGAAATTATGGATATTTGATGTGCAAGATTTATAGTGATGTTTAAGTAGTGAAGGATTAGAATTACCTATTTAAGGAGGTATGAGGGCTAACCTAACAAGGTTGGAGTAGTTGATAATGTTATTGATTGGAAAACTTAAGATGGAAGGCTGAGAAGTGGTGAGAAGTGGTGAAGAGTGATTGCTTGAAGGGTTTTCAAGTAGATCAAAGGCCTTTATGATAATGAATACCAATTAGTGGATCAACATGTGAGTTAAACTATGATTTGTATTTGCAAAATGAGTTGTATTTTTCAGATCAAACCTATTGTTACTTTCTAACCATTGTATTAATATTGAAATCCTTTAATCAAGGTTGACCTAAAAATCATATGTAAAGCCTTTAATCAAGGTGGAATTCTAATGGAATGATATAAAGTCCTCTGACAAGGCCACTCCTAGTAGGGTGATTAGATGCTTTAACAAGGTCACATTTAATAGTGTGTTTTGTAACCTTTAACAAGGTTCACTTCAGAAGAGTGAAAAGATTGGTGACATGTTACTGGTGGTTTTTTTCCAAATTGGGTTTCCATGTAAAATCCTACTATCAAACTTGTGTGGATGTTATTTGTGATAATTTATTGTTAATATTTTATATTTTGTAGGTCTATAATTATTAGGATAGTGGACTACTACTTGATGTTATTGATAAATTTCTATAGAGCCCAAGGTAGTGGATGCTTAGATCTAAAGTAGTAAAAGTGTTTATTTTTTCAATTGGTACATCTGGACCTTGGATAATTGATTCACCCCCCCCCCCCCCCCGCCCCCCCCCAATTATTCTAAACATTCTAACAATTGGTATCAAATTATCGATTCTTGTAGAGAAAATTTTGAAGGTACTTTGTGGATAATGAATATGTGGGGATAATAGTTCTTCCTCTGACATTCTAGTAGCTGAAGGAGAAGCAAGAACACAACCAAGCTATGTTGGAGAATGCATCATCCTTAGGCTACCCTAAGTTTGATGACATAAAAGACTACAAACATGCCAAAGAAATATGAGACGCATTGTATACCATCTATGGAGGAGACAAAAATACCTTGATGAAATAATCAGAAAGCTTGAGAGCTGAGTTTGATGAAATGAAACTGATGAAAAGTGAGAATATTGTCCAATATTTTGGAAGAATTAAAAAAAATTTAAATTCCATAAGAGGAGAAAATGGAAAAATTGATGATGAGATTGTTACCAACAAGGTATTAAGAACTCTACTTCATATTTATGCTATTAGAGTTTTTGCAATACAAGAATTGAGATGTACTCCTGGTAATAACCTAACTCTAGAAGATGTGATTGGTAGACTTACTAATTTTGAGATGTAAAATTTTGATAATCCCACCCCTACCACTATTGAATATGCTTTTAAATCACAATTGATTCTTAGTAAGAAAGGAAAAGGAAAATGTTTGAAAAGTGTAGTGCCTCTCGTGTTTGTAGTCTATGCCTTGTTTATTTTGATTTGAGAGATTTGTTACTCTTACTATTTGTACTTTTGAGATGACCTAAGACTTGATTTTTATACTTTGATTTTAGTATCCTAGATGCTTTATTGATATGTTGCTTAGTTTATTATATTTCCTATTGATGCCATTTTGAGATGATAGTAGGTCTATGATGATATCTGGTTATATGGTATTTGGACATATCTTTGATTTTATTATGTGATGGATTTTATGCTATGGTGACTTACTTCATTATTGTTTCATTATTTTTTATGCAAACGTGAGTGATGTAAATAGATTATTTTGGTATAGTTGAATAAATGATTAAATTAGTTATTTAATGTATTTATTGCTTCAGCTATGTTATTATATGTAATTGCGCTTGATCATGTGTTTTAGTGTGCAAGATTTATATCCCTGGCAGTGGCACATGGAGTTAGTGATTCAGTTATTCATTTTTCTCCAATGTCATCCATGTATGGTCAACGTATCCTTATTTAATTGTTTAAATTAAACCTTCCAGTGATTAGTAAATCTGAACTCATCTACATCATGTGACCAGGTTAGTGAGCATGTTTGTACATTTAGAGGTTTGCATTGTCATGAAAGTTGTAAAGGAATTTTTGTGATTTTGGGTTTTTAGGATTTAAATTTTATTGAATTTAATTTCTGGCAGATTTTCCATAAATGAATTCTTATTTCTATGAATAGCTTGCTTTCATTTGGGTCAATTCAAAGTTTAGCTAGTCTAACAGGCTACTTGCCCTAATCGAATATTCACTCAAAAAGTGAATAAGTATTGAAAAAGGTATTTTTTTTCTCACTTCTCACTTTTTCAAAACTCAAAATTGAGAGCTTTTTTGAGAATCCTCTTCTGGAGGATCACATTTTTGTCTGTTGTGAGAGTTGTGGGCATGGGATCTTCATGAGGTTAGTCTCTTCAAATCTAGCTCAGGTAGACCTTGCTCTGTCGTGTTTTTTGACAATTCCAATGGGTAATTTATTTTATTGTGTTGTTTTTCATTTCAGCCCCCTTTTTTTTTTAGGTAGGGCTCTCCTATTTTCTTGTTTTAGTTTAGATTTTATTTATTTTTTTGGTAGTTTTTTGTCTGTAGGCTAAGAACTAGTGTTCCCCTCCATTTTTTTTTGCTAGTTTAGCCTGGTCAGTAAGGTATGAACATTTTCCCTATTTTTAGGATGGGGGTTTGGGGTTTTGCATCGTTATGTTAGCCATTTTTTCATACAATGTCCAAACCTAAATTTTATTGGATTTTGGAGGCTTTTATACCCAAAGACCAAATGGGTCTAAATTTTGAAGCTTACCTATTTTTTTAGTTTTCACCTCATTTTGTGTGTCACCCTATTTTCTCAATTTTTCTTGGCATGATGTTAGTCATGGACCTAGATCATCCATTTAGATGTCATTCAAACCATCATTTCACTTTAATTTTGCATTGGGATGTGTGTCACATCTGTCCACCCAAGTTGTTTTGGTTGAGTGATATTTTGCTTGTGTCCTCATCTAGTCCTTGTGTTATGATCTTCATGATGGTAGTGCACCACACATGAGTACATGCAGATACATTTGTGTCATGTCCCTTTTCAAATAATTAAAAATAATAATTTTTGTCAAGGCAGGCAGGCCCAAGAAGGTGAAGTTTCAAAAAAAGGGGGTTAATCTTTGGAAACCGTTGGACTAATAAATGAAAATTATTATTAAAATATGTTTCATTAACCTCTCTTGGATGTGAGTTAGGGTTATGCCCTCTTTAAAGGGGTTTGGAGGCATTTTGGGCTGATTCCAGAACTTGATTTTTGCTCATTTCTTTGTTGTTTCTTCAGAGGCTGCCAAACCTATGGAGAAGGAGACCCAAGAATGGGAGTTTGTAGGTTTCTAGGAAGGATAAGGATGGGAGTTTGAAGACATTCCATGTGCATGCTCATACAGAGTTTGCCTTTGTGCTGAACAGTGCAGATTTGTGGGTTTTCGGGTGTATTTTTTTGTAAGAGTTTGGTATTTTCGGTTGAGTATTTCATATCAGTTTGGATTGATGCTGTATATCAGAAATTTAGATGTTAAAATAGATCTAAATATATGTATTTGGTCATGATTATACTTCTATGATAGATTATCATTGCTTTTGTGGTGTTTTTGGCTATTTTGTGTTGTCTTCGGGAGCTCGATGAGCATTGTTTTTGTCCTCCATTTGGGAGTTGTTGTGTAAATTTTATACAGATCTAGAAATTTCATTTTGTAGGCTGTTATGCTGCTGAAATTTCTATAAAAAAATTTCCACTTTCAGATTTACTAATAATATGTTAAGCTGTGAAGTTTTTGGCACTATTTCCGGCATACCCGATTTGGGGTTTATTGAGAAATTGGTGGATCTTTGAAAGATTGGTTGTTTGATCTTAAAGATCTGATTAGAGACTTGAATATCATATAAAATTAGAAAAGGGACATTTCAATTTTTCAGGTGACTTGTGAGGCACGATCTTACATAGTATTTTTGGGAGTTATGATCATTGGGGTTAGGTTGGGAATATGCATGCCTATGGGCACTCATCAATGGATGAGCATGGGTAAGGTAGGGTAGGGTAGCACATGGAGGGGCTTCTATCTCACAACCTGGTGACTATTTCCCATTGGTTGGCATAGGAAGTTTATATAAGAGATAACTAAATTAAAATATTGGGCAGTAATAAATTTAAGATAATTAAAATTAGAATTTGTGCACCTTCTATTGGGGAGTGTAGATGCCAAACTAGCTTGGGATTTTGGATGCAAAGAAACTCTCCATGATGTCAGCCCATTAAGTACCTGACCAAGACTTGTTGTACTTTCATTGTTCTTGATCTTGGTTTCTATCATCATTACTATTTGGTGTGAGTGTTAGTCATGGATGTTTTCTTGGAGTGTGTTTGTGGTTGGATCATTGTCTCCATCAGCATGGTAGGAGTGGACCTGTGGGTTTCACATGATTGGGATGCATAGCTACCTTCACCACTGCTGGGGACTAGTGTATAGAGATGGTCTATTGTCCCAGTTTGACCATTGTTGGATGTTTTCACTAGGTACTTTGAGTTCTAGAGTATGCTTTCTAGTGATTTATGCTTTCATTGGAATGCTTATATATCATGTTTAAATGATGTTAGCATTGACATATTTTCTTATTATTATGTTTAGCATATGATGTTATTATGTTATCTACTTTGTTGGAGTATCTATTGCTTATGGTTTAGTATGTTAGATTTCTTGTTCTTATGATGTTGTTACACTTTAGTAGTGATGTCCTTATAAGATAGCTCTGACTATCTAGATGGCAGTTTGGGATGTTATGCATGGGGGATGGCTAGGACCTTTGAGGTCTCATGATGCTATTGTAGTTGGGAGGAACTACACACTTAGTTTCATTGTTTGGTTCATTGTAATGTTGTTTCAGTTTACTACAATGTTACTTTCTGTTCTTTCCCTTCACTACTATGTTAGATGATTAGATGCAGTTCCCATCTAGTAGTTCTTGGATCAAGTGTCTTTCCTTGATATATGGATCTGGCACTCCTTGGTGTGGAGGTTATATCTTCTTGTTTTATCCCTAGATTTTTCCATGGAACATTTTTTTTTGTTTCTAGGAAACCATGCATCAGCATTGGGCGATACTTTAAAGTATCACATGCCTAAAGGAGAAATATCATGTGACCCCTGATTGTATCACATGCCTCTTAGAGTGATGTCATGCGATGCAGGAAAATATCACATACACATTGGAGAAAGGTCATACAATACTTATGAAGTATCACACAACTTCTTGAGAAGTGTCGCCCAAACCTTGTTTGTATTGCACTCCTTCATTAGAAAGGACGTACAATATTGGAAAGTATTGCATAGTGTTAAATTAAAGTATCACATGGGTTTTGGAAAAACTTTTCAAGCAGATAGTGGTCATGTTTTAGTTTGATCAGAAGTTTTTCTAAGGTGTTTTGGATACCCTTTATGGTGTTCTTGAATACCTTGGAATTGCATTTTGAATTTGGGGTGTTATCATATTTGAAATCATTTGCATCCTTTTGTGGTTCATCATTTTGGTCAATAGTGGTGTTTGGAGATCTGTTGGTGTTTGGATGTTTGTTTAGTCTTCTATTATGATCTTTATGCTCCTCGTATGTTGTATGTCATATGCATCCATACTTGTTTTTAAAAAAATTATCTTAGCTTATATTTATCCTTGTTCCAAGGATCTTGTTGGAATCTGATTGAAAAGATCATTGATAAATTGGTTAGATTGTTGAAGAAGTGTGTTTCAATCATTGTTTTGTCACTCATGTCAAACTTACTATTTTTTGGTAAGATAATTTCTTATAATATCCAAGTATTATCACTTAGTTGATTGATGAAGAGGATTTAATCAATAAGATATAACAACAATACCTAGAGGAAAGGTTGAGTTATGATTTTGTAATAAAGTACAAGGATCATTTAAGACAATGGTGAAATAATGTATTAACAATATACTTGAAGATACAAAGGTTGGCTACACTTAGAAACTTTAGATATCAGTTAGTGCTAAGTAACTTAGATGGTGTGGCAAGAAAAATGTAATAGGTGTTGAGCATCAATAAATAGTAGTTGATGTCGAGTGAAAATGTAATAGGTGCCAAGTAACATAGTATGTGTCAAGCATTAGAAAGTCAATAGTGTCGAGCTACTACATTATTTGAAAAGTTAAAGATTTTTCAAATTTGAGCTAATAAGTTTGTTACCTTGAATTTTTTGAACTAGGTGGAAGATAAGGATGTTGAGCTAGTGGTACAAAATTCTAGGCTAACCATTTTTAGGCGAATACAAGTGAATTATACATGAAGTTTCTAAGAGAAACAAGATAAGGGGCGGATACATTGTATCTTACCTAATCCATTCAAACCCTAATTTGAATGAGGGAAATTAGAGTGGGAAAAGAATTGAAATTTCTTATTTAAGGAATGTGTGGCCATAAGGTGAAGTAGAAGGTGGTCAAGTAGATTGGAGAGTGGTGCCAAGGAGAAGGCACTAAGAAGGTTAAGAGAAAACCTAGGAGAACAAAGTATATATGCTCTACTTCGTTAAAGGATCATAGGAGTGACTACATTGGTATAATAAGAAAGAAGCTAAAGGAGACATAAGCTTGAAGAGGGAATGAGTTGTCAAAACTACAAAGACTAAAAGCCAAGTAGATTTGTGAACTGAGTTGTGATCTGATATCAACAAGTCAAGTTGTAAGTCTTTTTAGGTCAAAAGCCCTGATTGAATACTCTCTAGAAATTATATAAGTCAAGAAAATTCCTTTGGACTAAGGTTGGTTTAATAGCCATTTAAAAATCCTTTAACAGGGTGGCATTCCAAGTGAATGTTCTAAAGTCTTTTAACCAAGCTCACTCCTAACAAGGTGATTGAAATCCCTTAACTAGGTCACATTTAACAATGTGTTTTGTTTCCTTTAATAGGGTAGGCATTTCATAGGGCATCAATTCAAAAGAGTGAGAAACAAGGTAGCATGTTTTTGGTGGTTTTTCCCAAATTGGGTTTCCACATAAATCATTGTTTTATGTGTTGATCTTTCATGTTTTATTGTTGCATGTTGATTTTTTAGTAACCTACAAGTTTAGAATGATAAGCTTGGATGCATGAATGTTTTATGGGCTCACTAGGATAAGTGAAAAAGTTTTATTGGACCTTGAGTAATTGATTCACCCACCCCCTAGTTACTCTAAAGAATTCTAACAATTGGTATCAGAGCCATCTGCTGATTTAATTTAAAGGTACTAAAAGCACAAAGATCAAGATGTCTAAGAGAGAAGTTACTAAGCTTAACAAAGACAACTTTTCTACATGGAAAAGTCTAATGAAGCTACACCTTGGATCAATAGGTCATCATGCACAAACCTCAATTACAGTAGAACATGTTGCTTTAGCTTGTGTATCTACTGCTGAAGATATGGAAAAAAAGAAGGAGCACAATCAAGCAATGTTGGAGATTGCCTCTGCCCTCAGTTATGCTAAATTTGATAACATCAAGGGATGTGACACTGCATTCAAGATGTGGGATGCCTTGACAACTATCAATGGAGGAGATTAAAATGTTCAAAGAGCAAAATTAGAAAGCTTCAAAGGAACGTTTGATGACATGAGAATGGAGGAAGGAGAGAACATTGCTCAATATGCCTCTAGAATAAAAGAAGTGGTAAGTGAAATAAGAAGTTTTGTTGGTCATTTAGATGATGAAACTTTTCTTAGCAAAGTCTTGAGAACCTTACTACCCATCTATTCTATTAGAGTCTTAGCTATCCAAGAGTTAAGGTGCATACCAGGAAATAAAGTATCTCTTGAAGGTCCAGTAGGAACACTCACTGCATTTGAGTTATCCAACCTTGACAATTACAAGCTAGAGAGTCTTGAATCTACTTTCAAGGCTAAGTTTCTACTCAAATATTTTGATGAAAAGAAGCAAAGGAAGAAGAGAAGGATAAAACATGTGTCTAGTGGTAGTGACACTAAAGAAGAAGATGTTGAACAATTGGAAGCATTGCTAGCAAGGAGATTTCATAGAGGAAAAGGAAAATTTAAAGGTAAGTTGCCCATTATTTGTTTCAATTGCAATGAAGTAGGACATATTACTGCTAGGTGTCCAAAGAAGAGAAACTTCAAAGGAAATGACAAATACAAAGGCAAAAGAAGTGAAGATAGCAGAGAGTACAAAGACAAAGGCAAGAAGTGATACATTATAGAAGAAGGTGATTCAGATGAAAATGATGATGAGGTAGTCTATGTTGCTATGAAGGATGAGTCAAATGAAGATGAAGGAACTGCTCTTGTAACCTGCATAAACAAGAATGACAAATGGATCATTGATAGTGGTTGCTTACACCACATGACAAGAGACAAAGGTAAGTTCACTACATTAATTCATTATGATGGAAATAGTGTTAGATTTGGTAATGATGCTCCATGTCTAATAAAAGGCAAAGTTTTCATTAAGCTCACAGAAAAGATCTCATGTGATGATGCATATTATGCTAAAGGATTGAATTATAATCTACTAAGTGTGTCACAACTAAGCAATATAGGTTACAAAGTTGAATTTGGAAATAAATCTGCCAAGATCTTTGACACAAATGGAAATCTAATAGGGAAAGGAGACCAAACTAGGAGCAATCTATTTTACCTAGATATTGATGATGCCACTTGTCTTATTGCTAAATTTGATGATGTGTGGCTATGGCATAAAAGGCTATGTCATGTCAACTTTGATAACTTGATTAGCATCAGCAATATGAAGAAAGTAAGAGGCTTTCCCAAATTAAAAAAGCCTAACAATATAATGTGCAAACAATGTCAATTAGGCAAGATGACCAAGTCAAGTTTCAAAAGAAAAAATTTTACTTCAAAAGATGTTTTAGAAATTGTTCATACTGACTTGTGTGGACCTATAGAAGTACAAATTTATAAGGGAGATAGATACATAATGTTGTTTGTGGATGATTACTCTAGGATGATGACTTCCATGTTCTTAAAATAAAAGTCTGACACTTTTCAAATGTTTAAGTGGTATTTAGCAAGGGTTGAAAAAGAAACAGGTAAGAATCTAAAATGATTAAGATCAGACAGAGGAGGAGAGTTCACATCAAAAGAGTTTGAGATGTTCTATAATGACAAAGGAATCAAGAGACAGGCATCAGCACCAAGGACTCCCCCATAGAATGGAATTGTAGAGAGGAGGAATAGATTGGTAATGGACTATGCCAAAACACTAATGATGGAGAAAAATATTTCTCTAAAGTACTAGAGAGAAGCTGTAAGCACTGCAATCTACACCTTGGACAAAGTACAAATCAAGAAATGTACAAATGTGACACCTTTTGAATTATGGTATGGTCACTCACCCAATGTGAAAATTTTCAAAGTGTTTAGTAGTAAACGCTATATTCTTAAAGATTCTAGAAATGGAAAGTTTGATGCAAAGAGTGATGAAGGTATATTCCTTGGATACTCCACTAGAAGTAAAACATACAAGTGTTTAAATACTAACACACAAAATTGTGGAGAGTGAAAATGTAAATTTTGATGAATACACATAAGTTCATGATGATGAATCCATCAAAAGATCAAAAGAATATAGATATTTTTTATACTTCTATGAGGGAATGTCTACTGATGAAGAAGCTGCCAATCCAATAGTCAACCAGCAACAAATTTCAGCATCTATCGAGTCAAAACCAGTGAATGTCGAGTTACATTTAGATGCTAAGTTGCAAAATGAATAAAATGCACATTCTAATTCTGAAGTTAGTACACATGGAAGAGATGTTGAGTTACCTAAAAGAGATGTGCATAGTGACTCTGAAGCTAAAAGACCAAACATGGAAACAAGGATATAACCAAGGCTATCCAAGTATGTGAGGAGACATCACCCTGCTAAACAAATCATTGGAAATAAGGAAGCCAAACCAATGACAAGGAATATATTGAGAAATGAATCATGGATGCTAAGCAAAATGAACCCAAGATAATGAGAGATGCACTAGAAGATGATGGTTGGTGCAAAGCCATGGAAGAGGAAATTGAGCAGATAGAGAAGAACAAAACTTGGAGCTTAGTTCCAAGACCAGCTGACAAGAATGTGATTAGTACCAAGTGGGTATTTAGGAACAAGCTAGATGAGAATGGTGAAATCACAAGAAATAAAGCTAGACTAGTTTGTAAAGGTTATGCTCAAGAAGAAGGACTAGACTATGGGAAAACATTTTTCCCCATTGTAAGGATGGAAGGCATAAGAACCTTACTTGCATATGCTACTTACAAAGGCTTTAAAGTCTACTAGATTGATGTTAAGTCTACTTTTCTGAATGGTATACTAGAAGAGGAAGTCTACATAGAAGAACTAGAGGGATTTGTTGATGACAACAATAAAGACATGGTATGCAAACTGCACAAGGTACAAGGTACTCTATGGTTTGAAACAAGTGCCTAGAGCATGGTATGAGAGACTTCACAAATACCTTGTAAAGATTGGATTTGAGAGAATAGATGATAACATCAATCTGTATATCAAGACTAACAAACAAAGCAAACAGATTTCCACAATCCATGAATATTGAAATGATTTCTGGGGAAGATTGTGTGAGAGTTTTTTCATCAACGTTTCGGATCATACTGTATGATCCATCATCAGGATGCCACTGACTCAGTGGCATCCTGATGATGGATCATACAGTATGATCCGAAACGTTGATGAAAAAACTCTCACACAATCTTCCCCAGAAATCATTTCAAGACTAACAAAGGTAAGGACATTCTGATATCTAAAATCTTTGTTGATGATATAATATTTGGAGGAAAGGATGCCCTATGCAAAGATTTTTCTGATCAAATGAAACATGAGTTTGAGATGTCAATGTTCAGGGAAATCAAATTCTTTGTTGGATTGCAAGTCTATCAACTAAATTATGGTATATTTGTGACCCAATCAAAATACATCAAGGAGATACTCAAAACATTTGGACTAGAAGATTCAAAACTAGTCAGTACACCAATGATAACAGGGCATATGTTATCAAAAAATGATGAATCAACTAAAGTAAATCAAACATTGTATAGATCAATAATTGGAAAACTACAATATGTTATACATAGTAGACCTGATATTGCATTGTCTGTTAAAATAGTAGCAATATTTTCTACAAATGCAAGAGAAAATCATCTTATGGTAGTAAAGAGAATAATGAGGTACCTAAAAGAAACATATGTCTTTGGCTTATACTATAAGAGGACTAAAAATTTTGAGTTGAAAGCCTACACTGATGAAAATTGGGAAGTTAATATAGATGATAGAAAAAACACTAGTGGAGGAGCACTCTTGCACTCTTTTTAGGTAGAATATTAGTCACTTTGACCAGCAAAAAGCAAAGTTGTACCTCACAATCCACAGTTGAAGCTATTTATGTCGCTCTTGCCATAAACTATACAAACATTGTTTGGATCAAGCATCTACTCATAGGTATGAAAGAAGAGATAATGGAACCTTTGATACTTTATTGTGACAATACTAGTACCATCAACAAATCAGAGAATCCTGTGATGCATGCCAAAACAAAGCATATTGCAATTAAGTATCATTATGTGAGACAATTAGTGGAAGACAAAGAAGTGAAGATGGAGTATGTGAATTCAAAGGAATAAATTGCTGACATCTTCACAAAGCCATTACCTAAGGATGCATATGAATATCTTAAAGGTAAGCTAGGGGCAATACCCCTATCAAAGGTTGTTTGAGTAAACAGAAAAACTATCTTACATCAAATAGGCTAATTGTTGAATGACATAAATTGATGTAGAGGATCTTACTTTAGGTTTTGCCTAAAGTACTTAAAGTGCTGAAATCCCAAATTAGTCACAAGCATGGTGACAGAGGGAGAAAACTAGAACTGCAATGTCTACATCTACATGATTGAAGATGCAAAAATGTTAGGTCTTTGGCATTGTTGTCAAAGAGGTAGAAATAGCAAAAACTGATCAAAACTAATAACAGAAATTGATCAATTTTGATGAAGCTAAAGAAAAGAGGGAGAAATAGCAAGATGAATAGTGAAAGATAGAAAGGGAGATACAGCAGTCAAGAGGTAGAAGCAAAGAGATCAATTAGGATAATAGATCTAAGAGGAGTAGATCAAAAAAATAGTGTATCAACAAAGAGGGAGTAATAAGAAGTTGAAAGTTGATGAAAAGAAAACTTTATCAAAAAATTTCTTTTTGGCATTGTCTTACCATTTTAACCTAGTTATATTTTTCATTTAGGTAACTTGGTTGATCAGTTTGGTTTGCCATCAATGCTAAAGAGGGAGATTGTTGGAATCTGATTGAAAAGATCATTGATGAATTAGTCAAATTATTGAAGAAGTGTGTTCCAATCATTTTTTTGTCACTAATGTCAGACCTCATATTTTCTAGTAAGACAATTTCTTATAAGATCCAAGTACTATCACTTAGTTGATTGATGAAAAAGATTTAATCAATAAGATGTAACAAAAACACCTAGAGGAAAGGTTGAGTTATGATTTTGTAATAAAGTACAAGGATCAATTAAGATAATGGTGAAATAATGTATTGACAATATACTTGAAGATACAAAGGTTGGCTACACTTAGAAACTTTAGAAGAAAAAGTTATAACAAAGACTATCTGTAAAGCCTGAACAAAGTCTATAGTGGGTGTCAAGCAAGTTAGTTCATGCTGAGTAGATTATCTGTTAGTGTCAAGTAACTCAATTGGTGTCAAGAAAAATGTAATAGGTGTCGAGCATCAGTAAATTGTATTTGATGCCACATGAAAATGTAATAGGTGTTGAGTAACACAATATGTGTTGAGCATCAGAAAGTCAATAGTGTTGAGCTACTACATTATTTGAAATGTCAAAGATTTGCTAGATCTAAGTTGATAAGTTTGTTACCTTGAATTTTGTAAACTAGGTGGAAGATAAGGATTTTGAGTTTGTGGTACAAAATTCTAAGCTAACCATTTTTAGGTAAATACAAGTGAATTTTACATGAAGTTTCTAGGAGAAACAAGATAAGGGATGGATACATGGTATCTTACCTAATCCATTTGAACTCTAATTTGAATCAGGAAAATTAAAGTAGGAAAATAGTTGAAAATTCCTATTTAAGGAATATATGGTCATAAGGTGAAGTAGAAGGTGGTCAAGTAGATTAGAGAGTGGTTCTAAGGAGAAGGTTAAGAGAAAACCTAGGAGAATAGAGTACAAATGCTCTGCTTTGTCAAAGGACCACTAGAGTGACTACATTAGTACAAGCAAGAGGCTTAAGGAGATAGAAGCTTGAATAGGGAACAAGTTGTCAGAACTATAGAGACTAAAAGCCAAGAAAATTTTTGAACTAAATTGTGATCTGATATCAACAATCAAAGTCTTTTTAGGTTAAAAGCCCTTATTGAATACTCTTTAGTAATTGTATCAGTCAAGGAAAATCCTTTGGACTAAGGTTGGTTTAATAGCCATTTGAGAACCCTTTAACAAGGTGGCATTCCAAGTGAATGTTCTAAAGTCCTTAAACCAGGCTCACTCCTAACAGGGTGATTGAAATCCCTTAACTAGGTCACATTTAACAGTATGTATTGTTTCCTTTAACAGGGTAGGCCTTTCATAGGGCATCACTTTAGAAGAGTGAGAAACAAGGTAGCATGTTATTAGTGGTTTTTCCCAAATTGGGTTTCCACGTAAATCATTGTGTTATGTGTTGATCTTTCATGTTTTATTGTTGCATGTTAATTTATCAGTAACCTGAAAGTTTAGAATGATAAGCTTGGATGCATGAATTTTTTATGGGCTCACTAGGATAAGTGAAAAAAATTTATTAGACCTTGAGTAATTGATTCACCCCCCCCCCCATAGTTACTCTAAATAATTCTAATAGATCTCTAGGTGGGGCATTATAAAAAGTGACAATGATGTTTCTAATGATGAACTTGATGAGCTTGAAGCACTAATGGCTACAAGACTTCCAAGAGGTAGAGGAAAATACAAAGGTAAACTTCCAATAATCTATTTTTCATGTAACAAAGTTGATCATATTATTGCAAGCTTTCCTGATAGAGAATACAAGGATGAAAGAAAGGAAAACAAGTACATAGGCAAAAGAGATGACTGAGACAATAGGAGAAACAAGGACTAAAAAGACAAATGTAAGAAATCTTTTTACATTATTGAAGAAGAAACTAATGATGAATCTGAAATTAATGATGAAGTTGTCTATGTTACTATGAAAGAAGATTTTGATGAAGATGAGAAAACTAAATTAATCTCATATGTGACTAAAGGTGTTATATGGATAATTGATGGTGGTTGTTCACATCATATGATTGGTGATAAAAGTAAATCTGAAAGCGTGGAACCATACAAGGGTAGTTGTGTTAAAATTGGTAATGATGCACCATGTCTTGTGAAAGGTAAAGGATCAATAAAATTGATTGATAAGATCAAGTGTGATAATGTTTGTTGGACTGAAGGACTTAACTATAGCTTGCTGAGTGTTTATTAGTTGAACAAATTGGTATATAGAGTTGAATTCCATCACAAGAAGGCCAAGATATTTGATGTTACTAGTGTATCAATTAGAAGTGGTGATCAAACTAGAAGTAATATGTTCTATCTAGATCTATATAATGAGACATATTTGTTTGCACAATATGAAGATATATGGTTATGGCATAAGAGGTTATTTCATTTGAACTTTGATAATTTGGTAAGCATTAGTAAGATGAAAAGAGTAAGAGATTTTCCAAAACTGAAGAAACCTGATAATGCTATGTGTAAGAAATGTCAATTGGGGAAAAGGAAAAAGTCTAGTTTCAAGAGCAAGACATACTCATCTAATGATATTTTGGAATTGATCCATACTAACCTTTGTGGACCTATTGGTGTTCAAAGCTATTGTGGAGACAAATATTTCATTCTATTTGTTGATGATTATTCTAGGATGATGATTGGGATATTTCTTAAAGAAAAATATGATGCTTTTCAATTTTTCAATTGGTATTTTTCTTGAGTTAAAAAGGAAACAGGTAAGATCCTAAAATTCTTAGGATCTGATAAAGGTGGAGAATTCATCTATAGTGAATTCAATATATTCTACATTGATAGAGGAATCAAAAGGTAGATGTTAGCAGCTAGGACCCCTCCCCAAAATGGAATAGATGAAAGAAGAAATAGATAAATCATGGACTGTGCTAGATCACCTAATGGTGGAGAAGAATGTGTCACAGAAATATTGGAGAGAATATATGAGTACAATAGTTTATACTCTAAACAAATTACAAGTCAAGAAAGGTACAAATGTTACACCCTTTGAATTGTGGTACGAATATGCACCCAATGTGAAGTATTTTAATTTTTTTGGAAGAAAATGTTATATACTAAAGGATAATAGAAATGGAAAACATAATGCTAAAAGTGATGAAGGCATTTTTTTAGGATATTCCACTAAGAGCAAAGCTTATAAGTGTTTGAACTCTAACATTAACAGAGTTGTGAAAAGTGCAAATGTGAAAGTTGATGAATATACAAAAAAAATGAAGTTAAATGCAAGACACAACCTAAAGATTATAATACATTCATATATGTGATTGAAGGTGTTACATGCACCTTACCAGAGCAAGAGAACACAACTATCAATCACCAACAAAATGTGAATGTTGAGTTGCATCATCAAGTTTTCGAGTAGCAAACTACAGGTGTTGAGCAACAACAAAATGGTGTTGAGGTACATATAGAAGAAGTTGAAAATTAGGAAGACCATGCCAACCAAGAAAAACCTAAACAAGATAGACAAAATGAACTTGAAAGTATTTTTTCAAGATGAACCTATAGAAGAATAGAGAAGGAAAGAACATGTACTAGAAAAGTATGTGAGAAGACACCATGCACCTGAGAAAATCATTGGAAATAAATAATCTAGAGTTATGATAAGAAAAAGATTCACATTAGTACAAAAACAAAAATATATGCTAAATAGACTAGTAAAAATTATAGATATATGACCAGTTTTGATCATTTGACCATTGGTACTTTATTGCTAGTCATTAATCTGGAAACCAAACTCATGACTAAACTACTTTAATCATTAATATGGTCATTGATTTGGTTGTGAGTGTTATTAAATAGTAGTTTATTTGGTGGTTTATTTGGTAGTTTATTTGGTGACTTATTTGGTAGTTTATGTAGTAGTTAATTATTATTAAACAGTAGTTTATTTGGTAGTATATTTCATAGTTGGTTTGGAAGTTGATTTGATAGTATATTTGGTAGTTGATTTGGTAGTTGATTTGGTAGTTGATTTGGTAGTTGATTTGGTAGTTATTTGGTAGTATAGTTGGTGGTTGATTTGGTAGTATATTTGGTAGCTTATTGGGTAATTTATTTGCTAGTTTATTTAATCATATTAGGGCACAATGAAATAGAACCACCATCCTCCTACTTGTAAAGTAGGTACTCTTCCATTGAGTTAGTACCCTTTAAAGAATAGTAATGTTTTTTAATGCATAATATAAAGATCAAGAGAATGTTTTCATTAACAAATTCTTTACATGTGACTTGTTTGCCTTATTATAATAAATTTATTATGTGGCTTGTCTAATAAAATTACAACACTATGTGACACGTTTTCAACTAGTAATTCTATGGTATCCACTTCCTTTGAACTAATATTTTCCCAAAGAGAACATGGCTTGAATGTGATCATTCATTCTTCTACTATTGCCACGTGTTCTTGATTAATTTCCTTTACAACAAGAAGTAATATAGTAAATATCACCCAAAAAATCTTTACCAACTACTACAAATATTGACCAAAAACTTGTTTTCCACAAATGACCTCATTTAATTCACTCTATTATGATGTTTGTTTATGGTTTTTTATATGAATTATATGTTATTATTGATTGAGTTAATATGGGTATAAACAAGGTAGAGAACTTGGGTGATCTATTCTAAAAGAATGTAGCATGCACAATTTATTGAAAGGTAGAGATTTCAAGAGAAGAACATTTAAATCAGCAATGGAAAATCAAATTATCTGTGGCTATGGTTTTATAAAAGTTTATGCTTTGTATAGAAATAGAGATGATATTTTATTTGACAATAAGTGAGCTATTAGTAAAAAATAATTCACTTTCAGTACCATCATTGTTATCAATATAATGTAGTGAAAGGTGTCTGCACATGCCGTATATCTATCAAAGGCATTGATAGTGAATTATTAGATTGATGTAGTTTATATTTCATATTTTTCTTCTCAAACATGTTATTGTTCATCAATCTTGTCATTGAAGATTCAAAATAGAAAATTAAATATGAATTGTCAATGATTTTTTGCTATTATAGCTGCATCTATTACAAGCAATATAGGTCAATAAGGTGATAGAGTGGATTATGGTAGAGCTTGATGGTTATTATGTTGTAGATTTTATTGCTACAAATTTTGAATTAGGTGTAGTAGTTGTTGTATTTGTACAGTCGCTCAGGAATTAGATGTTTACAGTTTTACTTGGTTCTCATTTTATTGTTTCTACTCCAAACAATGCATCTCACAATAACTTTCTTTTGGGAAATGCAAATCAAGTTACAAGTAAAATTTTAGTATTTCTAAAAATTTAAATTTAAATTTAACTTTTAATACCTATCGCTATTATGTGCCAAATGAAAGCAAGAGATAAGAGCACAAGATAAATTTGTTGTGTGTCTCTTAATGTTGTTTTCAACACAAGCAGTTATCAAAAACCATAGTGTCACCTAGTTTTCTATGGAGATGGTTTAGAACCCATAAAATTCTATTGTGTTTCCTATATAAATTTAGATTTTGGAATGACCCTCTCATTCTAAAATTATTAAAGCTATATAGTTGCATATATGAAAATATTAGTTGTTTAAAGTAAGTTTACTTTTTTTTAGAGACTTTATTTTGTTTCACTTCTTAACTATTTCTATTTTAACAAGAGTTGAATTGTTGCTACTTAAGTCCCTTCCTATGGGGAAAATATTGACTTGGATGTTTAAAGGTAGCCTCATCATAAAGTTTAGAAGACTTTAGAAGAAAAATATATGCTTACATGCTTGTGACAAATCTTAATAAACATGAGAAGGGAACAAATATATTTTCATGCTGACTTTTTATAATCATAGATTCAAATATATATGAGTGCACAATCACTTTGATTCAGGTTGAAATAAATAAAAAATTTCCATTTCAACCATGATTCCATCACAAAATTAATGACCTCCAAAAAATACTTCACAAGTATTTGGAGCTTTTTGGCTAACAATAGAAATAATAAGTTTTGTACAATTCACATTCGCATATAAAGAAGGCTTATCTAAATGTAGCAGGGTCCTATCCA
The DNA here is from genome assembly GCA_028749045.1 of Cupressus sempervirens. Lineage (NCBI taxonomy): Eukaryota > Viridiplantae > Streptophyta > Pinopsida > Cupressales > Cupressaceae > Cupressus > Cupressus sempervirens. Next base: position 296,505,970 of record CM053783.1, on the reverse strand, counting down.
ATGAGTTTGTTCAAACCTATTCTACATGGAAACCCTCATTATGTCTCATGATGGCATGTCATCAAGAAAAACAACCAAATAGTATTCAATGTGGTCTCTCAGTTGATCTTTCCACATTTTAGATATAGGCACATACACTATTTGAATACTTGAATACTTTCACACTAACACATGTGTTGGAGGATGGCAGTTTCTAAGTGGATTTAGATTTTTTGAGTGCATTAGATTGAAAGTTTCTAAATGTTGAGGATACCTATTACATGTTTAAGATTGTTTGATAGAAGAAAGGATAAGTACAACATTTCATGCTTCATTTGATAGCAAATATACTATTACACAACTCCCAAAGTTTTCACTTTTGTAGCAACAATATCTATAACCTGTGATAATGATCTGCACATATATGCTTGCAATGGATTTTCTTTCTCAAATTCTTCCAAGGCTATAATTTTGTGACACGTCAGGTTGGGGTGCACTAGAAAATGGATGGATGTTGTGCCCTTTGTCTATTGAAGCTGATCAAAAACACTATTCATAGTTTGAATGGTGTTTGTATTAAGTATAGGAGTGGTGGAAAATATTTTGGATTCATTTCTATGTTTATCTCATTTTGAAATGCCTCTAAGAAAATCTATTTATTACAGCATCTCATGAAATAGAAATTTGAGTGGATCGTCTTTGACTCCACCATTACTTGTTTATTGATGATCTCGTTTGCAACTTGATAATGTATTTGATAATGTAAGAAATTGGAAAAGATGTGTTAATTAAGTAACTAAAATAGAAGAATGCACTAAATAATACAACCCTAAGTTCCAAAGTGGAACTTGTATTAGAGAGAAACTAGAGCTAGTTAACTCTATACAGGTGGAGCTAGACATATTTCGTATATTTTAATAGATGAATTCCTTTCTTACACTTCAATGGTATGTAGAAAGAGGAGATACAAAGAAAGTTTTATTGGAACTTAGAAGTAAACAACAAAAATCCCCAAGCATTTAAAATGAAAAGATCATTTAAAATAAATACAAAATAGGAGATCGATGGTTTATGTGTTACAGTACTATTGGTTTCAGTATAGCCCTTAATGTGATCCATTGCTACTCATATGAACAAATAGTCATATAGACCAACAATAATTACTAGAAGTAGAACATAAAGAAGCAACTCTGACACTAGGTTTATCTATCATTCTAATGTTTAGACTATTTTAGCTGATAATTTTGTGTAATATGTGATCATATCATTGACTTGCATTTTAATTGAAACTATTTGTTAGGAGAAAAAAGGCATCTATACTAGTGCTCACATAAATATTCCATTTTTTTGGTGCATTATCATATTTGAGAAGAAATTACATGGAAACTTATTCTTAAAAGAATAAATTAACAAATATCCCCAAGTTAAACTCAAAACATGAAACTATTTCTATCTCATTGTTTTATGAAGCTTGATTTAATTCCAAAAACTTATTTAAATGCATGAGATGATTCAATGACTAGATAGAGGGTATTCTATCCAGGAAACACATGTGGCTAATAATTTCAATGACAAGATGAATTTGATAAAAGTGGTGCAAAGAAGATTCATTTATCATTTCAATCTTCCAACTAAAATCACTACCAAGAGAAGCATGAAAATATTTGTAAACATAACTCTAAATGCCCCATATATTATTTTCAAAATTATGTCATCAATTATTAACCTAAATATGATAATAAATTCATAATTTTGACAAATTATCATGGAATCATATTCATAGTTACAAGTTTGAAGAAATATTAGTATTTTAGCAAAGATGACTAAGGTAGGTTTTATGGTTTTATTGTCAGAAATATCTTAGAATAATATAACAATCATTAAAGTTTTACACTACAAAGACAATAGGAAATGATAAGAAGAAATGCAAATGAAAATGGAACCAATGGTATAAAATTGTTTAGCTTACTTATGCCTTAGTATACATTGTTTTTGCATTACTAGAAATTTCAAACTTTCTTTGTAATACTATAACCTGTAAAGCACATTATAGGAATGAGATCTTGGCCAGCCTATACTAGAATTTTCATTATATAAATTCAAGTAGAATGCTTCACTCAATTAATCTAAACCTTCAGACATGTCATTTAATAGTTTTCCATGAATGTAAATGTTTAGAAATGTGATTCTACAATTCTTCATAAGTATGAATCTCTATGTATTTTAAAATGCCACTTACGGTTTTAGCAAAAATGTCAACACATCAAAAGGATTCATTTTGACTTTTCATGAAGATACTAAAATTTAAAAGTTATACTTGAGTGCAAAATGGGGTAGTCTTTGACAGGCTTGAAAGAGAGCATGTTTAGTAACCCCTTTAATCTCCTCTTATAATTTTTCACCTTTTATTTCTTCTTGAAAAAAATTTTAGTTTTAATTTAGACATCAAGAACAATTCAAATTGACAATAGTTGACTTTAAAACGTAATATCATATTTAGCACCAAATTGTAAAGTAAAGAAGCAAGCGTTGAGGGGTAGGTTTCACCCACAAATAAATCTAGCACAATCAATACTCTTAAAGGATAATATGCAAATCCCTATAGGGGTTAGATCATTAATATTAAAAGATAATCTACAAATCTTTGTAGGATTAGTATTAATTATAGTGAATATATCGATAAATTTAAGCTCGGTAGAGGAAATTCCAGTTGCAAGATCTAGCCCTATTTCTTTGTAGGAATGGAGATGAACTAAAAATAAAAAATAAAATAAAATATCAATATTCAAAAACATTCTCCTCTACCAGAAGAGCTCTATTATATAAACAATTGAACAATTTTGAATAAAATGGCTACATACCCATTCAATTTTATACCTCAAAATCTCATGGTTCTCCTCTAGATTGAACAAGCTCTACACACAAAGATGAATAAAAAATTATTCATGGAGAGGAACAAAGATCAATTCAAATGCCATGAAATTTGCAAGGAAAAACTTGTTTATAAGTTTTAAATTGCAGAGGCAAATTTATTATTCCTCTTGCCCTCCATGTAATAGCTACATGCAAAATCCATGTATATTACTCTAGGTAGGTCTCCTTGCCTGCTGCCATGATATCCCCTCATTACCACCACTTGCCACAAATTTTAGGCTGAATTTTCTGTGAGAAATTGAAAAAGATCCCAAAGAAAAATCAAATTAACCAATGAGAAAACTAGAAATTTGCAACACAAAATTGAGTTTAATAAATAGTAATATGTAGACCTTGGTATATAACTGATTTTTTGTTCTTTGCACAGAGCCCAATGTGGAAACTAATGCCATGTAAAGCATTGAAAACATTAGTTCACACCTTAGAGATAGGGACTAAAAATAGTCTTATAATCTCTTTATAAGAAACATTTCTCTATTTAAGTAATCATTCAATTATCATTTTTCAATTCCTAGTTAATGATGCTAAAAAACTTTGGTGTCCTTAGCTAAGAATAAAACCTATGATATTCAAACATGGTGCTTAATTTGAAGGATTTGATATAAAATCCTCTCAAGAGATCCCCCATTGAATACTAGGAGTTACCAATTAAGCTATATCACAAAAGCTAAATAAGTATTCTTGTTTAGCTCATTTTTCCCAAAGCTATTTTCTATTCAATTATTATGTTGGCATGCTTAACACAAATCATTATTTTTTCTAATTATTCTAGGACATCCTATACTTTTTATTACCAACCCTTGATTACTAAATTAAATGAAATGTTGGTTATAGATCTAAATTTCATAAATTGAAAATATCTCTTCCAAAGGGTTTAATTTTTATGTTAATAATCTTATTTTTTGTAGGACAAAATCATTTTCATTACTCACTGTAGGGATATCTCAGTAATCTTTGATTCTATTTTTAAGTCTATGATTGCTCACATATCTCAACTTAAGGGGTTTTATTGTATTGTAAAGGTGATATCAATTTTTGAATTTCTTGTTTTAATCAATTTATCTTGTATTTTTTTGTCCGAGTTTGATTATACAAATGGGTTTCACTTCTAAGGGAGAGCACAACTAGATAGTCTTGGCAATATATCATCAGCTATAGAGGTAGTGAATGAATTGAAAAATATTAGTAAGATCACATTCCTTATAGCAACCATGAACTGTGTTGTGTATGTCAGAGCAATGTTCTATGTTCTATGTTTGGGTAGGCTTGGAAGCCTAGAATTGGTTGGAAGGGCTCTTTCAATTAGGTTCACCAATATCGCAAGGTACTCCATTCTTTTTGAGTCAGCATTAGCGATGGAGCCAGTGTGCAACCAAGCATTCAAGTCTAAGAAATTGGCCTTTGATAGGACTCTCCCTACAAAGGACCATACTCATTTTTCTCATTGCCTGTGAGCCAATTAGTTTATTTTTTATGAATGTGCAAAGTATCATGTTGTTGTTGGGGCAAGACCCAAGTATAACAGGGGTGGCTCATACATATTGTTTCTACTCTTGGCCAGACCTCCTCTTACAAATAGCCTATTGCAACCATTGAATTTGTACCTTCATTCTTAGAGCATTACTGCACCCATGATGTGGTGTTCTGCATTGGCAGTAGAGCTTTATGTACTTTTAAATGTGATTCAATTCTTTGTGTTGGATTTGGGTGTGCCTAGGGTGGCTATTGTAGTAGTACTAAAAAACCTCAATATGGTAATTATATTTCTTGGGTATCTGTATTTTTTTAGGGTTTGCAAAATAACATGGGCTAGATGGTCCACTACCACATGTAGAGGATGGTGGCTACTTCTCTCACTGGCTTTTCCCAATTATTTTTCCATCTATCTTGAATGGTGGTGGTATGTGATAATGAAACTCTTGGTAGGGTATTTTCCTAATCCATAGGTAGTAGTGGTTGCAACTTCAATCTGCATCCATACTGTAATCACCTAAAAATGGTTGTCTAGACTATTAGCCCACTTCTCAGCATTTTGGCTAAATTAATTAATCATTTACCTAGGCCAAATTTCTAAAAATCAATTAATTTGATTATAACATTTAGTTTTACTATACTATCCTAAGTTCATTATTTGATTAAAAGAACATGTCCCCTTTTAATTAAATAAAAGGCCCCTTTCTTCTAACCCAACCAATTTGCACACATAAAGCATTATTTCTATTTTACAAATTAAATAAGAAGACTCTTTTTGTCTCACATGTAAATTCAACTCTTTGTTTATTGGTTGAATTGTGTGCTCACATGGATCAATCTTATTTTCAAGCTCCACTGTTGACTATCTATATGACTTTAAAAGAGAGAGAGTTTTCCCCCTCAAAGGATCCACACTCTTGAGTATTGTTATGTTGTAGGTTTACCATTCGAATTCTTGAGAGATTTTGTAGAGAACTTCTATTTTATTTTCTACATTCTCTCATCCATGGAATTTTAGCATAGTCACATGATAGCTTAGCTTCCTTTACTATAATCTAGCTCACAACATAATAGTTGGATTTGTAACACTCTCATTCTTGTCAACATAGTTGTATTTTTCATATTCATACTAGTTTAGTCTACATTTGCATTGAATTTTGATATTTCTCATTGTAGACACTTTTATTCTTGCTCTTGTCTCAAAGAACCTCCCGTTGCATAGTTTACTAGCAAGAAAAGTATCTCTAAGACTCAACTGAAAGCTTTTGTATGATTAAAAAATACTTTCTTGCACTTCATGGATAGGGATCTCTAAGTTGGCATCCAAGCATTCTAAACTCATGGAATCATAAAAACCAAACACTTTCTTGTATTTCTTTTATCTCATGTGTGTCACTCTACTAGTTTTTTTCATTTTGTAGGCACATTAAACTTGTGATTGGGGTTCTTTGGTGATAGGGAAGTATGCTCTTCACCCTTGTGGTGAATCAAAAATCTTGACTCACCTTTGGATTTTGAAATCAAGGGGATTAATTGAGACTTTTTGGTGTATTTTGGGGAAACAATCAAGATAGGAGAGTATGCTCTTCACCCACGCAATGAATTGGAAATTTTGACTCTTGAAAGTGGATCCAATCTATTTCTAGTTAGCATCCTTTAGAGGGCCTGCTCTTGGGAAACCAAGAAAAACAACCCAAGTGGGGACAAGTGATCCCAGCTATTATGATCCACTATAATCTCAAGGCTATCAAGGACACAAAACCTTGGTAGTTGTACCACTTGTCTTACCTAGTTTGATTTCTTGTGGTATTGTGACCATGAGGAGATCACTAGGGAGGAATTCTTAAGATACTCTTGTGATTGTGAGACTAGTTACTCATCAAAATGTGAGGTTTCCTATATCAAGAGCAAGAGGAGTGCTATGAAAGAAATCCTTTCTAAACACCCTAGGTTAGTAGCTATCTTATTTTTCGCTCAACTTCTTGGTGTAAGGATCAATCCTAGTGGATTACCCAGATCACCCCAAGATTTTTCATTCACCATTTGTGTTCCCTTGGTTATGCTTATGGAATTTCCATGAAAAATCCAATATCTCTTATGGGCAACCACTTGGTGTGAGGTGAAGGATCACTTAGTGTGGACCAAGTTGTTGAGTAATGAACCATGACATTTAGGTAGAAATGCTTGGCAAGTATTCTTGAATGTGCTGACCTATGTAAACATTTCGTCACATCAAACATCTCATTAGCATGGTAGAAAGTTATTCTAATATCACATGATATGTGTGTTGTCAAGGTTTCTTTGTCCCTTGTTCAACTAATTGAGACATGCAAAATACCTTTATTGTCTACAAACCATGTTGTTTATTGACATAAACTATAATCTCACACTATCTGATTTGAAAACTACCTGATTGTTGAACTAAAACATAAAATTTTGGGTCAACACTATCTTTTTTCATAATTCACTAGCAAACTGCCACATCCTTTCTAGAGAAATATCGTACGATACTTTTTGTCCAAAAAAGTATGGCCTAGTTACTTTGACTAATATCGCCTGCTTATACTGAGTTATGTCACATTGCTGAACAAAAATTGTCATACCAAGAAAAAGTGTCATCCTGTTACTGTGACAACATCATACAACATTTTATGTTGTCAAACTATTGCCTGAGTTACTATATTATCTTGCCTAGTTGCTAAACTAGATTTCTCTTGCTCTAAACTTGTTCTTAGGTTGTCTAAAGTATCTATACTTGGTTTACCATGGTTTTTTGGGTCTAGAAGCTACATGTTATAGTATTTTTTGCTAAAATAGCTACCTTGACCTCTTGATTATCTTACTTGATTGGGAGAGTCATTCACTTGTCTTTACCTATCTATCTACTTGGCTACTTGGTTATTTGGCTTATTTCCTAACTCTTGACTTGAGTCAATCATGTCATAAGTTTCTTGGACACATTGCTTGACAAGTCATTCTCTCATTGCTACTCTCTATTTGACAAGTGAACACTTTAACTCCTATATTTTGAACATCAAGTTATGTTCTAGTCTCTTTCATGCTTGGTTTTTCATCTACAACTATGGGATCTAAATCTTGTGCTATCAAATTTCAACCAAGTCTAGATGATCTTGAGTTGCTTGATTTCTTTAGGGAATTACAAACCCTATGCACTCAATGCAATAAACTTGAAGACACCCTTGACCCTGCTTACACTTGTCTCACTAAGGAAATGATAAAAACATATGCTAGATTTAGGTCAAGGAACAAACAAAATCATCAGATGATTCTCTTTCTAGTTCATTCTCTACTGCAAGACATCAATTATCTTTGCCTACTAGATCTAAAGACCTCTTTAGAGATATAGAAAGTAAAACCTCCTTGAAGTCTATGCTAAACTTTCATGACAAAACTATCTTTGACCAAGACAATGATGAAGACATAAAAGCTTGTTATTTTCTTAAGAAAAAAAAATGACTCTAGACATACTTTTGATATAACTTTTACTCCCTTGGAAGATTCTTATGATGACACTTTGATAACACTTCTTGGCACCAAGCTCATCACATTGCCTAAGTCTAGCTCATTTAGAAACCCATTCTTGGATATCTATTGTGCTTATCATCGACATAATGAGCACAATTCTTCTGATTGTATGGAGCTGAAACATAAAGTCCAAGATCTTATTGATGATGGGATTGTTAATACCTCTAATGACTCATGTGGTGAGGATACTTCTCTTAAGAAAGAACATATTAATGAACCTATGTCTAGTGGTGGTTTCCTTGATCCCTATGCTTCTTCCAACACTCATGCATCTCCCAACACTTCAAAGCTTTCCAACATGCCTCCATCAAAAAAAGGACCCAATGCTTTCCACATTGACTATGCCTATCCTCAAGGGCTATCTCTAAAAGAAGCTCAAGCTAACCTTCACTTGGCTGCAAACCTTTTCCATACTACTAAAACTAAAAATCTTTAAGCTTCATATAATTCTATGCCTACTATTCCTACTCCAACTAGTCCTTCATTACCTCTTCAAGGTGTAAGGCACACACTAGTACCCTACTATATATCTTGATGAAATAAATATGATCAAGAGTTGATTAGGTTATGATTGACATTTTTGTTACTAATAATGATTTATGAGATCCTATTAGAAGACTAAATAAGATTTTGGTTAATATAAGTATAATACCCATTCAATAACGTTAGGTCAATAAGATAAGACTGCATGGAAACAAGACTATATATGTTCAAGATGAGAACTTGGTCATGAGATTCAACGTATGATCTACAAGGCAATTAGCAAAGATAAATTGGCATCCACTCTAGTGAGAACAACAATGAATGTAGGTTATAATGACAGCAAGACATATGGATACTTTCAAATTTTGGTTTTAAATTATTATGACATAATTATGGAAACATTCTAATAGTCTAAGGAATTAACCCTAGAAACTCACACACAAAACCCTCGTAATGTGATAAAGGGATATTGCAAGGTATGTCGCTATTTTTAACTTGATTGGAAGGATAGTAGTTAACAAGTCTGCATATTAGTGATTTTCACTTAGGACATTTATGATAAGATCCATTTTATATGTTTTCATGATTTAGTAAAAAGGACCTTAGAGTTTCATTTTTATGTTGGAAAGAGTTGTTATAATAATTAGAATGATAATTGGTTATGTTGAGAAAGATAACTGTTGATACACATATTTGATATTTCAATGTTTTGAATATTTTATGGAAATGATTAGATGAAAGTTAATTGTATATGCTAATGTGAATTACATGATATTGGATTATTCTACACTTATCTGTATACATTACTATATTATTTCATTTGGGCTACTGATGTTTAAATTGAGTGTGCAAGAAAATTGAACCACAAAAATTATTCAAGGAAACAAGGTTCAAACCTATGTGAACATGGTAAAAGCCAATGTGTATCTTTAGAAGATTCAAAACTTCATTGTAATGTGTTTATTTCATGACGTGATTGTGCATGGATGTTATGAGTTTGAAGATCATGATTAATTAGTGACATGCCATCGTGATGTGTAAAGTATTTAATGTGTGTGTGTGTCATTTGACACTTGTGTTGTTTATGTGAAAATGACATGTCATGTAGGATTTTGGGCATGAAGTCACTTAAACTAAATTCAATCCCCATTTTCAAAGTAAGTTAAGCCCCCTTGGAGAGTGTTAGGATGAGTCACCTTCATGATGGAATTCAAGTTAAAATTTGATAGGAACTTTAGAGAGCCTAAAAGTGATTCCCAAGTGTTATTTTTGTGAAAATAAGTCACCCACATGGTAATAGTATGGACTAGGGGTCTAAATATAATCATAAGTTGGTCTAGGGGACCTAGGAGACCCTCTAAACTAGTCATTGTCAAGCCAATTCGAAAATTAGAGTATCACATGGCTTCTTTCCTCATCCCCCCACTTGGTTAAGTTCCTATTGGTAGGAAGGTACAAAGGTGTAAGAGGGGTAGGTGGGGAAGGAAGTGGAGGTCCTTTTAGTAAGCTCATGTCAAACTTAGTGGTTGTTAACCCGCTCTCTAATCTTAGAGATAGATAGGGTTTTGGAAGAAGAGACTTGGAAGCCAAGGAAGGAAAGATCTTCATCACCATTTCATAACCATAGCTTGGAAGGAGGTTAGTGCTTCATGCCATGATTTCTTTCATTTCATGGAATTTGATGATGGAAATTGTAAGAGTGTTTTTGGTAGGATCTAAGTGTTGTATATGGTGCATGTTGTAAATGTTTTTGTATGTGAGTGAGCATGTTGAATCTATTTGCATTTGGTTTTGTTTTCTTGTATTGTGGTTGTGGATTGAATTTTGTGATGGGTGTTAAGGCTTCACTCACCCTTGGGAGGGAAGAGAAGCCTTGGAGTGAAGGGGTTAGTTGGGATCAACATTGAAGTTGAGAAATCCTCCTCTTGGAGAGGGGACAACTTTCATGGAGTATGGGCTCCATTGAAGCCATATGCCTTTCTATTGTTCTATGGGAGGTATAAGTGAGGTTATGTGAAGAGGAGTAAGTGTTAATAGCCTTGTTGAGGCATGTGTTATTATTAGCCCTGTTGTGGCATGTTTCTTGGAAGTATTATTGAAATATTGCAATTGAAAGTTTTGTTGTTTCACAAGGATATGGAATTCTCCTCCTTGAAAATCCCACCTTCACCCAGTGTTTATGATTCCATCTGTGAATCATTGTGCAAGTCTTGGTTGGGGATTGTAAATGTGTTGTTAAACTATGGTAATCATATTGTTTCTTTTTATTGTGATGTTGTTTAAATGTATCCCGATTGAGCTTTGTTTTCCCTGGCACAAGGTGGCCTCTATGAGGCCTAGGTTGGGAGGTGAGCCTCCATGGTTCTTGTTGTTTGTTGTGTCATGTTGCAAGTTTGTGCTCAAGAAAGTTATGCAAAGAATGCTCAGGATGACCATCTTGTAGATGTTGCTTGAATGAGAAACTTGTCAATGCATATCTTACATGTATTGGAGGATATTTTCCCACCTTATTCATGTTGTAGCAATGTATGGTAGTGTAGTAGAAAGAAAGGGATATGTCATTATGTAAGGTATTGGGAAGGAGAGATCTTTCTCCATGTCGGTTAGCATTGTATTTGTAAGGGCAAAGTTATCCATTGTTGTTATTGTATTTGTAAGGGCAAAGTTATCCATTTTTGTTCTTTCTTTTTAATGTTTTGTAAATGAGGGTATTCATTTAAGTATATATATTATTGTGAATATGGTTTTGTGGTAGAAATGAAGGACTTGGGATAAAATCATATATATTTGTATTGTAGTTTCGGTAGCAGGCAACTAGATGGAATGCAATGGAAAGAATTTATATATCATAATATTCTTAGGTGGGATGTATAAAAATCTGTCTCTTTAAGGAAAATCTATTTCTTTGATACTCAAGAAATGAACCATGCATTGTTGGTATCATGTTCTTTGGCAATTAAGAAACAATTTAAGAGATTATATTTAAAATAGCTTGCTCATAGTTATGCATTAGAGAAATGAGAAATGTCAATCAAGTTTTATCATTGAAAGAATAGAAAATTCAATTAGTTCATGTTTGACCCTATTCTAGATACATTTCATGGGTTAAATTTATGCCTCAAGTGATTTTGAATGGATTGTTTATTAGACATTTACATTGTAATAGTGAAGAAGAAAAATAATAATGATAATGATAATAAACCCATTACCAAACCAATATCCTGAACCTCATAGTTAGAAAGAAACAAATATATGAGTCTCCATAAGAAAACATGCCTATACATGCATATTTAGCTTCTAGATTTTGTATGGGAATGTAAAAATTAGTCCTAGGTCTATTATAGACCAATTAAATATTTAAGAAATATTCTCATAATCCCATGCAAGGCATTAATAGATTAAGTAGACTAAGGATACAAGACATAAATGTAAATTCACTTCAAGTACTTAATTAATTATATATATATCACATGGCTCTAGGTACCATCTTCATCAAGGAGGAAGAAAGTTTAGTGTATAAAATTTTGAAAAGAATAGTGGGCCCCACATTTCACCTACCCACCTTAATGCCTTGGGTGCATGTGAGAAAGGCTACAATGCTTACCTTGGGACAAACCCACTTCCCTAGGTGACCAGCTTTTATGGGATATGAGAAAGGAATATTGCCACATGATTAGAGGCCCCCATTCTCACCAACCTAGGTGCCAACTTCCCATGCTCTCCAAAGGAAATGTGCATGGAATTTAATAACCATTCTAACCTATGACAACAGACTTAATAATTTTTTCCTAGCCACTTTCTTTTGAACACATACAACCTAATCCTTTGAGGTGACCCTTTTGTATAGGCACCTAAAAATGTGTCAGCCAAGTAAATTTGCATGGGTAGTAAGGATGGACTAATGTCACATCATTTGGTGTAAGGGAGAAGGAGGCATGTGGGCCTATGGCTTTGAAATTTTTCTTGGGAGAAGGGAAGAAGCAAGTAAATTTGGATGTGTCTCCCAAGGCAAGATATAAAAGATAAGAACTTGCAACCGCATTTCTTTTGTTTGGAAAAAGTGCAGCATGTAATTTTTCAACATTCGTGGGGATAGGGGGTTAAGTAAACACGTGGCCCATGCCTTATGCATTCAAATTTGAAAGGAGGAAGGCTATTAAATAGTAATAAGAAAGGGTAGGGGATGTCTAGTTTAGGTTAGCCTGAATTAATATTGTCTTAGTTAAGGGTAAGTTTAGTGGGGTAGTTAAGGGGGAGTTTAAACATGTGATAACTTATTGATAAAGGTAAAGTGGGTGTGTGGGTAGCACATTTAAGTTGTTATAGTGATGATGTGGAGTGCTAGTAAATTAGATATGAATTAAGTATTGTTGAATAAAGCAAGGATAATAGTGAGTAAGAATGTTTATGTTAGAAGTTATGTTTAGCTAGTATTTTTCTATGTAGTGTTTAGGAGAAGTTATTAAAAGAATAAGCATGTTAGGATATTAAGTTGGCATGGATCCCATAGAGTTAACTTGATTGGTAGAGTTTGAAGGGAGGTGTTAGGAGAATGTGTGAAAAATTGAAGATTAGTATAGTAATGTTATAAATCAACATATTAGTAAAAAGGTAGTGTAGAATTAGATGTTAGATAATTACATTAATTATTAAACATTAATAAAAATATAGTAATTTTAATTTAAGAATAAATGATAATAATGTTGACAATTTAAAGAAATAGATATATATTTAAGCTTGGTGGGAATAGGTGTTTTTAAAGTAATAATAATAATAATAACTTAACAATAATAATAATAATAATTTTATTAATAATTATTATGGGTTATGCAAGAGATTGTTTGAATGTGCATATCATACGATGGAAATTAAGTAGGTGTAAACAAATATTAGAGCTATCAGAGAGTAGCACCTATGGAGAATTGAGGCATAGATAATTTTTGGATGATTGAAAGCCTAGTCAGAGTCATCAAATTGGTTAGAGATAGTTAGGAATAATCTTAATGCTAAAATGATTAAATCAAAAAAATAGATAGTATGAAGTTCTTCAAGGGAAATATATTTTTGCAACTAAAAGAAGAGAAAGATATAGGGTAGATTTGCATGTAGGTTGTGATAGGGTAACATGTGTTCGAAAAACATTTAGGAAAATCATAAAAGATCTTTGTGACATTATATACTAGAACCATTGTCTCAAAATTGGAGCTTCATATGTATTACGAAGTGTCTTAATTGGGAGTCTTGATGATGAAGGACTCATTACCATAACACCATAACATAGCTTTGCACTCAGCAACTAGCAACCAAGTGACCACCCCTAGGGAACTTGGAATCCAGATTCTGAGTAAAAGAAAACTTCGTCCATCATCATACTTCATCACCTTCAAGTTTAAGTATAGGTTATATGTCTTAACTTTGCTTTTCTCTCCTGAACTTTTTTTTAAAAAATTAGTGTGTTTTTTCCTTGTAGAATTGTGGGCATGACACAAGGTCTTATCATGCAATCCTTATTTTCTCCATTGTCCTTAGAAGTGGCTCCATGTCAAGAGGACTCTCAAAAAGAAAAACCTATAAATGTCAAGAAAGATCAAGATCAAGTTCCCTTTCATCTCTTTCAAGATTTTTCCCCTCCATATCCTATATTTTATCCACCTCCTAAATATTATTAAGACACCACTTCCACCTTTTACCTTGAGCTTATTGAAAATTATGAGAAAAAATTTCTTCCTATCCTATCCAAAGCTACTTTTCAAGATCAAAGCATCCCCTCATGTTCTACTTATCCATATCCACTTCACAATTGTGCTCAAGCTTCAAGTGCTCCTATTAAAAATGTTTCTCCTATCAAAGCTACTCATGAGTCTATTGATGGCTTTGACCATGTTTCTCACTCTAAAGATGTTGATATCCCTTTCCACTATCCATTTGCATCTCCTAAGTCTATCCTTGGTCCTTATCCATCTAAGCTAACACCTTTAGAACTTCCTTCCATATTAGGACCTTATATTCCTTCATCTCCATTTTCCACTTCTAGCTCATCACCCATTTCTCCTATCTTACCATTTCCCACCTCTCCTCTTAGACCTCAAGCTCAAAAAAGACACACATACTTGAACTCTTCACATTCACCTTTCCATCTAAACCAGTCATATTGGCCTTATTCATCCACAAGTTCCAAGCCTTTTGGAAGCAATTTGGATGATCAACTCAAACACAAATGCATGAATCCATCTTCAAAAGTTCACTATGTCTTCTCTAATTGCCATGTGAATACTAAGAAAGAAAATGTGAAAAATAGACCACAAAGGTCCACTACTCAAAGAGCTAAATCAAAGAAAGTATGGGTTCCTAAATCTATTAATAAATAAATGTTCTATAAAACATCCAATGAAGACTCTAAATCTATATGTATTCCCAAGTCTTTCTTAAAGGAATGAAATATTGAAAATACTTCAAAATTGACATTCAAGCTTCTAAAAGCTTCCACTTCATCTTCTTCTAAGCATGTTCATAACAATATTTTGAATCCTTCTATTCCATCTTCCTCCAAAATTACTCTGCTACTTCATACATCTCAACCTCAAGATATTTCATCCATAACTTCTCAATCATTCCACTACCCTTCAAGGTGTGTATCTTTGATGATATTTACTACTTACACACCCACCCTTCTACAATCTTTTGAAGTCTACACTTTGCTATTACCCATCCTCCATCTATCTATTCAAAATCTACAACTGTGTCCTTTTCATTACCCTATCAACATCTTTGAGCATACTTTTCTATGGTCTTTTCTTATCATGACTTATCTTTCCTATAAGAGAACTATCTAACTTGAAAAACATTGAGCTCTTTCTAAAAAATTCAAAAAAAAATGAAAATGTGCTTTGGTGAAAACCACTTCTTGTGGCACCTTGATCCTTGGTAGCAAAAGTAAAGAGAAATAAAATTCATCCTATGGAGAAAAATACTTCTTGTGGCACCTTGGATAAGTACCATTTTGAAAACCTGGCAAATAGGTGTCATGTCAAATTCTTTCATAATCCATCCATTCCCTCTTCCTCTTTGATCTTGACATTGTTGAGCTATCCAAGTGCATTGGCTATCTTATCTATCATTGACCCCATCCTTCTCATTTTCTCACATTTTTCATATCTAAATTTATCCCTATTGTTATCTTATCGCTATCTTATTCACTTAACCCCCTTGGTTTTGATCAAAATAAAGAAAAACATGGTTCTTAGGCCTCTTGACATGGCTACTCTTTTAGACTACTTGCTTTCATATTGTCTTTCTTATCATCTACCACTACTTATCCTATATGATATCTTTCTAATTACTTCCATTTCTTATCAATTAAATGATTCATATGGCTATTGTTCCCTAGCTTAGGTACTCTTGAGTAGTCAAGTTCTTGAGGATCACTTTCACTTGCTTCATACTCCTTTTTTATCGATCTCTACTTATCTACCATCTTGTTTCTTCATCATGTCCTATACCTTGCTAGACATTGGGAGAAAATGATGTGATCTTTCTTGAGAGTGATTAATCTCTAAGTCATTCTAAAAAATCCTAAAAACCATATATATATAATGTCTTGAAATAAAATGAGCATCTTAGTCAAAGCTTATTCCTAAATACTTTGATGTCTTGCCAAAAATAACAAAATTAACTCTATGTCTATTAGGCTTGTACGCTTGTTGCTCATCTTCTTTGCTATTCTATCTTGCCTTGCCTAGCTTGGAATTAACTATTGTCATAGTCTATGGGGCATAGTTTGTTTGGCTTATTAAGGATGTTCTTGCGCAAGGAGATGGTTCTTTGATAGTATCCTCTAAAAGAGTGTTTCTCAACACTAACCCCCCCCCCCCCCCCCCCCCCCCCCCCCTTGACATCAAGTATTTCTCAACACATTTTTAGATAGTCCACTTATAGTCTTTGATATTGTGATATTTCTCACTATCAAAATCAATTCTTGAAGAAATGGCCAAGTGACTTTTACACACACACTTAAAAATTTAAACTAGTTGCACTATGATGAACTTTATCTATTTTGTGTGTTGTCTATGATTATTTCTTTTCTATGTGTTCCCTTCCTAATAGGCTTTTGAGGATGTCATAGACTAGAAGATTGGGGGCATGGTGCATGTTTTCTTTCTTTTTTCTTGTGGGTATACTGTTTTCATCTACAATGTTTAAATCATTCATGCTTGTCCTATTTGACACTTTGACTCACAAACGTATCATCCTTGACTATTTTTGAAAGACCACACTTGGGGGTTATCCTGGTGCTTATGCCTTGATACAGGTGTAATCTTGCTATATTAAACTTAGGGAATCTAATTGTGTATGATGCTTAGATTAGATTTCCACATTCCTATCTAATATTGATCATATTCATATCCTCAAAGTTATGCTAGTGATGGTTGTATGATCTCATGATATCCCTAATAAACACTCAATGATAAAAATAGAGTCTAAAAATTATGTGTTTCTTGTTGGTAAACCACTTTGCATATTAGTTTCATTTTTCATTTCTAGCTTAGTCTTATATTTTTGCATGTGGGGAGAGCTCTCTCTTCATCCTTTTCGGACATGTCGGCTAATTACTTTAATACCTTCTTTGCTTTCTTCTTAATCATTGTTTTTCATCATCATGATCTTTTACTTCACCTTTTTTTCTATCCTATCATCACAAGGAGTTAATCTAAACATCACATCTAATTTATCCAAGTGTTACATTTTACAAAAAACATAAGTCTACATCATACACATAAGAGCTAAACATCATACATGAGAGAGATTCATGATAATAAGCATCAAACATGAGCATAAAAAACAATGCATACATGAGCAAGAAATTGAAACATCACATGAAAACATGAAATGTTGAAACATCCATCAAAATGAGACAAGTACATAGGGCTATCAATCAAAATCTAGTATCTCATATATATTAAAATGTGTTACTATACATATACAATGTGAGATCTAAAATCTAGATATTTTTCTCAAAATACATGGTGTACAATCAAAAACTATCATGATACATCATCCTAGACCTAAGGTTGACTTGCTCCCTCCGTAGCTAGTGGAGGAGCCTGTCTCCTATATGGTGGTTGTATCACACCCTCCAAACTATCATCTCACTCTGAGTAGTTAGGGAGTCCCTACCCTAGTAGCACCACACTCTTATATGTGGAATAATAATATGTGGCTTGTGTGCCATGATGCACTACCTCTCACCTAGTAGCATCTCTCTCCCTTCAAAGCTCATCTACTCTCACTTTCTCATCTGTGAGTTCTTGATCTCAGATTGCAATAGCTATCTACACTACCTGCAACTCAGCCTCCATAGCCCATAGCCTAGCATCTCACTCATCCTCACCTCTAGCTAGTTGCTCTGCCTGCACCTCCACTCACTCCACTCTCTAATATCTCAGTGGTTTCTACTCCTTCTCCTCCTCTTCCTCCTCCTCATCCTCCTCTCTCACAGCCCAGGCCCATGTTCACCTCCTCTTAGCTTGAAAACTACCCTCAACCTCCATCTATCTACCTCTACCACCATCTCCCCCATCTCCCCCCTATCCTACTACTACGAGTGGGGCATCTACCTAAATAAACCATGGGAAAGGATACCTCTCATATAGATATGTCAAATCAACACCTGCATCTACTACCTCTGGCCTGCAATCCCAAGGCTGTCACACTAATGTTGTTGTCTCTTAAAGGGTTGTGTGATAGTCTAGCATGGGAAGCCAACCCTATGCCTCCTCTCCATGGAACCGCACATAGGTTTTCATCTCTACTAAAACCACTTATTTCTCTACAAACTACTACCATACTTGGCTAATAACAAATTGCTCAATGATCTTTGCATGCCTACCAACTAGGGGCTAGTCGTAATGCATATATTCTAGCTCCCACAAGTTAGACCATTTATGGCACTATTGATATGACTACCATACAAAGGAGATAAGATCATCTAACACTCATTTATGGTATGTTAGATATTTTCTATGTGTTTGTGGCACAAAACCTCTATATATGAATATGGAAGGCTAGCTAAGCTCTCGTGGCTGCACCAGCGGTCAGATCACAGCAATGTGCTCCCGTGCCCATATCTAAGCCAACAATGCTCCACATGTCCAAGAGTGTCCTCCATGATATATGATCTCATGCAGCTCATGATACATATTTGTAAGGATCATTGGTCCCCAAACCATCCTCTGTGGTCACCCAATCAAGTCTACAACTAATCTACCCCATCCTAGCAAGAAGCCTTTCTAGCCCCTATCGATAACTAGAGCCTAAGCAACTAGAGAACAAATTAAGAAAATAGTAGGTACTCATCACCATACTCATTTATAAGTCACTCCAAACTTAAATGGAAATCTAAAATGGTGACTCATGGAACATCTCCTACACCACTACTCTCCTCTCTATCAGGGTCTAATCATAACCTGTGACATATAACAAACCTTCCATCAGTACATCTCACATGGATATCAAAACCTAAAAATGCAAAAGAGCAATCAAGCATAGAACTCATCGGATCACCATAACATGGTACTTGAAGGATGTGATATACATCACCCAAAGTGATTGTCATCTCTTTAGTAGGTAGATGAAAGGTTTTATGCTTGTTATGCCACCACTTGGCTAGTACAGTCAGCAACCCATTGTTCACCCATATATGGGGCATCCGTGTAACCCACTTCAGCCCCATATTCAATATGATGGCCCTCTCATCATCAGTAAGAAAATATAAGACATGCAACCCCACCACTTTCGGGGCCCTAATAAGAAACTTGTAGAATACCATCTGTAAAACAATGATAAATAAATATTAGTAACATTGCAAATTAGTTCTCAAACCTTCAAAATTCAACTAAAAAACACAAAAATTAGGTCGTGAAATACTTTTTCCTATATGTAGGTGATTTTTTTTTTTGTCAAAGTATCACGTGATACTTTTTATAATACCCAAGCGTACTTTTTTCCCAGGCAATATTTCACATCTACTCACGTGACAATTGGGTAGCCTATACGATAAAATTTTACAAAGGGAGCGACACTTTTTTCATTCAAAATATCATGTGATATTTCTCTAAGTACCTATGTTATACTTTTGAAAATCATATGTTATTTGGTATTTAAAACCCTAAAACATATGAAAAAAGGCAATAAATGCATTAAAAATAAAAAATTGATGACTTACCGGCACCTCACAGTTGAGAGGCCGGTTGTGAAACCAATTGAACTCAAAATGGTGTCGGTGGGTTGGAATGCCTACTAACGTCATTTTATCTCTCAAACTCACTCTAAACTCTCCAAATCCACAAAAGAAAAAATGATTTGAAAATAACACTTGGACCCCTTATATAGCCTTTTGACCTAATTTTGACCCATTTTTAAAACTCCTTAGAATTTCGTAAAAATTGCACCCTTGGCTAATTTTGACATCCTCGATCCATTCTTGCGATTGAAATCAAAATTTGAGTTCATTGTGATAGTCAAAATCATATTTTAAAATTCTACCTTCTTCTATGTAGTTAACTAACCTCTTGAGGTCTAATCTATGAATCATCACTAGGGCATCTTCATTTCTTAATGTCTTCATCATTTCTACACTTCATATCTACTCTAATCCACATTTTCATGTCTAAATCACCTTTCTACTTGATTTGACCTAATTTTCATGCTTTATCCTTCATGGTCAACTCAAATCAAACTGGGGTAGTCTATCATTTCCTTATGATCACTCTTTGTTTCTAATTATCTATCTATCATCATGGACTTTTCTATATCACAATTTTCTCATATCTAGCTCATTTTTGCATCCCCTTTACCTCATTTCAATTTTGATCTTGAGGGGGAAGAAATACTCTATCATCGATTACTATAGCTATCTATTTCTTAGGAGCATATGTTTTATCTTTTCATTTGCTCTCAGTCTATCTACTTTTCTTGGTTTTAGCATTCTTCTTGAGTTCTAACATAGTCTCTTTCCTATTGTTCAATACTGCCACTATCAAGATGTCTATTTAGGATCTGATATCTCTTTCTGCATTTTTTGTTTTAGAATTAGATATCTCTATTTATTGTTCATAGATGATGAAGGTGTCCTAGACTTATAATTGGGCATGTATGTTGATCATTTGTTGAATCAATAAAAAATATCATTCTCTCTCTCTATGGTGTTTTAGATTATGGTAAAAGCAGGTTTTGAAGGGACCCCGAAACCCTTTAACAAAAAATAGAAAGATAAAGCAAGACATCCCAACTAGGAAAAAACCTGCAACAAACTGAAGAACAGTATCAAAATCAGGTTTTACAAGGACCTGAACCACTAGAAAAGTCCAAAAACAAACTAACCCAGGTTTTACAGGGACCTAGAACCATAAATAGTCTAAACTATAAAAAACCAGAAACCAAGACCAGAGTCCCCAACCAGTGACCAATACCAGACAGGCACCAAACCAGAGAACCCACCCCAGTGCCACTATTGCAACTCCAAGATCAATTTAGCTACTTCCTTACCAATTGCAGCAGTCACTTGAATGGAAATAGCATCCATAGTAGTAGCAGCTTTCATAGCACTCTTCCTCGAGCTCTGCCTTGTTCTTTTGCTCGGACCCTCAGCCAAAATGATATCTTCATTCGCCCTTTTGCCCAGGCTTGTAGCGGCTGCATAAATACTCGAGGTGACCTGTTCCATCTTAGTGCTACTCTCCTTGATTAACATTGTGAGGTTCTGCTCATAGTTGTTAATTTTGTTAGGATGTCTCCCATCTATCCTTCCATATGACTAAGTTTAGCATTAATAGTATCCAGGTTATGTTGCAAAATTTCCACCTTTTTCTTCAAACCCATTATTTCATTGTAGATCCAAGAATCAACCTTGAGACTGGTGTTGGCTTTCTCCTTAGTAGAATGCAGGAAGGTAAGCATGGTATCCCTCTACATAGCATCACAATCATCTTCAGCAGTCTCGTGTGGGGGGGAGTAGACATTTTCATTGATATCCTCCATTTCTGTTTGATCCTCCTTTCGACCCTCGGCATAGTCCTCAGGATGAGCAGAGTCCTTCCTTTTTTCTTCCTCTATCCCCTTAATAGGAGAAGTAGTAATAGTCGTATGGTCCTCCTTATTCTTCTCAACAAGATTCCCGATAGTGTTATCTTCCACTTTATTACCCCCACTAGAAATAACCTGGTTACCCTCATTATTAGATTTAATCTGTTCAAAATTACCTTCACTATTGTTTTCCTCTTTTCCTATTTCATTATTATCTTCAGTCTCTAGATACCCATCCAAATTAGAACTTAACTCTCCAGTTTCAGTATCATCCTCATCCTCAGGTTTCCAATTCTCACAGCTTTCTGAATTATCAGTCTCAGACTCCTCATCCTCAAGAACTTCAGAGGCAGAGGGTTTCAAATTCAGGGCATTTTCTTTACCTTTAACAGAGTCACCCTTCTTACTCTTAATGGGCTCTTTCTTCTTTTCCTTAGAGGGAGTAGAGGCAATGTGCTTATTTTTACAATATCGCTCAATAAGATAATTCTGCAAGGTTGGTTTGAATTGTTGGGTGTGCCTTTGGCCCTAGTTATTCTCACCCTACTTGCATCAAGTGGTATCAGAGCTTGAGGTTTTTCCTTATGAAGATTAGATCATGTAGAACCCTGATTCAAATTTGGTTGTAGGGTTGTAGATCTGCTGATTTGACCTATAACTTACAGAGGGTTATGATGTTTGAAGAACCTGATTTGTAACAATGGTTTGTGGTAGAGGAAATGCCCATAATTCCATATTGAATATGTTGAGACAAATTATAGCTAGACTAGATGTTGTGGAGATAATCCAAAGGAGAGGAGCACATCTTGAGGATGTGAGTGATGATCAAATGGTAGCACCAAACCCTAATCTAGAACTTGGAGAAGATCAAGATGAGGAAATATTGTTGAGAGTATTGTCTAAGGCACATTTGAAGCCTATTGTAGAAGTTGTTCCTTATGATGGGAAATTGGACACTAATGTTATGTTGGATTAGATCTCTAGTATGGAGAAGTTATTTGAGTATAAAAATACACCTGATAATAGAAAGGTGAAGACTGCAGTTACTAGGTTGAAAGGTCATGCTTCACTATGGTGGGAGCATTTGTAAACTTATAAACAAAGAAGAGGAAAGGAGAAGATCATAAATTGGCCAATGATGGTGAAAAAGGTAAAGAACATATTCCTTCTAATGATTACCAAGTTAGCTTGTTGAGAAAGATGTAAAATTTGAGACAAAAAGACATGAAAGTGAAAAAATATACTGAGAAATTCTATAGATTGGACATTAGATCTGGACATGTGGATGATGATGTTGAGAAAATTACAAGATATCTAAATGTATTGAGATCTAGAATTCAAGATGAGATAAGTTTTGTGAAATTGGAAGGTGTAGAAGAAGCATATCAATATGCCTTGAAAGCTAAGGAGATCTTGACAAAGAATAATTAACAAAGACAAAGAGGTAGATGTGGTAGATTCCAGAGAGGTAGAGGTAGATCTTATGGTGAAGGTAGAAGATCTAAAAATTTTGTGTAGGATTGAGAAAAAATAGAATGGAAGAATAATGGTAAAGACAAGACCGAGTGGAAAGATGGTAGTTCTTAATGAGGAGGTATTGGTTCTTATTGAGGAAGAGGTTATTCTTATTCTAGAGGTGGTTTCCATGTCAATTGTTTTAGATGTGGTAAAGAAGGGCATAGATCATTTGAATGTAGATCATCTGAAAGTGGGAAGTTAATAGAAATGTTTTGTTTCAAGGAGACGTTGAGAGTTCACCAAATGGACTTGAGGCTAGAGAAAATTTGATGGTGAGAAGAACCTTATGTAATAAGGGAAGTGAAGAGGAACCTATCCTTAGAAGAAGTCTTTTCAAGACCAAATGTAAGATGCCTAGAAAATTTTGCAAGGTGATCATTGATAGTGGAAGTTCTACAAATTGGCATTAGAAGAACTAATTAAAATGTGGTAGTTGCAGAGGCTGAAGCATCCGAAACCCTATCATGTTTCATGGATCAAAGATGAGCCTAATATATTGGTAAGTGAGCAATGCATTATGAAGTTCAAGATTGGACATTACTTCGATGAAGTGTTGTGTGATATTATGCTTATGGATTGTTGTCATTTTTTGCTGGGTAGACCTTGGAAATATGATAGATATGATGTACATGATGGGAGATTGAATCAATATACTCTTTGGGTGAATGGGAAGAAGCAAGTATTGTTGCCTTTGATTGAAAATCTAGATGAGGTTAAGTGTACTACTATGAGAATTTGCAAGGTTAACAGAAAGCAATTTGAAAAAGAATTAATTTTGTTTTGGTCTAATTCCTAGAGGACCAAATTTGGGTAGTAATGACTAAGTGACAGTAGAATTTGGTAATGATCGAGTGACAATGGACAGTGGTAGCTGAGTACCAATAGAAATTATAGAATTGTTGAATGAGTATAAAGATATTGCTATTGAGGATAATCCTAATGGTTTACCATCAATAAGAAGTTTAAGTCATTGTATGGACCTGATTCCTAGAGCTAGTTTTCTTGAACAAAGCAACATATAGATTGACACCTATAGAGAATGAAGAACTTAACAGATAAGTGCATGAATTGTTGTTGAAGGGATTAATCAGAGAAAGTTTGAGTCTATGTGTTCTACCTATTTTATTAGCACCTAAGAAGAATGGATAATGGAGAATGTGTATTGATTCTAGAGCTATTAACAAGATCACAATGGAATATAGGTTTCCTATGCCGAGGATGGATGATATAATGGATTGTTTGAGTGGAGAAAAGTACTTTACAAAGATTGTTTTGAAGAGTGGATATCATCATATCATAATTAGAGAAGGTGATGAATGGATGACTGCTTTCAAGACAAAAGATGGTTTGTATGAATGGTTGGTTATGCCTTTTGGTTTGACTAATGCACCTAGTACTTTCATGAGGTTGATGAATGAAGTTCTGAAAATATTTTTGGGTAAGTTTATTACTGTTTGTTTGGATGATATTTTGATATTCAGTAAGACTAAGGAAGAACATCTTGTGCATGTTAGACAAGTATTGCAAAGATTGAAAGAGGAAAAGTTGATGATTAATCTAAAAAAAGTGTTCTTTTATGCAAGAAGAGATCGTGTATTTGGGATTTGTGATTTTAGCTAATAGTTTGAGAATGGATCCTAAGAAGGTTAAAGTAATTTTGGTTTGAGTGTGTGGGTGAGGTAAGATCATTTCATAGTTTGGCTAGTTTTTACAAAAAGTTTATAAATACTTTTAGTGTTGTTTGTAATGCTATAACTTAGACAATAAGAGGAGATAAAAAGGAATTCAAGTGGATCTTGGATCTTGGATCTTAAATTTCAATTTAACATATGACAAATGATTGACAATGGTCATTGGAGTATGTCTTTAGTGTATCTCTCAAAAAATTGGTCTAGTGCAAATCTTATAGGGGCAACGCATGATGTGATGGCTACAAAATTAGCCTCTTCACCATATAAATAAATACATAGCCTATGCTCTCATACATATTTTCTAGAACATTAAAAAAAAAATGTAGCATCACAACACCCATGAGATATCAAACTTTGTAAGCATCTACAAAAATGGCACATATTCCCTCCATTTGTATGATACAAAGAAAGATCAGGCACTAAGCTTGCAGACTTTATTTTCCTTTGAAGACTTCAAAACCATCATTTGAAGGCATATAGTTTTAGATGATTATATTATTAATCTACACTTATTAATGAGATTGCATGTATGTTACATTCTAATTTCAAATAAATGAACTATGAATCACAAATTCTTACATCAATTGTCATATTTCATTGCAAAAATTTTCCAAGGAATACATAATAATAAAAATATTATGCTACTACATTTATGAGAAGTTATTTATAAGATATTCTTCCATTTCAGTTTGTGGCTTGGAAGCAGCTTGAGGTTTAGATTTTATTATTGTAACTTATGTTCATGTAAACTAGTATCACACATTGTAAAATTATTCCAACTTCTTCCAACTTCCTCAAAAGGTTAAAAATTTTATTATATACATACACACGCATGCGCACACACACACACACACACACACATACACGCACACACACAAACACACACACACACGCATGCGCGTGCACGCGCGTGCGCGCACACACACACACACACCACACACACGCACACGCGCACACACACACACACACACACACACACACACACACACACACACACACACACACAAGCATATTGCTCTATTTTATTAATTGAAGAAATCTACATTTTTAATTTATATCTACACATGATGAAAACCCATATAATTTCATTTATAAATAGTTTTAATCTTTATTGCATAAATTTTTCCATTAAATTAGCTCTAAAATTATCACAGATAGAAGAAAATATATCACCCAAGAAGTTCATATTCTAATTATCTATATTTCCTAATAGCTTAAGACAATTGTGTAACACACTATTATTTTGAATAACTAGTTGCATGATGATTGGGCTTGAAGGAAAAAAAATAGAGGAGGAAATTGTATACCTAATAACCTAAAAAGAATTCATTTTTGGTAAGTTCCCAATAAAATAAAGCAGCTCCAATTGCTCTAGTTCTTCCAAAGTCGTAGTATAACATGTGATTGACAATTTCAAATCACTAAATATTTTTAGGAAAATTTGGTGGATCTTCATTTTAAGTAAATTGTGAGGTCATATTTGTTGAAATCTCAAGAAAGGTCTTAAAAATTTGAGACTGGTAGTTATTCCTAAGATCTTGTTTTAATGGTGTACTAGTGTTATTTATATAGCTCTAGACATTTACAAATTCACATGATCGACATGGAAGTTCAAGATTGAGCATTGGTGCAATGAATCTCCTCTTAAGAAGTGTCACTCACATTTCCCATTTGATATATGTTTCATCTAAAGTCAAGCTTGTTCAACTTCCCTTCAAAGTAGTTCTCTAATTTTTTATGGTGATCTGATCATCTCAAGTATGTGCGAAGGTACTTGGGATGTGCAAATCTTCCCCAATTTAATAAGAGGAATAACCTCATCTTTAGGATAATGAAACAAAGTTGGGTCGACACAATTTAAAGGCTTTCATGTCTCCTAAAACTACTTTGTAGATAGTGCCAAAACCTCCCCTTCCAATTTCACAGTCTTCGTTAATCAATGTTAAGAAGAGAAATTAATAATAAATAGTTACTTTTGAAATTTAATAAAGTCAAAAAATATGATTTCTTTATATATCAATTGATTGAAATTTCAATTGATTATCAACTGTATATATTTATTAACAGTTGATATTCCATCTAATCAAATAAATCTTGTCAAATGTGGATATATAAAGGATGTTAGATAGATAATAAGAAAGGTCTAGCATTTGAATCCAAAATAGTTATAGGGAAACAACCTAACAAAAAAATTTAGAATGTTTGAAACCCTGGTTAAGCTCTCACAAAAATTGAGAGAAACTTCAGAATATTAAACTTTAACTTGTAAGAACACTCAGTAATGAATAATGATATCAGAGAATAAAATAGATAACCTACATGCATAGCTCCAATGCCCAAGCTTGTGGACCTGAACATCATATTGAGATCCATAATGGCATCTAGAAACCTTGTGGTGTCTCTGTAGATGATTATCATGTGACCACAAGCTATGCTTTACACTACAAATAGAACCTATTTTTTGTTCCTGAAACCCTCATTCCTCATTCAAGAGCTCTTAGCCAAAAATTTGTACCTTCTAGTTTTCAGGAGGTCGAGATCTCCTTCCAAAATAGAGAGTTCCTCCTTATTGTTTCTATTGATTGAATGAATTCCTCTTCGTTAATTTCCCTTCAATACCATACATCAATACAAACCTCTCCCACTTTGATCTTCTAGGTAAAAGGATACACAATTGTTTGGCAACCATTTAAGAATGATGCCTTTGATAGTGATTTAAGGGTTGTGAAAGGAAAAATAATTGGAATGTGTAATATCAAAATGGATGTGATTGTTAATGAATACATGTGGCTTATAGAGAGGGCGTTCATCTGTAGTGTGTTGTGAAAATATCAATGTCAATGATGCTTTGGCAATAGGTTTCACATTGCCCAACTATGTTTTATGAGACATTTAAAATGAGTCTCAAGTATCTCATAGAGGATTTAATTTGTGCAACTGAGGACCTTGCCCAATGGCCCATGCCATTGATGTAGTTATTTCATCGGAATGCCCCATACTCGACGCATTACAATTGTACTATTAGGGGAAACCATTGACCATCTCCTCAAATCTTGAGAGATATGTGAACTTTTTTGCACATGGTATAGTTTATGAATAAGTTATAGAGGTCATGTGCGCATCCTTCTCACTCTAATTCACATTGACCTACATTTATGTGTTTATAAGTTGAGGCCTCAAATGCTGAGAATTATGATACTATCACTGCTAATTTGGAAGTTTTAAAAACTAAACAAGTTTGGAGTTTCTAAAACTCAAATAAATAAGCTTGTTGATCACTTAGAGCTCTTTTCTGAGGATCCCAACTTAAGCCTATTGTTGATATGGTATCCAAAAAATGTTGAAAAATTAAGTAAATTGGTAATAAGGCCTTAGCAAATAAGCCATTCTATATATAAAAAAATGGGATTCATTTGAGATTAATAGATTTCAAATTAAAATTGATTTTAATATTTTTTATTTTTTTTTAAGAAATTAAATATTATTTTTTATATGGTTTTATCTCTTAAATTTTTAAGTTAATTATTTTATATTAAAGTCTAATTTATGAAATTAAATTTTATATTTCATATGTATTAAAAAATGAGGTCAAATATGTACAAAATAAAAATAAAAAATGTTTAACATTTTATACAATATACATTCTAAATCAAGTAAAAAATAATAATTATAAAAACTTAACTTTAAATCGAAGCACAAATAAAAATACCAAATTCGTATTTTTTGGATTCAATTTTAACTAAATATGCGTACCTTTTCTTTCTTTCTTTTTCTTTTTTTCTTTTTAATTTACTACTTAGAAAAAAAATGTCCAATGGATAGATATTGGTTGTTTATATTAGTATGCACACTAAGGTTGATTTTATGCAACTAGAACTTTTAAATCGGAAGTTAGATTTTTTCTTTTTTGTGCTTCCATAACACTCGCGTGATACCCACCATGTTCATGCACTAATATATTCTCACTCAAAAAAATCTTCTTTATCTCTCTCAAGATTGTGATCCAAAACGTTGATGCAAAACTAGACACATTGTGGAAAACTACTAGCTTCAACTAGTACTTGTGGTTAACTATCCTATTAGTCTTTATTAAATATCTCAATAATGATGCACAAATTGGTCAATCACAAACCAAGAAAGCTAAGAAAAATTTAAAAATAATTGACTATCATTACATGAAGATTAGCTACAGTCCATATGTTTTCAATTGTTGGGGGTTGTTTTAGGAACAATAATTAGAGGTATCTATGATAAAACTATCATGTGATCAACCCCCCTATCAATTATTGGTCTATTCCCCTATATGTATTTTTTTTATATTTTTATAATTTTATTTTACCATGTATATGTATCCATATACATGAACATGTACATAAAGAAATGAAGGAACACCATAAAATAATAATGAGATCAATTGATATATATATATATATATATATATATATATATATATATATATATATATATATATATATATATATATATATATATGTATATATATATATATATATGTATATATATATATATATATGTATATATGTATATATATATATATATATATATATGTATATATATATATGTATATATATATATGTATATGTATATCTATATGTATATGTATATGTATATGTATATGTATATGTATATGTATATGTATATGTATATGTATGTATGTACACATACACACACACACACACACACACACACACACACACACACACACACATATATATATATATAATGTTTAACATTTTATACAATATACATTCTAAATCAAGTAAAAAATAATAATTATAAAAACTTAACTTTAAATCGAAGCACCAATAAAAATACCAAATTCATATTTTTTGGATCCAATTTTAACTAAATATGCATACCTTTTTTTTTTCTTTTTTTTTTAATTTATTACTTAGAAAAAAATATATCCAATTGATAGATATCGGTTGTTTATATTAGTATGCACACTAAGGTTGATTTTATGCAACTAGAACTTTTAAATCGTAAGTTAGATTTTTTTTCTTTTTTTTGTGTACCTCCATAACACTCATGTGATACCCACCATGTTCATGCACTAATATATTCTCACTCAAAAAAAAATCTTCTTTATCTCTCTCAAGATTGTGATCCAAAACGTTGATGAAAAACTAGACACATTGTGGAAAACTACTAGCTTCAACTAGTACTTGTGGTTAACTATCCTATTAGTCTTTATTAAATATCTCAATAATGATGCACAAATTGAACAATCACAAACCAAAAAAGCTAAGAAAAAATAAAAAATAATTGACTATCATTACATGGAGATTAGCTACACTCCATATGTTTTCAATTGTTGGGGGTTGTTTTAGGAACAATAATTAGAGGTATCTATGATAAAACTATCACGCAATCAACCCCCCTATCAATTATTGGTCTCTTCCCCTATAAGTATTTTTTTTATATTTTTATCTTTCCATGTATATGTATCCATATACATGAACATGTACATAAAGAAATGAAGGAACATCATAAAATAATAATGAGATCAATTGATACACACACACATATATGTGTATATATGTATGTAGATGTATATGTATATATGTATGTGTGTGTATATATATACATATATAGATATATATATATATATATATATATGTATATATATACACACACATACATATATACATATACATCTACATACATATATACACATATATGTGTACATAAAGAAATGAAGGAACATCATAAAATAATAATGAGATCAATTGATACACACACACATATATGTGTATATATGTATGTAGATGTATATGTATATATGTATGTGTGTGTATATATATACATATATATATATATATATATATATATATATATATATATATATATATATATATATACATACATACATATATATATGTATGTATGTATGTACACATACACATATATATGTATGTACATATATGTGCACATATATACATACACATACATACATATGTATATATACATACATATGTATGTATGTATGTATGTATATACACACATATATATGCATATAATATATACATATGTATGTATATTATATAGATATACATACATATATTTATATAATATATATACATAATATTATATAAATATATGTATGTATATGTATATAATATACATACATGCATATGTATATATTATATACATATATATATATATATATACATATATATATATATATATATGTATATATATATATATGTATATGTGTGTATATATATATATATACATGCATATATTATATATACATATATATATATATATATACATATATATATATATATATGTATATATATATATATGTATATGTGTGTATATATATATATATATATATGTATATATATATATGTATATATATATATATATATGTATATATATATATATATATATATATATATATATATGTATATGTGTATATATGTATATTTATATATACATATGTGTGTGTGTGTGTATTATCTTGATATATACATACTTGTTTTTATCTAGTACTATTTTTTATCATTATCTTGTTTCTTTTTCTTTTTCTTTTTTTTTCGTCTTCACTTGTGTCTCTTCCATTTTTCTTTGGTTTCTATTTTTATCTCTATTTATTTTTGTTTTTATCATTTTATTTAAATTATTTAATTTTATTGTTTTTATTATTAAATCATTTTATTTTAAGATTTAATTTCTATTAAATAGTACTTCTCACTATTAATTACATATAAAAACATATAATAAAATGATATTATAGTTTAAGATGCTTATTACATTACATAAATATTATTAGTAGTAATTATATGTTAAGATTATAAAATGTTTAATTGATAATTAACTTTTTTGATAAGCATAGATAGACTGAAGTTTTCTTTTGAGAGCATAGAGGGTTTTTACTTTCTTTAAGAGTTAATAGATAGATTTTAACGAGTTTGAGTGTAGGTTGGGGTGATTTTGAGTTCATTTGTTGTTCAATATTAATTGAGAGGACATTCAAAGAAGTTAATTGATAATGATGTATTGATAGGACAACAACTACAATAGTGAGTAATACAAGTTTTATATATATATATGATAATTAATCCTTTGATCATTCATTTAATCATTTGTTTGGATCATTTATTTTATGTTTTAGGCAAAAGTGGCAAGCCACTATATTATATTAATAAATCTGGTTCAAAAAAGGTCAACTAGGAAAGAACCAGTAAGAAAACCTAGCATTGCCCCTTATATTTACATCGATCATAGTTTATGAATTTACAATTTTGACTCCAAAATAGGAGCAAAAATTTTTACAAAGTAGAGAATATGTTGTCTCCCTTGAGAAAATATCCCAAAAACGAATTTGAATTTGGTAAGCATATACCAATTTTAGCAACATTTCAAAATAACAAAATATCACAAAAATCAAAACATTCAATTTCACTGATTATTCCTCCATGTCGTCACCTCCTTGAAAACCCCTATTTTCAGCACCTTCGAAATCATTGCCACCTGAAACAATCGGACCTTCTCGAACACTGGTCGTGGCATCACACCCTTAGCTAACATGCTCAAATTGTTGCTAATCTGGAGACCATCTAGAACCTCTTCAAGCCTATGAGGAAGATGGTTGCAATTTTGAATTTGGCCCCTAATCCTAGACATTCCACTCTACAACTCTAGATGGTTGAGTTTGCTCAATTTCAAGGTTTCGAGTGGGAAACCTATTTGAAAATCTCTGCAAATCCAACAGAGCAAAAACCATTTTATTTACCCTTTCCTCCAGGTGAAAGCCAAGTGCCATCTTGATGTGAGTAGGGCTTTGATGCTCATATGATTTTTTCAATGCTTCAAATACCACCAAACACTCATGTCTATGCAACAATTGAGAATGAAAGAATAAACTCCCTACCAGTGCCTTTCCACTCCATAAATCATACCTTTGATAGGCTATCGAAAGCTTGTTCTCTGCAATAAACAATCACTTGTTTGATAGCCCTCCTAATTGTTGGGGAGTGAATAATGAACATAATATCTAGCATTGAATCATCAATATCCTTGGGTAACACTATTTCCCCAACACTCGGCGTTAACCAGATGTGATAGTTTTTGGGCAGCATTGATCGATGTTGCATATGACAACCTTCGCATGGAATAGAAATGTCTATCTCTACTTTCAGCATTGTTAAAACCATGTATTACCTATCACATATTCACTAGGCACTGATATATATAAACACTTTGTGATATGATAGATACATAAATGTGCAAATTTCACATATCTTCAACCATGTAAAATAATAATACCTCTGCATTTCAAAAAATTTCACACACTGTGAAGCCATGTGAATGTCAGAGAATAAATGTCCTATCTATCACCAGCCAAATGTACTTTCAATCCTCCACATATTTGAACTTAAATCTTATGCGATGAACATCATATTACCACAGTACTCTATTTTTGCAATAATGCAGACAAACTCCTCCTTAAATGAAATCGTACATCATAATATGGTTTTGCTTTTATTATCGATTGTCCATAGCAATAATCTTTTTTAAGTCCCCATACTTTTCAATGATTGATCATGGATTAAGAGATGAGAAATGTACCCCGTCACACCCCAGATTGGAGAGATGATTTGCCACACGATTGCCTTCCCGAAAGATATGTGAGATACATATATCTTGAAACTAATCTAATTACTTCCATACCTAGTTGAAAATGTATTTTAATTTCCATGAATATATTTTTCTATGTATGCAAGCATTAATTATAACTGCCAGATCTCCTTCAATGTGTAATCTTTGATATTTCCCTTGCTTTGCAAGAATAAGACCAACTAAGTGGGCTTGCAATTTCGCCATGTTATTAGTTCCAGATGGCAAAGGAGAAGTAGTAATAGCCACTACTACACCTTGTGAATCTCGAATGCATGCACCCAATCCACAAGGACCTAGATTTCCTCGAGAAGCCCTATCAAAATTTAGTTTCTAGAAGCCTCCTGAAGGATATGTCCAATGAATTGTAGACCAAGGAACCAAAGAATGGTTTGGCTATTTAATTTTCCAACCATTAGGAATGAACAGATGCTTCCATTGTTGAATGATTTTAGAGTCCCATACTATAACAGTAGGATTAAATTTTGAATGATGCAAACTTGAATTTTTTACTTCTGATATTGATCTCTCAAGCCCCTCCAAGATTTTGTCAACTGTAGAAGCCTCTTTCCTAAAAATATGTTTGTTCCTTTCCCACCAAATAGCCCACATAACTAATGCCAAGATACATTTCTAAATGTTTGCAAATAATGAATCTAGATATAGGACAGGCCAAGCTTGAATAAAATCCCAAAGATTCTTTTGAATTAGAGTACTGTAATTCAGCTTGTTTAGTATGAAAGTCTAGCATGTATTAGCAAAAGAACATGTAAGTAGTAGATGATCCACATTCTCTTCACATTCTTTGCAAAATAGATAATTAAATGATAATGTTATATATAGCCTACTAAGTCTATCATTGGTCAAGATCCTATGCTTTAGTGCTAACCATGCAAAACTACTTGCTTTTGGAAGCACAACATTATTCTAGTAGAATAAGAAAGCTCTACATGGGGCTTTATTCGAATGATTTTGAAGTAAGATTCTATAACCATCCTTAATTGTGTAATTGCCATCCTTAGCTGGTGCCCAAATTATCTTATTAGCTAATCCTAACAAGAATACTTGTTTAGATTACAACAAAGCCTTAAATTGATTGATTTCCTGAGAAGATAATGGCAGCTCCTCCAAATTTTTCCATTTAACTTTACCTGATATCGAGCACACACTACCTACAAATTTATTAAGCTGAGTCCCCCAATAATTCTCTAAAACATTGATGATGCTTTGGGAAACTAAATTAATTAATGAAGGTTGTCCACTCCACAAGTCCCTCCAGAAGTTGACCATACTTTCATTGTTGACTCCCAAGTGACATAATTTAGTACAATGTCTCTCGAAGACATCATGAAATCCCAAATAACAGATCCTTTTGGTGGATTTGATATAGTTAAAACTCTTAAAGGATCGGTGTTCTCCAAATATTTATGTTGCATAATCTTGCACCATGTAGAATGTGGCTTATGGTACATCTACCACACTAACTTTCCACCAAATGCTTCATTTCTCTTAGCTAAATCATGAACTCTTGCTTCTCCAGCTGCTTGAAAATTAGCCATCTCTTGAAGAGAAATAAGCGGTATTTTTTTTTCATCATTCATATTACCTATCCAAAGGAAACCCCTAATCATCTTTTGAATATGTTGAAGACCTTTAGTAGGGGCTTTTAGCACTACTAAGAAGTAATTAGGAATTGCTGACAGCACTGATTTTATAAGCAATATTTTGCCTAACAATGATAATCATTTGGTTTTCCAAGCAGCTATTCTACTTTGAATGCGTTGAACAACTGAAGACCAATATGAACTTGTATTTGTGCCCATAAAAAAAGGAATTCCTAAATACTTAGAAGGGAGGAAGTCCACAATAAATCCTAATATTTTGACAATCTTATCCAATATCACTTTTTTTGTGTTAAAGATATATACTTTCAATTTTTGCATATTGATAGCTTGCCTGGAGACTGCTGAATAAAATTGCAATGAAGATTTAATTTGGCAAGCCTCCTAAACATTTGATGCACCAAATAACAATGTATCATCCACAAATAGAGAATGTGTAACAAAAATATTTGTACCAAGAATATCTGCACCCTGCCATTTGCAAATAACATGCTAATGATTGGTGGACCTACTAAATGCTCCAGCCATGATGATGAACAGAGCTGGAGACAATGGATCACCTTGTCTGACTCCTTGAATTGATGAAAAGGAGCCTGCTACTTTTCCATTTACTATCACTGAAAACCAAGCTCCTGAAATACAAGCCTTAATCCATTTACACTAACCTTTTGAGAATCCCATTCTTAGCAATACTTGAAATGAGAATTTCCAACAAAAATTTTCATATGCTTTCATCATGTCTAATTTGATAATAAAGTTTGCTAATTGGTTTGAATTAATTGAGTGAAGGACCTCATGGGCCACTAATGCACCTTCCATTGTTTCTCTTCCTAGTACAAAACCACCTTGTTCCAAAGAAATAATTGAAGGGAGAAGATGTTGCAATCTAAGATAAATGGCTTTGGTTATGATCTTATAGGTCAGACTGCATAAGGAAATTGGTCTGAAATTAGCAAAAAATTTTGGATCCTGATTCTTTTGGATTAATGAAATATTCGTGGTATTGAAATACTTGAGCATACTTTTTCTTTTTCTAGATTCTTCCATGGCAGCTAAGAGATTCCAACCAATAATATCCCAGCAACTCTAATAAAATAAAGTAGAAAAACCATCCGAGCTAGGAGCTTTATCTAGAGGGAATGAGAAAACAACTTTTCAAATTTCTTGAATAGTAAAAGGAGCCAGCAACATAATGTTATCTTGAGGTGATATCATATTTGGGATGGCCCCTAGAAGCTCATTCACTTGTGCTTCAGAAGGTGAAGGAGCTGTATTAGGGGCAAGAATGTTCTTTAAAAACTTAACCCCTTCTTCTCGAATGAGATTTTCATTAATAATGGAAACTCCCAAATCTGCATCATTAATTTGAAATACTATTTTAGAAGCTCTCTTCTATTTGGATGAGGTATGAAAGAACTTCATATTTTTATCTCCTTCTTGAAGCCAAAGTTCTCTTGACTTTTGTCTCCAATAAACTTCCTCTCTACTACATAACTCATCCCATTCCTATTGCAACATTTTTTGCCTTGCATGGGTATCTTCATTCATACCATTTTGAATTATGTTGGTCAAAACATCTTCTAATTGTTGCTTAACTTCTTATTTTTGAGTTAAAACATTTTTTAATACTTGTTGGTTCCACTTTCTGATTTGAGACTTAACATATTTTAATTTCATGGAAAATTGATGCATTCTCATTCCTACCACATACAATGCTTCTTGCCACCATTTATATATATTAGAGAGAAATTATGGGTGATGAAGCCACATCCTTCCAAATTTGAAAGAAGAGTGAAATTGAGTCTTAGTAGATTTATCTAAGGGCTTGATATTTAATGAGATTGGGAAATGATCATAACTAGGCAATGTGAGAATATCCAATGATATAACCATGTTCATAAGTTTCCAATCTTGAGATAAGAGAAACCTATCCAAATGGGTAGAAATATGTGCAAATACTGATCTTTTATTTGTCCATGTAAAAGATCTATTAGACAGACGGATATCCATGAGATTATTGTTATCCACAACGCAATTGAAATCTTGCAGTATTTTTGGTGGAGGGAATATAACTCCAATTTTTTCCCCCTATGACAAAAGAGCATTAAATTCACCCCCAAGAATAACATGAAGAGAATCTTGAGCTTGGATGAATTGAGTAATGTTAGTCCATAATCTAGATTTTTCTTGTGTTGCAGTAGGATCATATAGATTAACCAAAATAAAAGAAATGCCAAAAGTACTATCTTCATCATCTCCCAATTATTTTCTTAATGGATTAGCTATCCATTAATTGTTTTTGGATTCCATAATACTACCAGCCCACCAGAAGCTCCTACTCCTAGAACATGAACTGACTTCCTTTTGTACCATTTAGCAATAGTGATATCAAACATCAACTAAGAAAGTTTAGTCTCTTGTAACATGACTATGTCTGCCTACATGGAATCAACAGCTTGTTTGATCCTATGCCTTTTGTCAGAGGCATTTATGCCCCTGACATTCCATGAGTTAATAATCATTGTAGACAAGGAGAACTCCTAGTTCTCCTTGTCGATCTTTTAGTTACAACAAAAGTATCATCTAGAGTGGTTTGAGTTCTAGCTACTATTTCGATCTTAATCTTAGTTCTCTTTGGCCGACCCCTTGATTTGGGTTAGCAATATTGATAAGATCTGTTGTTGTTCACAGACACTCTCTTCAGTACATAATGTTGTCTCTTCAAGAGCCTACAACGAGAATGTAGAATCAAACTCTAGTTGAGAATCTAATTGAGCATGAGAGATCTGCGGCAACAAGCTATCTGTTGACTTCTGCACTTGTTGATAAATACAATTTTCCAAACCCAAACATCCTCAAGGGGTAGAGAAGGAAGTGAATCTAGTTGATCGAACTATTTCCACTGGTTTGCACACCTTTGATTGTCACACTTTTTCACAACAACTGAAAGACTATCCTCCCCAAGTAGAACTTTATTGGTCTTAAGTCACTGAACACAATTTTGACTATTCCAAAATTGGAATTCTTTCATTAGATTATCAAGAATAGGAGAATTGTAACCATGATCAATAATACCCTCTTCCTTTGCAATTCCAAAAATAATGGAAGTTGCAATCTCCGAAATGATATGATCTCCTAATTGATGAAGCTTCCTTTTTCTCAAAGATATAATAATAGCCTACTAACTTGAAATATGAATTGGGAGTTGCAGAATATTTTTGAACTGACTAATTAGAGAATTTGAGATGGGAACCCTAGCAGTCGGATAATAAGAAGATGAAAGTAGGGGTAGGGTTGGTTGGAAAGACAACTCCTGCAAGAAAAACATAAAAAATCTCAAAATATGCACAAAATGTACCTCTATTGTTTGCCTAGATAAATGTGAGGTTGTGGTGATTTTATTTTCACATGACATATAAGGTATTTGTGCATCGAAATCTTTTAATCGAGATTTACAAGAGCAGCTGACTAGGTCAGAACAGTGGTTTGGGCATATAACCGTAGCATCTTGATTCCCTATTTGGCATTGGGTGTTGAAATGGCCAAGTTTATGCTAAAACTTAGAAACTATGGCTTCACCTTGGACCTTAACTGAATGGCACAAATTTCCCCATTGTGAAGTGATGGTTATAGATGTGGAAAAAGTTTTACTCTTGTCCACCAAAAAACACACTCTAACTTCCAAATGTGAAGAGTTAAAAGGGATGAGATCATGTCTTAAAAATATACCCAATTTATTTTCTAATATTTCAATGATCTTCGGTTCTCTATATTCAAGTGGTAATAAGAGAAAAGAGATCCAACATGGGAAAAATGGAATAACTGTTTCCTGTGGATTGAAGTTTGGGATCCAGATCATAGTGTGTAATCTTGAACCCTTATAGAACCAACCTTTTTGTTTGTGCACAATATCTCTATGTTCGTTTAATTCAAAAATGGCTATGAAAAACTTGGAATCCATATCAATAAGGAAAATATCCTTAAGAAGAAACCAAGAAGAGAATGCCCAATCATTAATATCCAAAAATGACATAGAAGGATCTGAAAACTTACCTATGAGTGCTAATTAACAAAGCAAGCCAATCAAATTATGCAACATATGGCTTGGGAGAGTGATTCTTGCAAAATGCATTGTATTGATGTAAGCATCTTTTGGGCCTAAAACTTTCTTTCGCCAGACTTGAGAATTCTTTGTTAGATTGAAGGGGGCTCTGGAAGGAAATGCCTTCAAATCATTGATAATCTTCTCCTTGTGATTAATCAACAAATGATCTTGGTTTTTTGGCGGTGAGGCAAGGGGGGTTCCCTGGCATATATCGAAAATGGGCTGCTTTTTATTAACCCTATATGAAGATCTGTCTTGCATCCTGAAATTTTTCCTTCCTTTAAAGTGAAATCCAAATCTTCCTTCATTTTTTGAACCATGCATAGGATTTTTGAAAAAAAAATTATCCCACCCAAAAAACATTGAAAAGGCTAAGGATTTTGATAAGATGATTCGCCTTTTTCAAATGTAGATATGTCGATCCATGGTGCCTTGCTAACGTTTCCATTATCCTCTACTGTGGGTTTTGATGAAGATCGAAGATCTTGAAATTTGGGGTTTAGAAAAAAAGGTTTAGCTAGTTGAACTATAGCTTTACCCTGGAATATAGATTTGAAGTCTTTATATAATGAGGCATCCTTGGGCGAGTTTCTTGAAACAAAAGGGCATCGCTGAAATGATAATCCATGGAGGCCCAATGTAGATGCATTTGTGTTTTCCTTCACATTTTCCTTTTCCTGATAATCCTAAATATTCTAAGGTTGTAGTGAACATTGATAACCCTGTTTATTTTGAATAGTTATCCCCTGATCCTGACAATACTGATGGAATTTTTCTGTTGGCAATGGAAGTTGTTCTCTGACAACTGTAGTACCATCTGAACCTCGGCCATTTGCAAGCCACTCCACATTCACCATTTTTAGGCCACTCCGCATTCACCATTTTCAAGAGAGCCTTCAATTTCTCGTACTATTATTAAAGGACTTAGTAACCTATCTAATTCCTTTAACAAGGTCTTGGATCACTAATTATTAGTGACCAATTATTTAGTCACTTATCTTTGTCTAACCTTGTGATTTTAGTGAATGACCAAAGTAGTCATTTATTTAGTCACTTGTACTTGTAAATTGTAAAAGATTACAAGAATTTGATCACTTTTAGTTAGGTGAATAAAATTTTTAGTCTTGTGGCTAAAAGTTTTAGTCACATGGTCATTTATTTGCCAAAGTCAAAAGTGATACATTTTTACTTTGTGAGTTTGAGCCAAAATTAGTGTAAGAAGTTTTGGAGAATGAGGATTGGATTCAAGAAATGAATGAAGAGATTGAGCAAATAGAGAAAAATAAAACCTAGGCACAGGTACCTAGACCTAAGGATAAAAATGTTATTGGAACAAAGTGGATATTGAGGAAAAAGCTAAATGAAAAAGGTGAAGTCACAATGAACAACACTAGACTAGTGTGGAAAGCATAAGTCACAAGAAGGAATCGATTATGGGGAAACATTTTCCCTATTTGCAAGATTAGGAGTTAGAACACTACTTTCCTGTTATGCTTATAAAGGATTTAAAGTATACTAGAAGGATTTGTTGACCTTGGCAAGAAGAACATGGTATGTAAGTTGCACAAGGATCTATATGGTTTGAAACAAGCCCCTAGGCTATGGTATGAAATACTAAATAATTATTTGGTAAAGATTGGATTTGCAAGAAAAAATCATAACAACAATCTGTACTTAAAGATTGGTAATAACAATGAGATATAGTTATCTAAAAAAATTGTTGATGATCTCATATTTGGAGGAAAGGAAGCATTGTGTAAATATTTTGTAAATGAGATGAAGAAATAATTTGAAATGCTATGTTTGATGAGATCAAATTGTTTGTTGGTTTACAAGCATATCAAATGAAGAAAGGTATCTTCATTACTCAATCAAAATACATCAAGGAGATGCTAATTTTTTTTGGAATGAAAGATTCAAGACTAGTTACTACACTTATGGCTATAGGACATAAGTTATCTAAGAATGATGATTATACTTTTGTGAACTAGATAGTGTATAGATTAATGATTGGGAAACTACAATATGTTGTTCACAACAAACCTGATATTGCACTAGCAGTTGGGATTATTTCAAGATTTTCTACAAGTCTTAAGGAAAATCACATCATGATAGTGAAAAGGATACTGAGATATCTAAAAGGAATAGAAATTATGGCTTGTATTACAAGAAGAATGACAAGTTTGAACTAAAAGTGTTCACTGATTCAGATTGGGAAGGAAATTTTGACGAAAGAAAAAGAACAATTGGAGGAGTTTTCTTTCTAGGAAAGAGACTAGTTTCATGGACAAGCAAGTAGCAAAACTATATTTCTCAATCATTAGCCCCCCTGAGGTGGTTCATGTTGCTAGGTGGGGATGGTTCAAGATTCTACAAGTCCTACATTTAATAGAACTAGAGTGTGTTCTAACTGGTGAATGGGTGGTGGTGAGGTGTCAAAACGTTTCTCCCAGGAAGTCCAATGTTCCATGTGATGATAAAGGGATGCCTTTGATACGGATGGAGTTGTAAAGGCATGAAGACAAAAATAGAGAACGTGGCATGGTGAGAGTGGGTGTAATCTTTGGCGGTGTTGCAAGTCAAGGTGAGCCTAGTCAAGACAGTGTTGAACACTAGTAAGTTAATGCTCCAATTCTAGGTCTTTCAGTTGGATCTACCAATTTAGGCATGGCATGCATTGATGTCTCACTCATGTGTGAAAGTATTCATTTTCGAGCCAAAAAGCAGGGTCATTTAGAAGCCTAAGGTGGGCTTGTTGGACAACAATTTTTTGTTATATTA
Organism: Cupressus sempervirens; assembly: GCA_028749045.1. Classification (NCBI taxonomy): domain Eukaryota; kingdom Viridiplantae; phylum Streptophyta; class Pinopsida; order Cupressales; family Cupressaceae; genus Cupressus; species Cupressus sempervirens. The sequence continues at coordinate 296,464,115 of CM053783.1, read as the reverse complement.
TAATGGTTTTTTTTGTACTAATACAATTGGGCTCTATTGTAATAGAGAGGTTTGATTATCTATGCATGGCTTTGTTTAATGGTTTTAGGGGGTAGCATGTCAATTTTGTGTTTGGGTGTATGGACCCATTTTTGGCTATGTATCAATGGTCATGTGGTATGTTTAAAGTGGGTTATCAATATGGGGTAAGGGGTGTTGTCTTAATATGCCTATGTGGCTTTGGACTTACAATCATGATATGGGATTATGCATCCCAATTTTGTACACTTATTTTGATTATTAATATAAATCTTATCTGTTACCTATATTAAAAAAACTAATAATGTTTATTATAATTTTAATCAAACTATTTGAAATAATGTTAATCCTAGATAAGGATTGATTGCACACTTATAACACTTCATTCCATATCTTGATTTAGATAAAAGGTATTGTTATACATATTACTAAATCTATAGTGTGTCCAAATTATAAATTTAGGTTGATTTTCAATTTTAATGATATATAAAAGATAACATACTAGTCTCACTTAGCTATACAATTTGTTTTTTTTAAATAGAGATGAATTTAGCAGAAGACTAGCATTCATCAAGGCATAAAGAATGGGTGATACTCATTTATTAAACTTGTAGGACATCATGAATAGTTTCAACCATGACGACTTGGTTCGTGGACCTTTAAAGTGCCTTAAGCATATTGGTATGAATGACACAGAATTTTGTCTATATATTTCTCAACTTAGAATTTAGTCAATATGTTTCTAAACAACATGAGACTATGTTTTTGGTCTTCATGTGTGGGTAAAAGCACAAACCTATGTCACTGTTTGTGATACAAAAACCTGTTTTGGTAAAATCTCATTTCTTTATCAAAACTCAATTTTTTTCAAAAACTAAAAATACCCTTTTAGAGATCTCAGATTCAATATCATCATTATAAAAAAAATTTAGTGTTTTTGATTAGTTATAATATGTTATAATCTCAAAATATTATAAGTCTATATTTCAACATTTCAAAAGATGCTCCCTCAAAAAAGGAAAAAAAATAGTAAATCATACCAAAAAAAAAAATTTAAAAATATTTATCACTAGAGGAGAGAATTATCTTCACGAATATGTAATTTTTTTTCAAGAAGGTATAGATTTGTTAGGGAAGTTTTGGCGGGAGGAAAAAACTGTTGGATTCTGACAAGGTCAAATTTGAGTACTTATAACAAAGAAAATATACATAAAAAATAATTTTTTATTTTTTTTTTCACTAGCTATACATGTCATCTATAAAATATTTTCAAATCAGAACAAAAAAAGATGATTTGCACATAATTGTTTGACAGGAACTACATCCTATATTTTTTACAGTTAAAAAAGGGACTTCAAAATAAAATAAAATGAATAAATTCTTAGTCAAAAAAATAATAAAAATTATAGGCATAAAATTCATACAATTCTACACAATTCATCGGTTTACATCATCTTCATATTTTAAACACAAATACCATTTTTTTTGTCATTAATGTTGAACTATCACATTCTGATATCATGTTTCTTTATAAAAGGTGACACAGGTTTGTGCTTTTACCCGTGTCTCTTATACTTAAACCTTTGGTCCATTTTTATTCAAGTTATACTTGTTTCATTATGATTGTTGATTGTTATGGTTCTAAGAATTTTAGTCAACATTGTGTTCTGATACATTTGATCATATGATAATGTGCTTTTTTTTACCATGCTTGATTGGATATATGATGATGGTGATATATTATTAACTTAAGATGTGTATGTTTTCAACTTAATGAATTGTGTCAATTCCATGATTTTAATGATGGAAAATCTAATGAAGTTATATTATGTTAACTACATGATGTCTTATCATTCATGATCTCTCATGCACATATGATTAGTTTTGATGCATTATCCTTTTGTTGCAATATGATTTTGTCTAATGATTTTTACTTGAAATTACAACATACATTATGATTATGGTTTAATTGAATGCAATGAGTTGTATTTCATTGATAAGTGGAAATTGATCCATTTTCTATGGTTGCGAGTGTGACTAGGTGATTGCATGTCAAAGGCGAGAGTATGGTTGAGATAAAGGATACAAGCTCCTTGGAATTAATAGATTTAGATCATATAATCTACACATAAGCACACAAACACCATGGACATCATATGCATCATTTTATTTATTACTTTTGCCTCTAACCTTAAACTTCAATTGGCAATGTGAGTGTTTTGAGTTAAGGTTGATTTAAGGAATTACTCTTCCTTAAAGGAAATTGAAAGAAATTAATGCATATGAAATATAATAAAATAATCCAAGAGAGTTTGAAATGAAAATAAAGTTACCATAAACTCAAAGATAAGAAGATCTTCCCAAAGATCAAAACAAGATGAGACGGACATTTTTGAAAGGGGAAAGAAAAAAAAACCGTTGTGAAATATATGAATGAGGAGAATGCCTAATGAATGGAGTTGGGGGTGGGGGAAGGCACTCATTATAAGATCTAAATAGTGAATGTGTGTAAAAATAATTCCATATTGATAAGTGTGTGCATAACAAGTGTCATAATCATCTTAAGGAGGAATATACTATTTTCCTTTAGAAAGGAATTACAAAAATGACTTGTCCTCACACATGGACAAGAGGAAAAAATGCATAAGGGATAACTTGGTTTATCCCATTTAATAAATAAATACAACCAAGGAAATATTAATAATTCTAACACCTCCCTTTAATCTTTACTTGGGGATTTTACAACAAGGGGCATCAAACCCAATTTACAAAATGTTGCAATTTAATCTTGAAATGTCTTTACGTGTGCAAGAGGTCTCTTTTCAATGTGGGGACATCTTTGTAGAGACAAGAGAAATGGATATGTCCTTTGAATGTGTTACATCTTTAAGTGGATTTGTGGTGCATAGGATATGTTTAATGATGATGTCTTGTATGTGCCTTGATGGATGATTTGAAGAACAAGAAACAAGGAAACTATCCACAAGGAGAATTCCATCTTATATTCAAGTTAGAAAACCTACATAGAGTAAATAAGATAAATAAATAAATCTAACCTGTCACCTCAACGAAATGGAGTTAACCTAATATCAAGATAAATCATATGCTCAAAATATCAAAAGAAGAACAATATAAAGATTAAAGTATTAATCAATGCTATCATGAAAAGGAATATACTAATGTACAAATGAACACAAACAAGGCCAACTAATGGAACATGTACCAATCACATGGATATATATATTCCACTAATTAATCATCCCACTACAAGTTAATGGGTTGCAACAACATAACTTACATGGCTTACGATCTAAGCAATGAAGTATGCAAAGCATTATCACATTAGTATATTTATTAATGCAATATGAGAGTATTAGAATATTTGTAATAACTGAGAGGTGGGGTGAATCAGTTATCCCTAGGTCAAGATGTAAAAATTAAACACTTTAAAACTTTAGCAAACTTAACCCAATAACTCACTGCATAAAATTGTTCACAATAATTGAACTTTTTCATTCCATTTTAGCTCTTTGTTCTATATGTGCCAAATTGAAAAAACTTATCATAGTTAACAATAAACTTAAACTTAAAAATAGTAAGTAGCATAAACACACAACAAACATTCACACAATGTTTGATGCCAATATTTGACGTGGAAACCCAATTTGGAAAAATTTACATGTAACATGCTATCGCTATTTCACTCTTTTGAAGTGAGCTATATTAGGAGCCAAAAATGTTAAAGGTTACAAAACTCACTATTAGGTGTGACCCTGTTAAAGGATTTAATCACCCTATTAGGAGTGGCCTTGTTAGAGGACTTAAGAACATTCCATTAGAATGTCACCTTGATCAAAGGATTCAAAAATGATTGTTAGTCCAACCTTATCAAAAAGTATTTCACAATTGCCACAATAGTTAGAAAGTAACAGTAAAACTTTAATCTGCTAAACTACAACTCACTTTACAAATTCAAATATATTTTTGGCTCAACTCTGGTTCATTGATTGGACTCCATCATTTTCATCATCTCTGATCTTCTTGAAAACTCTTCAAGTAATCCTTCAACTTAAAAATTTTGCACAACTCCTTGCAAGTTTGTCTTCCACTTTCCTTCACAATTTTCTAGTCCAACAACCCAAAAATCATACCAGATACCTCCTTGAATATGTAGCTTTGATCTTTTTCCACTTAATCACAATTGTTGATCTTAGGGTTTATGATCAGATCCAAAATATTCAATGAATCTGCCCATCTTCTTGTTCTTCTCTTCTCAATACTTCTAGAAACATCTCCTTAATTCTTAGTCTTTGATCACTCAACTAATCCTTTCCTTGCATTAAATAATATAGTTCATCAATCCTTATCATCAACACAATTTTATTAATCCAATATTTCAACTATGTCAGCTATAAATCTTGATTCATTCATAAATTTTTCTATTTCTATCACTCAGTCATTGGTATGCCTTCCTGCTCGATCTTCACTAGATCACGCAGTCATTACTACATTGTCTTGCTTGTTCTTTACTATTCAACTTGTTTGATACTATCACTCAACAATCTCTATTACTTGACCAATACTAATACTCATCCAACATTGTTCATCTTGGTAATGCTTAAGTTTCGTAATCTTCTACTTCAACTCCTTCATTGACCACGTAATACTAATACTTGGTCAAGCTTATCATTATGACTTGTTTCAACTCTTAGCTTTATCCAACTATCTTCTACACTTCATGTATCGATTTGAACAACACATTAGCTTGTCAAATACTAAATTATCAAGTGCCCATTGTAACCCCATCTTACTTACACATTTAAACTCAATCTTTCACTAGGCCATCTCATGATCTCTTCTTTTTAATTCATCTTCATCAATCAATAGATGTGGCATTCTACACTATTAGTGAATGTCTCTCCAGTTCATTTGAAAATATAATAATTGTTCCAATTAAGCTTTCAATAATTATGGATTTGACAATCTCCCTCTTTGGCATTGATGGCAACACCTTCAAGTTACCATGGAATCCAAAAATAACACAACACCTTAAGTGTTCAACTACAATACATTTCTCCATGTGTCTTCAATATGTAGATATTCATTAATATCCTTAGTTTCATTCTAATTCTCATCTAGTCAGCTTCAATGATGACAACAGTCTTCAATCTTCCATCACTATTTACAATCTTCATCATCTCCCTCTTTTATTATGTCTTCATTAAGAACAGTCTTCATCTCCTTATATGGTAACTACCTACAATATTTATTATCATCTCTCCCTCTCTTTTTCTTCATAACAATACTTTCATCTCCCTCTTTGACAATAATGCTAAAGGCATCTCAATCACCATAGCAAAATTGAGTACATTGTCATACATCTTCTTCATGTAGATATCAATAGTCTTGCTTGTAGATTTTCTCCCTCTCTCATCAGGTTCATCTTCAAGATCATCTCTTCACATAATTTCACACCTTTAGGTAGATCCTAAAGGGTGATCTTCTATATTAATGTGTATGATATTCTAATAATAACATTTGATGCAATTCCACAATTCCTCCTTAGTTAGAAACAGAGAGGGGAATGACCCCTAACTTGTCTCTGAAGTACTCATGTGATTCCTTAGTAAATATGTCATCTATTAGAATAATTTACTATTGCAACAAGAATATTTAGCTTTTGTTGTGGATTGAGAAATGCAGTTCTGATTCTTACTTGTCCAGGAAATCAGTATCTTTCCAAGAAAGAAAATGCCTCCACTAGTGTTTTTTCTATCATCAACATTTCCAGTCCAATTTGCATCAATATAAACTTTCATCTCAAATTTATCATTATTCTTATACCATAGGCCATGGTCTTTTGTTCCTTTCAAAGATCCCAGTATCCTTTTCATAGCCATCATGTGATTCTCTTTAGGATTAGCAAAAAATCTTGAAACTATTTCAGCTACTAATGCAATGTCAGATCTACTATGAACTACATACTACAATTTTTCGATCATTGACCTATAAAATGTCTAATTTAACCCTTTAGAGTTGTCATTCTTTGAAAGGTTATGTCCAATAACCATAGGTGTTCCAACTGGTCTTAAGTCTTCCATATCAAAAAAATTCAACGTCCCCTTGATGCATTTTGATTGTGTAATGTAGATACCTTTCTTCAACTAATATACTTGCAAGACAACAAAGAATTTGATCTCTCCAAACATAGAAATTTCAAACTCTCTCTTCATGTCATCAACAAATGATTTACACAATTCATCTTTTCTTCCAAATATAATGTCATCCACAAAAATTTCACCTAAAAATATCTTGCTCTTAGATACATTTTTCAAGTACGTATTATTGTTGTCATTTATTTTTGCAAAACTAATTTTCACCAAGTATGCATGAAATCTATTATACCATGCTCTAGGATCTTGTTTCAAACCTTACAAAGCTTTATGCAATTTGCATACCATGTTTTTCTACTAGGCTTAACAAAACCTCTAGGTTTCTCAATATAGACTTCCTCTTCAAGTATACCATTTAGAAATGTAGACTTCACATCCATTTGATAAAATTTGAAACCTTTGTAAGAAGTATATTCAAGAAAAGTCCTTACTCTTTCCAACCTTGCAACTGGAGAAAAAGGTTCTTTATATTCAATTCCTTCTTCTTGTGCATATTCTTTACAAACTAGTCTTGCCTTGTTCCTTGTGACTTTACCTTTCTCATTCATCTTGTTCCTAAATAACCATTTGTTCAATCACTTCAGGTTCTTCTTTTTGTATTTCTATCTATATCACAGGTACATCATTTTGATGGTCACCATTCTCTGACTCTTTCTCATCTGCTATAGCCTAACACTTAGTAGGTTGTTGTTGCTCAGTAGGGTCTTTCTTTTATGACTCAACAGTGTTCACATTTTGTATTTCTTCAGGTGGTTTTTTAGGTTTAGGAATGGTGTTAGGTTCTCATTCATAGACATATACAAAATTTATGCAGTCTTCATGTTCTTTCTTGCATTCCACATCACTCTTCTCTTCAAATTCATCAACTCTGACATTTGCACTTTCCACAACCTTGTTAGTGTAAGGATTAATAATCCAAGAATATGCCTTCATCACTTTTTGCATCAAGATTTTCATTCCTTGAATTTTTAAAAAAATATATATATATATTTCAAAAACTTTGAAATAATTTACATTATGTACATGTCCATATCATAGCTCAAAAGGTGTTTTGTTTGTACCTTTTGTTGAGATAATGGGTGTTGCACACATTGCATAATATTGTTATATTTTATTTTTTTATTTTATTATGTAATGTTGTGCCTAGATAGACATGCAACATGGAATATTTTTTATGAGTTGTATTGTAACATTGTGATAATATTTCATGTAATTATTTAATATTGGGGAAAAGAATTAAATGCCCAATAATAAATGTGGGGTCAGTGGGTTAGGTAGCACATGGTTTATGTAATACCACTTAGTGGTTTTGTGGGACTTGCTACTATATAAGCAGCCACAAGGGTAGTTGTTATTAAGAGTAAGTGTGAGAAGGGCAAGAGTCAAGCGGGACAAGGCTTGACAGGTTAGCTAAGGGAGCATTTGTGAAGGTTGGAAGCATGGCATGGGATGTGTGGATTCATGCTTGTTCACATAGTTTGCTCGGTTGCGGCTATGGCCATGAAGGCTTCCATGGTTGTATTGCAATAGTATTTTTTGCTGAATAATACATGGTGATGGATGCTTTTGGAGGTTGATTTTTTTCCCTCAGTGAGAGTTTCCCAGGGTATATCTTGTGTCACAATTTTGTGGGTATGTTGTCTATTCTCTTGCATGTGGATTTTAATTTCGTATTTATTTTAGATCTATTATGGATTATGTGGAAACGGTTATATTCTTTATTGCAAGTTTCCTTACAAGTGTTATCAGAGCTATGGTTTTATTATTGTAACCCTAGATTGAATCCATGAGAATGCATGAGAGGATAAAAGAAAAGGGCAAGATATATGAGTTGTTTATTGCAGATATAAGGATTTTGGGTTTGCTATTATGATGGGATGTTAAAAGATTTGGGCATGTGAAATTGTTGGACAAAAGGATTTTTTGGATGTTTCATTTAAAATGAGGGTTTTGGGAGGAGCTTGCAGAAATGACCTCCTGGGTAAAAATAGACCTCACCATTGGATTCGGGTCGACATTTCCATAAATTTTGATATATAATATGCCCTAGTTTGGCCATGTTCAGAGGAAATGAAAGAGTTATTTAATTTCAGCCCATGATGGTCGTCAAATTTAATCCTATCAAAAATTTTGTCACAAAAAAAAAAAAAAGGTGAAAAATCGGAATGAAAATGGTAAAAAGACTGTCTTAGTAAAATGGCCATAACTTTCTCTCAGAATATCAGATTTCAGAGTTCTTATAGGCATTGGAAAGCTAATTCAGAGTAGTACAACATGTTATAGGTTTGGTTCTATGATTTTGAAATTTTGGTAGGTTTTAAGAGCCCTGAAGACAGATGTTATTTATTTTAAACACGAATTAGGGCATAACTTGGGCATACGGAGTTAGATTTTGGACTTCGAGCAATCAACAGAAAGCTCTTGGAGAGCTCTACACATTAATTTAGATTTGGTGTAGGTTTGGCATGATTTATTTGGTGATATATTGATCTGAATAGTTTATAGATATATTTTAACTATGGTAACATTGAGTTTATGGCATTAGAGATTTAAGATTTGATGTCATTGTATACTCAGTTCATATTTCAAATTAGTCTCATGATGATATGGTTATTAGTGTTTGGCTTGAATATGTATGATGACTTATTGGATCTACAAGTTGTGCAATGTTGCAAGCAGTCTATACTTACAGGTTGCATTTATAGCTTGGTTATGGGTTATCTTTGCCCATTGATCTTTCATTATTGATGCATATTCATATTGGTGGCTTGGATTTGGCTTGTCTATGCCCTAAATCACATGATTTTGTGATTTTATCTTTATGTAGAAGGGATGAGATGTTGTTACTAGGTATAGTGATGGTGGAGGTACAGTGATGGTGGAGGATTCTCTTTCCTTTGTTGGTTGTGGAGAATTTGGGAGACTATTGGAGAATTGTTATGAGAGTTGTTCTTGGAGAATATCAATTTATGTATTGTGGATGTCCTTGATACTACATGGATTCACTTCTTTGAGATGTTGTGAGTGGATTGGTTATAGATTTGACATTATCTTTTGTAGTGGGGAGCTTCTTGGTATATATGTGGCAGGTATTGCTCTTGAGGCTTGTGATTGTAGGTTACAGATTGGATATGTTGATGATATGAGATTCACTTGGCATACCTTTGGAGGTATGGATAGTTGGATGGGTTTGGCACTTGTTGTGGGTGCTATTTCAGCTATGGATATATTTTGACAACTATGGATACATGTGAATTTTAATTCCGTATTTATTTTAGATCTATTATGGGTTATGTGAAAACAGTTATATTCTTTATTGCAAATTTCCTTACACCTTTCTTGACTTGTACTCAGTTCAGTGTGCAGACCGCAGTGCTAACAACTTCTCTCCAATACTTTGATGAAACATTTTTCTCCATCATCAATGTCCTTCCACAATCCATTATGGATCTATACCTTCTTTCAACTATACCATTTTGTGGTGCATTTCTAGGTGCAAACATATGCTTTTTGATTTCTCTATCATTGTTGAATATGTTAAACTTTCAAGATATGAACTCTCCACCTCCATCTGATCTCAAGAACTTTAGAATCTTACATGTTTCCTTCTCAAATCTAGCCAAATATCACTTAAACAGTTGAAAAGCATCAATTTTTTTCTTTAAGAAACACTACAGTCATCATTCTAGAGAAGTCATCAACAAATAAGATAAAGTGCTTATCTCTGGAATAGTTTTGCACTCCAATAGAACCACATAAATCAATATGAACTAATTCCAAAATATCAACAGAAGAAAAAAAAAATCTTGAAAATTGACTTAGTCATTTTTCCCAATTAACATTCTTTATACATCAACTTATTCAGTTTACTCAATGTTGGCAATCCTCTTACTCTTCTTTTCTTGTTGATCTCAACCAAATTATCAAAATTTACATGACAACCTCTTATGCCATAGCCAAATATCCTCATATTGTGCAAATAAGAATGTATCTTGAGATAGGTCTAGATAGAACAAATTACCTTTGATTTCTCTCGACTTCCAATTAGTTCACCAGTAGCATCATAGATCCTTGCCTTCTTGTTTAGAAATTCAACCCTGTAGCCAAAATTAATCAATTGTGCCACACTCAACAAGTCATATTTCATAACAATAACCCAATATGCATTATCACATCTAATCTTATCATTTAGAATAATTGATCCTCTACCTTTCAAATAACATGGTGCATCATTTGCAAACTTAACACTGTTACCATTGTAATGAATTAGCCTTTCAAACTTACTTGTATCACCAGTCATATGATGCAAACATCCACTGTCAATTATCCATTTGTCATTTTTGCTTATGTGTAATTAGAGAAGTATTTTCACATCTTTCATCTTTTTCAGAATCATATTTAATAGCAACATGCATAACTAATTCATCATTTTTTTCAATAACACTACTAGAACTTTCTTTAGCAATGTAACAAGATTTCTTACATTTGCCTTTGTAGTCTCAATTACCTATGTCATCTTTGTTGTCTCTCCTATCTTAGTACTTGTTGTCCTTCCTCTCATATTTATCCTCTCTATAAGGATACCTTGCAGCAATATGACCAACTTTATTGCAAGTGAAACAAATAATAGGAAGTTTACCTTTGTATTTACCTTTTCCTCTAGGTAGCCTCTTAGCCAATAATGCCTCAAGTTCATCAAGTTCTTCATCTGAGTCACTGTCAATATTCAGATGTTTTCTTTTATTCTCCTTTCTAGAACCATCAAGAGTCAATTTTTCTTTGAAATCACTTTTAAAATTATTATGGGAATAATTATCAAAATTAGCCAACTCAAAAGTTGTAAGTCTACCAACTAGACTATCCAATGTGAGATCATTATCAAGTGTGCACCTCAACTCTTGTATTGCAAACACTTTAATAGTATAAATAGGAAGTAAAGTTCTCAATACCTTATTGATCATCATTTCCTCAAATAATTCACCTCTAGAATTTTCGATAGCATTCGCCACTTCTTTAATTTTCCCAACATATTATGTTATATTCTCACCATGATTCGTTCTCATGTCATCAAAGTTTCCTCTTAGACTTTTTGCCTTAGCTCTCATCACATTTGTTTCACTTCCATGAATTAGTGCTAGCTTATCCCATACTTGATTTGCATTTGTACATTCTTTAACTTCATCAAGTTCATAATAGCTAAGAGAAGATGCAAGTTCAATCATCATTTGGTTATGCTCATGGTTCTCTTTCATTTTCTCAACAATCATAGGTTTGGGAAATTAAATATATTCATTTTCAAGATAGTAAAGTACAGAATCTCTAATACGTAATAGATGTAATTTCATTATCCTTTTCCATGTTGAAATTTTCTCCTTGCTTAGCTTGGGTAACTCTCTTTTGTACATCTTGGTATTTAGCTTTAAGTCCTTCAAACTTTCACACAAGAACCAAGAGCTCTGATACCAATTATTAAAATATTTGGAATAACTAAGAGGGGAGGTGAATCAGTTATCCCTAGGTCCATATGTACAAATTAAACACTTTAAAACTTCATAAAAATTAACCCAATAACTGATTGAATAAACTATTTACAATAATCCAAATTATTCATTATATTTTAGCTCTCTATTCTATATGTGCCAAATTGTAGAAACTTATCATAGTCAACAATAAGTTCTTAAACTTAAAGAGAGTAAGTAGCATAAAAAAAAAGAACATCCACACAATGTTTCACACTAGTATTTAACATGGAAACCCAATTTGGGAAAAACCACCTATAACATGCTACCACTTTTTTACTCTTTTGAAGTGAACTTTGTTAGGAGCCAACCTTATTAAAGGTTAAAATATACTATTAGGTGTAACCCTAGTAAAGGATTTAATCATCATGTTAGGAGTGGCCTTGTTAGAGGACTTAACAACATTCCATTAGAATGTCACCATGGATTAAAGGATTTACAAATGATTGTTAAATCAACCTTATCAAAAAGGATTTTACAACTTCCACAATGGTTAGAAAGTAATAGTGAAACTGTGATCTGATAAACTACAACTCACTTTGCAAATTCATATCTCTATTTGGCTCAACTTTGGTTCATTGACTGGACTCCATCATTCTCATCATCTTAGATCTACTTGGCAACTATTACCTTACAAACTTTGTACAACTCCTTACAAGTATGTTTTCCACTTGTCATTGCTACTTTCTAGTCCAACAACTAAAAAATATACTAGATACCTCCTTTAATAAGTAGCTTTGATCTTTTCTTTTCTTTTTATTAGACTGCAAGAATCGGGTGTAGTACGGCCCCCCCTATAAACTGCAGTGCGTCGGGTAAACTTTTTAACGTGACTGGTAGCACTGGCGCGACACGCCCATCGGTACCATGGGGACGGGGGAGACTAGAACCCGTGACCAACCCCTTGCAAAAGGGAACATTTAGCTAACCGAGCTAGGGCCCCCGCCCCAAGTAGCTTTGATCTTTTACCACTTAATCACAATCGTAGATCTTAGGGTTTACAATCATATCCAAATTATTCAATGAATCTTCCCATCTTCTTATTCTTTTTCTCTTCTCAACACTTCTAGAAATATCTCCTCAAATCTTATCCTTTGATCGCTCAAATAATCCTTTCCTTGCATGAAATAATACAACTTATTAATCTTTATCATCAACACACTTTTCTTAGTCCAAGATTTCAACTTCTTCAGCTACAAATCTTGATTCTTTCATAAATTTTTCTTTTGATGTCACTTGCTCATCACTATGCCTTCATGCTCGATCTTTACTAGATCACTTGGTCATTACTACATTATCTTGCTCGGTCTTCACTATTCAACTTGGTCGATACTATCACTTGACAATGTCTATCACTTAGCCAATACTAATACTTAGCCAATATTATTTTGCTCAACAATGCTTAAGTTCCTTAATATTTTGCTTCAACTTCTTCATTAACCATGCAACTCTGATCCTTGGTCAAGCTTATCATTATGACTTGTTCCAACTCTTAGCTTCATACAACTAGCTTCTGCACTTCATGTATTGATTTGAACAACATATTATCTTGTCAAGTACTAACTTATTAAGTGTCCATTGTGATTTTGTCTTACTTATACATCTAAACTCAACCTTTCACTAGGTCATCTCATGATCTCTTGTAGTGCCCACACATAGTTTACTTTTCCATTATATTTACCAAACTATGTTTATGCCTATTTCATGGATGTGTTAGTTTCAAGGATATTATTACATAACTTGGACTAGAGATATATCAACAATGATTACTTAGTTGACTATATTCTATGTGTTGTTTAATGATTATGGTTACTGGTGCATCAATGATGCTTTAATGATTTATAGTTAATAAATGTGATTTATTTCATAGTAATGTCAGATGATGCTTTAATGATGATTACTTCATATTCATAATGATGCATTATTTTATCTGAGTATTTTATATTTGACTTATAATTATTATGGTACTTACCCCATACTTGCATGTTATGGTGTGTGCGCCTATTTTATCTTTTTGTTTGCCGTGTTTGATGTGGTTAAGAGAGGGAGTCATAGTCACCTACTAGTTGGGATCTACACGATGTACCACTCCTATCATTGGTTGTTTATTTTAGATAAATTTATATACATGTACATGCTCATCTTTTATACAGAATGTAGGTACCAAGCATCGACTTCCTTAAATTGTCAAGATGAGTGTGCTCTATCACAATACTCAATGGTAAGAATGGGGAGATAATGTGCAGGTCTAATCCCAGCCATAGCCTAAATACTTGTCTTGCAAGGAAGACTCGTAACTGACTTTTCACCCTTTTTAAAACCCATGAGTTTATCTTTTTCTGTGTTATTTGATTTTGAGTTTTGGTCTATTTTAGTAATGTTGCTTTTATGTGGATTTCGCTATATGATTTATTTGATAAATAATTTAACTATAGTATTTGAGTTAATCATATAATTAAATAGTATTTGATTAAAAAGAAAATATTAAAGCATGAGAATATTTAATTATTAATAAAAACTAATTAAATATGTGCTTTAATTTAGAAGTTTTAATTTAAAAGTCTAAATTTAGAAAATTGGTTTAAGAGAAATTAGAATATGATGATATTTAATTAATTATAAATTAATTAAATATGTACTTCAGTTTAAAAGATTTAATTTAAAAGTCTAATTTGAGAAGTTGGACAAAAAGGTAATTAAAATATTAAAATTATTAGATTTAATATTAATTTATTATAATTATTTATTTAATAATAATTTAATTAGAGTTGTATTTAAACAATGAGCTTTGATTATTATTAATGTAAATAATAAACTATGCTTTAATTAGTGCTTGCACTAATTAATAAATTGAAGGAAAATAAAATATAAAAGAATGAAATTTAAAGATGGAGTTATAGTTCTAATCGTGGCATAGTTATATTTATTTAATTTAAAGATAATTATTTAAGAGTTTTATTTTAATAATAAACTCTAAATAATGTTATTAATTAAATTAATAAATATATTATTAAAATTGCGTCAAAAATTAATTAAAGAGAGAAAGCTAATTATTTAAATTAAGATATTTTGTAATTAAATATCTAAAAGAGTTGTGCATGAAAATGTAAAAAGCTAATAAAATAATAGACATGAGTTCCCTCTCATGATTGCACAATCAGAGCCCTAATTTAGGGGAGAACTTTTTATCAGAGATCTAGAGCTCATTTTGCAATTACATGGATTTTAGGAGCGAAAATTCATAATTGGATCAAAAGAACTGTTGAAACTTTCAGAGGGTTTGGATTTGGATGTGTTCACATATTGCCTCAAACTTTAGCTGTGGTTTTGAAGTAGGGTTTGAAAACTCATTGTAGGATTTTATTGAAAGATATGTCTACTTTGTGTCTTCATGGTTGCTTATATTATGCTTATTAATTTATTGTATTATTTTTGGATGAAGAATTATGTTGTAGATTTTGAAATGGAAAACTTATTAATGAAGATAACTTGACTGCGAAAAAATTGTAGAAAATTATTTATATTCTTTTAAACCCCTTTAGATAATATAGGAAATATTTGATTATGGAAATTTAGAAGAAAATAATAAATTGAATAGTTAGGGTTTCAAATGTAAATTTGTCATTAGAGCCATGAGATTATCATGAATTTTCTAAATATAGATAAATGTTATTCTTATATCTACAATAATTTAACTGCAAAATTTATTGGAAAAAGGAAAAAAAATTAATTTAGAAGACAACATGTTTTAACTAAACTTATGCATGTATGTGAAAACAAATATACTAAAAATAGAAAGCTAAGTATAGTATGGTTACATGCATGTGAAAATAATTATACTAAAAATAAAAAGCTAAGTATAGTAGGATTGCATGCATGTGAAAATAATTATGCTAAAAATAGAAAGCTAAGTATAGTAGTGTTGCATGTGAAAACAAACATGCTAAAAATAGAAAACTAAGTATAGTATGGTTGCATGATTTGAGAGATCAAAGACATGCGAAAATACTAATTGCATGTTTATTTTTATTTTATAAAAATATATTTTAATTTTCAGATTTATTTATTTTAAAAATATAGTAATAATTTATTTATTTCTAAAATTAAATAAATATTATTCATTTAGTTATATAAAGTGAATGTTAGTATTAGTGATTATTTAAGTCTAATTAAACTCTTAGTTGTGTATAAATGATTTTATAATTATTAATGCAATAAGGAAGTTAATAAATAAATATTTATAATTTTATTATATTTTAAGAGAAGTTGTGGTAGAGTTCACTTTGTAATCATTTAGTTAATAATTATTTGACTTTATGAGAGAAATTATAAATAATTAAATTAAATTTATAATTTTACCTCTATTTGTGTTATGAATTAAAGGAAAATTAAATGTTAAAACTAGACTAAAATAGAAGTCAAATTAATATTTTAGAAATGAAATTGATACTAGTATTTAATATAATAATATACATTTATGTTATTAATTAAACCATTTATGATTTAAGATTATTTAAATTAATAACATTATAATATTGCATGATATTTTATATACAAAGAGATTGGATATTTAAATGCTTATTGATTTAAATAAGTATATTAGCATAACAATTTATATTAACAATATATTCTTACTTTATTTCTAAAAACATCCTTATAATCCAAACTAAATAAGAAAAATTGATGAAATTAAATCATTTGGCTAAAAACTATATGTTTTCTAATATTCTATTTATAGTCTTGTGATGTTTATTTTCTTGATGGTTTTTCTTTGTGGGTTATTTAGTTGGCCAAGTTAGGATGTGAATTAAAGGAGTTTTTGAGATTTCTTTTATGATTATTTGACGAGATGCCATGATAAACTTTATGATTTGAATTGAGATTTATGTTTTACGAGGTTTGTGCTATTAAGCATTTATGAGAACTTGGGTTTTGAGAACCAATGTAGTAATTAATATTTTGGGGAAACACACTAAAAAGATAAGTTAGACATATTTTCCCTGCCCATGCCTTGAGTGCTTGTATCGACTAAAGATGGGAATGGGATGATAGTATGATTGGTTTGCCTCATCTTCTTGAGAGGCCTTTCTAGTTTCACATGTGTCATGTTGAGGGTTTGGGGTTTAGAGTAACCAATCTAGGGTAACTTAATGCTTGGGGGTTATAGATCTATTGAGAGATCAGTTCAAGGTAACTTAAGTAGTTTGACCAAGTGATGACACTCCCTAGAATGTATCCTGAGTCTCCTTCTTAGTTTTTTTTTGTATTTGCCTCTCGTGGTGTTGTTATTGGTGGTGTACTTGTTGTTGGATGTATTTAATGTGGTTATTTACTTTCATTGATGGTGATTGGTGATTTATGGTTGATGTACTATTGGCATGTGGCTTTTGTCTTGAGGTGGACATCTTTTGTTGATTTTATCTTATGATTTTGGTGATTTGATCTATTCTTGGTTTATGAATTATGTTTTGTTATGCGGTGTTGGTATTGGTTTGAGTGTTCTTTCTTTTGGAGTATCTTATCTTCTTGAGTAGTATGTGTTACCTTTGAGGTAGTTTTGGCTATTAGGATTCCTTGCCTAGAATTATTTTATGATTTGATTATTTGTGTGTAGATCGTACATTATCTCTCCTACACGGTGGGAGTGGGAGCTTGGTTAGGTGATCATGCAGTCAGGAGGTAGTGTATTCTTACCATTTGAGTCCCCCTCAAATTGGCAAATATTATATGCTTCTTGATACAGTGGTACCATTATCATTCTTCCTCTTATCTCGAAGACTTCTATTCATTTAATGTATCTATGTATCATGTGTTTTGAGATCCTACGGGATATTGTATCGTATATTGATGTACTTGTATCTATTTTCACATACACTATGACATGTGTAGTGGATGTTATTCATTAGATGTGCTTTCATATTATTAGTTGTACTTCTACATTTGCTTATATGACTATGTATGTCTTTATTCATTTCATGATTATGGACAATGTAATTGAGACTTAAACGTATTAATAAAGCTTTCTTAAATGTGACTCAACTTAAAGAAACCCTTGAGGAATTGAAATTGTACTTGTAATTACTTATGTGTATTTGATGTTATGTATATATTGCTTCTGCATTATTATTATTTTGATGTTGTTTAAACTTTTAAAAAAATTGTTTACTAAACTTTGTAACATATTAGGTTTATTTCTTTTGGGTTCCTGAGCAGGGCATTACATCTCTTCTATTCAAATCTTCTTCATCAATCAATCGATGTGGTACTCTACACTGTTAGTGAATGTCTCTCTAGTAGGTTTGACTTCAATGACAATATAACAACTATTCCAATTAAGCTTTCATCAATTGTTGATCCAACATAGACATGTTTATCACATTAGCATTATCATGTCAACATTTTTCAACATGTTTTTGTAAGGTACAAATGACAATGATTATGAGAATTAGCAACATACTGCCTTTAAATAAGATCATATTGTCTTCAAGATGGATCAAATCAAATAAAGAATGGAGGGAAACTCCATGAATAACATCCTCTTCATGAGGAAGAAATGGAGGGAAACTCCATATAAATATCAACTTTCAAAGTGTAACAAATAGATCAAAATAGAAGGAAACTCCATATAAATATCATCTTTCAAAGTGGAACAAATAGAATCAAATGGAGGGAAACTCCATATAAATATCATCTTTCAAACTAGAACAAATAGATACAAATGGAAGGAAACTCCATATAAATATCATCCTTTCAAAGTGGAACAAATAAAACCAAATGGAGGGAAAATCCATATAAAATAAGTACACACCATTTTAAGATGGAGGGATACTCCACAGGCTAGATAAAGTAACTATGATTCAATTATAATTGATGGGTCTTTCATAATATGAATCAACTATAACTAAGGGACTATGATAGTTAACCTTGAAAAAATTGGCTCCATATGCAACTTACACCAAAATCCACGAAACATTATATAAATCAATGGTATAAACCATAAAGTGACAACATGGGCATAAATAGATACTATAAAAGCATAAAACAGCAACTATGTGCAAATCAATGGAGCATAGTAAAATTGAAGGTAATTCTGTAAGATAATTCATAATCCTGAATAATTTGAGATAAATGTAGAGATAATTGGAAGAGAAATGAACAATATAAAAGTATGGATATCAGGTAGAAACCCCATTAAGGGTGAGCATAGGCACTTAATTTATTTTAAACACATTTATTTTCTAAAGGAATATACCAATTTACTAATCATCATATTCACAATAAATTATATATCTATCTAGGAATATATGTGTGCACCCATATATACTTGAATAAAAATACCCTTAAAAGAATAGATGTATACTTAAATAATAACTCACAATGCTTGAAATAGATATGGTTTAACATTAGCAATGATTCTATGGACCACATACCTTGATGCTTGATAAGGATATAATCTCAAAAAAAAAAAACATGAATTTGTAGATGATGGATCTAGAAAAGATTGCCCCCTTTTCACATACCTTTGCTTTTAGGAGTTTCAAGCATTTTTATAAACTATGGTGACATTATTAAGAGACTTGAAATGAACCCCCTCTTCAGAAAAGGTTGATTAAAGAACAATAAATGTACTCCAACTTATGGAAAATCATATGAAATATAAATATGTGTGTATTATCATATATTTTTTGCACAAACCAATGATCCTCTAAATGTAACAGAGGTTTTACTTAATATAGAGATTGACTGCATATTAAATAGAATTTGCTTGTTTGAAAAATAAAACCTATTATAAACTATTGCATTCATTTAAATTTTCAAGAAGAATAAGTTTTTAAAAATATAGAAATATTTAATTAGATCTTAAAAAACATAACATAATGGAATTCTAATAAACAAAAATTTTAATGAAAAATATTTCCAATTATTTTGAAAACAAAAAACAAAATTAACAAGAAAAATCTCTTCCTTCAAAAAAACAATAATTAAATCTCCAAATTGAACTTTGAATAATTAAATTAAAGAAACTTTTTTTTGATAGGTAATCAACCAAAGTCTAAACTATTTATCATTCATTTATTATTATTATTAAGATTAATTATTATTATGTATTAATCTTGAGTAGATTTAATTATTTATCATTCATTTATTATTATTGTTATTATTAAGATTAATTATTATGATGTGTTAATCAAGTGAGTAGATTTGAACCCAAGACCTCTCTAATAAGAGGTTCACACTTTACTAATGTTTTGTAAGATTTTGCCTGATTAAATTTAAAACTTGATAAAATTACAATTTATTTAATGATAAAAACAAAATTCTAATGAGATCTCTTTAAAAAAAGTTAAACAAGGCTTATTTTAAAAATCGAGATGACTTTTATTTTTGTAAACTTTATATGTAGGAGCAAGGAAAAAAAAAGTTTGACACTCTAGAATATATCCATGATTTTATTGCATTAAAAATATTAAAAATATTGATTAAGCTTCCTTTATAAATGGAGAAATAATGTTGATTAAAAGTAGAAGATAAAAAGTGGATCTGTTTAAAGATAGAAAGTTGTGACCATAAAAACTAAATGTAAAGAGAGAAGAGCATAGGAACTGGACATAGATGTTAAAACATAAATAATGATAGTGCCATGCAGAAATATAATGATTTGAGGTGAGCCAATTATATATATATATATATATATATATATATATATATATATATATATATAAACTTAATTCAAAAGTAGATAATGAATGGGGCGAATAGACTGAGAGAGCTAAATTAAAACTAAGGAAAAAGATTTTTAAAAATATATATTAATAGGCAGTAATCAAACACAAATAGGAAGGAGAAATAATATCTACAAAGAAATAATAATAGTTAAATGAGCTAGTCCCATGTTCCCTCACATCTTTGAACTAAAAACTATCTCAGAATCGTATTAAAAAGTCAAAACATTCATGCACTTTCTTCCATCCATTCATTAAATTATATTAATACATAATATACTATCAACAACTTTAAAATATGAGGATTTAACAATTCACAACCCGCTCTACAACTCTGCTATCCATTGCCACCCGTTTTCAAATTTTGAATTCGTTCATGGTGGGCCCTAGGCCTCTGGACCCTCCACCCTACCCTGATCTGCAGATAGTGTTAACCTTGCACAAGGATTTGGAGGTCACGACAGATAGGGGTGGGGCCATGGAGGTGGGGAGGAAGACTTTATCTGGCCCTACTCTCTTGGGAAATGGTGATCCTGCTGGTAGTTCAGTGGAAGGTAGACAGAAGATGACAGGTGGGACCCTTGGAGGTTGGAAGAATGCACTAGTGGGTTCACATGTGGCTAGTGTTTCAATGGAGGATCCCAAGATTGCTCATACTGCTAATCGGCCAGTAATCTCCCTCTCGGATACTTTGGTGGACAACGTTACCTCTGGCCTCAAACTACGTGTAGTGGTCAGATTTGTTGCCTTCAAACCCATGATCAAGATGGTTCGTAAGTGGGTGAGCCAAAAATGGAAGATAAAGGGTAGTGTTAGTATTTTTCCAATGCTAAATAGTCTTTTCTATTTTAAATTCACTGCGGAGGAGGATATCAATTTGATACTCTCAAGAACTTGGTATTATGGAAAGCATTGTCTTGCTTTAACAAGGTGGCACTTAGGCTTTGATGCTAGCGTAGAGTTAATAAGCTAGCTCCAGTCTGGGTAAGAATACCTGGACTACCCCTTGAATTCTGGGATGAGAAGATCCTAAGGTGGATAGGGAATTCCTTTGGTCACTTTGTTACTACGGACAAGGTGATAATGCAAAAATCACGATTGGTGTATGCCAAATTTTGTGTGAATGTGACATTGAATTGGGCTCTCCTGACTGTGGTCACTCTAAAACCTAAATGGGGAGAGATATATCAACCCATAGAATATGAGAATGCAGGACTTTTCTATCAGAAGTGTTGACAATTTGGATATCTTATAGTTGACTGTAAGGCCCAATTGCAGAAGGATAAACAAAAAGAAGGATCCCCAAGAATTGTAAAAGAAGCTATTGGGGAACCCTCAAAAGCTCCAAGATTGGAGGAGGTGATTTCTAACACATAAAATATGGAGCTTAACATGATTTAGGATACCCCTATCAAAGGATGTAGCGGACAAAGTGAACCTGAAGTGGGGGAAGCTTTAGAAAAATAAGAAGAAAATGGAAGAGTATCCATTTAGACGTGAGATAGAGGAATTAATAAGTTCACCCTTGGGGGAATTTAAGGAAGGAGAAATGATGGAGGAAGGTGAAATAGTGGCACACCACTCCCTTCCTAGTTCACCAACATGTTTGAGAGGTAAGGGCTTACAGGAACATATGGCTGCAGACTGTGCTACCCAGGAGCGGGTATACACCCCTCTAAGAATGATAAAAGCCTCTCCAACAAAGATAGTAGCAAAAGTGATGGCAAGTCTAGAGAAATCTGAAAAGGAATTGAGCCCCACTTCACCACAAGAGGGTGATAATGGGGAATGGGAAGTTTAGAAAAGGAAGAGAAGGGAGGGGGGGAACCAAATGTAGGAACATGTGGGATAGTTGGAAGACCAACTAGCAGAGCAACCAGGACAAAAAAAGAAGCAAGGGATGTGGCCAGTGGTAAGCAGCTTACACTAGAGACTATAACAATAGGTAAGAAGTGAAATTCCTCTCTTGGAATCTAAGGGGGCTAAATAACCCCTAGAAGAAATATGCTCTAAAATAATGTATATTTTAGGAAAAGGTTGATTGTGCTAATTCAGGAAACAAAAATGTCTAGTGCAAATTTTGATAGAATAGTTAGTCATGTTTCGCCTGGGGCTGCCTTCATGCATATGGATGTTGATGGAGCCTCAAGGGGTATTGCCACCATGTGGAACCTATGTTCTATGATGGGGGTTGAGATATGGAGGGACATAAATTTTATAATAACTGAGTTCCAAACTAGTAACAAAAAATGGGGGCTTATTAATATATATGCTTCTAATAATAAGGTAGGGAGGAAGGAAACTTATAGTAAGCTGGAAAGGACTATAAAAACTATAAAGGATAAACAATTAATGTGTATGGGAGATTTTAATACCCCCTCTATCACTCAGAGAACTTAGGTGGAAATAGATACTGCCCTAAAAGATTGCAAGATCTTCATGATTTTATGGGAAGAATGGATTTAATTGATGCTGAGTTGAGTGGGAACCCATCTACTTGGACTAATAATAGAAAAGGAAATGATTTCATTCAAGTAAAGTTGGATAGGCTGATGGTGATAGGGAACTGGAACCAATTAAGTAACTCCCTTTTGGAGAACCTCATAAGAACTGATTCTGACCATTCCCCTTTAATCTTTCATTAGGAGTATGGTTTAAAAGGAGGACCAAAACCTTTCAGGTATGAAATAATGTAGCAATCCCACCTAGAATTCAAAGATAGAATCCAAGAATGGTGGATTATAAGGATAGATGGTACTACTATGTATAGACTAACTCAAAAGTTAGATAATATAAGGAGAAACATTAAGGGCTGGGCTAAGAGTTCCTTTGAAGATTTGTTCAAAATCAAAGGACAAGTGGAGGAAAAACTTAAAAGGTTGCAAGGAGAGATTGATGAGGGTAATAATCTAGAAAATACTATTCAGGAAGAGGAAGAGTATAGAAAAAAATGGAAGGACATCATTTTGAGGGAGGAAATTTTTTGGAAACAAAAATTGAGGGTTCAATGGTTAACTGAGGGAGATAGGAACACTACCTTTTTCCATAGATCAGCTTCCAATCATAAAAGAAGGAACACAATCAACAGGTTGGAAGGAGAGGGGGGAAGAGAATATAAGGACCAAGAGGAGATGGGAAGGCATGCAATCAAATATTTTAGCAAGGCTTTTAATAAGGATAATAGTATAGGAAATCAAGTTATCAGAAGAAGTTTGATAAATACGATCCCATAGGTGCTTGGAGAAGTGGAAAATAATAGCATTCTATGAAACATCACAAAGGAGGAAGTGAAGAGTATTGTGTTTTCTATGAAAGATTACAAGGCCCCATGACCTGATGGTTTCCCCCCAATGATTTTCTAGCAATTTTGGGAGGTCATTAAATGTGAGTTGGTTTGGGCTACAGACATTTCTTTAAAATGGGGAAGATGCTAAAAAGGATAAATAAGAATTTTATTGCTTTGGTCCCTAAGACTTCGACACCCATAAGTCTCATGGATTTTAGGCCTATAAGCCTTTGTAACATAGTGTATAAGAGTTTTGCAAAATTTTTGGTCAATAGGATAAAGCCCTTTCTAGAGAGCATCATAGAAACACCACAAAAGGGGTTCATGCTAGGAAGACAAACTATGGATGCAACAATAACTACTCACAATAACTACTCATGAGATCATACATTCAATGGAAAGAAATAAAAGACCTGGAATGGCCGTCAAGTTGGATATCTCTAAGGCAAATAATAAGGTAAAGTAGGGCTTACTTTATGATGTGCTTGAAAGAGTGGGGTTTAATGGCAAAGTAATAAACCTTATTAGGATGATGGTGGGTATGGTCCAGTATTCAATACTTCTAAATGGCTCTCCTTGGGGAAATTTTTAAGTGGAGAGAGGACTTAGACAAGGAGACCCGCTATCTCCCTACCTCTTTGTTATGGTAGTAGAAGTATTGGGGAGATCATTTTCTAAATTGGTTAATATAGGATGTGTTAAAGGGATTAAACCTACTATTGTTGCTGATACTGAAGTGTTACAACAATTTGTAGATGACACATTTCTTTTTGGAGAATCCTCTATTATGGAAGTTGAGGCATGGAAGAGTATTCTCTATAATTATGAAGACAGTTCGGGTTAGCAAATAAACTACTCTAAAAGTAAGATTTATTTTTTTAACACTAATGCTATTATGCAAATGAATATTAGGAACATTTTAGGCTGTCAATCATCCAACCTCCCAGATACTTATCTTGGTCTACAAATAACCACTAAGGAGGTGACCAATGACTTCTGGAATACTGTTGTTGAAAGAATCCAAAAGAAGCTGGCAGGATAGAAAGGGAAAATTCTAAGTAATGCTAGTAAATTACAACTACTCTTTGTGGCTCTCTAGGGTATTCCAATCTACTTTCTGTCCCTTTTAAAAATTACCCAAAACATGGTGGACAAAATTGAGAGAATACAAAGTAATTTCCTTTGGTCATGAATGAAGGAAAAGAAAAAATTGAGTCTGGTCAACTGGGAGGATGTATGCAAACCAAAGGAGAGGGGGGGATTGGGAGTGAGAAGACTCCGTGATCTGAATAAATCTCTCCTTGCAGAGATTGGATGGAGACTGGGAGAAGACAATACAAATTGGAGCAATATCATGAAAGCTAAATATCTATCAAACTCCCTATTCACTCAGAATATCTTTAACAATGATCTCCTAGGAGGCTCCAAAATATGGATGAATATTGTTAAGAGCAGAGGCATATTGAGAGAAGGGGCAAGGTGGATAATGGGGAACGGGCATAGCATCAAATTCTAGGAGGATAATTAGATGGGGGGAAACCACTGGTTTATAGAAAATTTAAAAGACTAATGGAGAAATTGAAGGAGGAAATGGGAATAAAGGTGGAGGATTATATTGACCAAGAGAGGAAGTGGAAGAAACTGCAAAAGGATATGTATTCCTAGGAGGATATTCAACTTCTTATTGAGCTGGAAAAGTTACTGGGAGCACAAAGACTCCCTATTCTAATCCAAGAGGATAAAGTGGTATGGGATTTAACCTCTAGTGGCAATTTTATAGTCAAACTGGCTTACAAACATCTCTTAAGCAAGGACCTCTACCCCCCAATATGGCATAAATTTTGGATTGGTAATCTCCTCCCCAAAATCTTTTTTTTTTGGTGGACTGTTCAACATGGTAAAATACTAAACTGGACAATCTGAAAAGAAGGGGCTTTTTTATCACAAATAGACGTTATCTCTGCAAAGAAAAAGAGGAGAATATCTCTCACCTATTCCTTGAATGTCTGTATACTTTAAAGATCTGGGCACTAGTGTGGGAGAAATTTGGATTGTGTTGGGTGTTGAAGGATAACTTAAGTCAATTTGTGGAAAATTGGAACTATCCCTTCTATCACCCTAAGTTGGTATTTTTGTGGAGAATTGTTCCACCATATATGGAAAGAAAGAAACAATAGAATCTTTCGAGAGGAGGAAAAACCTGAGGAGGTAGTCACGAGAATCATGGAGAAATTGCTGAAGGAAAATATAAGGATTGCTAAATGTAAGACATCAAAGGAAGAACTAGGCAAGAAAGAATGTCAAATAGTAGAAAAATGGGGTATTCAAGGGGATTTTTACCATTTTGATAACTCTAAAGTGTTAAAGAGATAGCAAACAAGATGGAAACTACCAACTCTAACATAGCTTAAGCTAAATTTTGATGGTGTTGCAAAAGGGGCATAGGAGCAGCAAGTGGAGTGTTGAGGAATGGAAATGGTGATGTGTCGTTAGTCTATTCTAGGAAGGTTGGGGGAGGAAGTAATAATTTGGCTGAAGCGATGGCTCTGCTTTGAGGTTTTCAATTGATTAGTGAAATGCAAGTAAAGGAAATAACTATAGAAGATGACTCCAAATTAATTATTGATTTGGTGAAGGGAGTTTCCCAGCTAGGCTAGAATATCCATAATATCATCACAAATATTAGACACATTTTAGAAGGGATGGAGAAAGTCTAGTTGCAACACATATACATAAAAGGAAATATGGTGGTGAATGTTGTTGTCGCCATGGGGTTTGAATTAAAGGCAATGTTGTGTTGGAGAAGCATGGAAGGCCTAAAGGAGGAAATTAAGGGCTTGATATGCAAGAAAAGAGGGGGGAGCAAAAGTTAAATATGGCTACGAAATAAAGGTCAATGCCAATTTTGGCAGTATCATATCTAGGAAGGCAAAATTTTCTAAATTCAATAAAAAATTTAAGGGAAAGATGAGGAGACATTATCATACAAATTAGATAATGAATGGATGTAAATTAAGGTGTGAGTTATTTAACGATTATGGTAACATAATGCAAAATTTAAAATATTTCCTTTTTCAAAGTACGAAAAATATCATTACTGAGGTTGTCAGAGATTTCAGGGATGTTAAAATAATGATGCTAAGTACACATGAATCCCATAATGAAATTGAATGGGATTTTGAAGCACACCAAAAATTGGCTTGTAAAGTT
Organism: Cupressus sempervirens; assembly: GCA_028749045.1. Taxonomy (NCBI): domain Eukaryota; kingdom Viridiplantae; phylum Streptophyta; class Pinopsida; order Cupressales; family Cupressaceae; genus Cupressus; species Cupressus sempervirens. Next base: position 296,437,186 of record CM053783.1, on the reverse strand, counting down.
ATTTGTTTCATTGTTGTGTTGTTGGGGGTTAACATTGTTCATAGAAAGCTTGATGACAAGGAGGTTTAGATGCGAACTACTAAGGTGGGAGAATCAAAAATTAGTGGGGAAGAAATGGGTGGAGATTTGAATAGAGTGGATCCCGCAAAGATTGAAAAATTTAAAGACAGTATGGCTACCTGGTTCCTGTTAAAGGAGGGGGGATTTCTTCCTTATATGTAGGTGATGGCGGGGTATGACAAAAATCGTGCTCTCTAGTTTGTGAACAGGTGGAATGATCATAAGGTTACCATAAATGGCATTACATTCCAAGTTAATGAGGATGTAATTGCAATAGCCATTGGGCTGTCCATGAAAGGGAAAAAATGCAAGCAGGTTACGACAAAGGCGGATGAGGTCAGTATGAGTAGTTTTTTGTAGAAGATGAAGAACCTGTGTGCTATATGGGAGGATTTAGGAGGGATAAGCTACCAGCTCCTTGGGAGGATGTCTTTTTGGTGATTATGAAATACCTTACACTCGAAGGTAGGTTTGGAGTTTATTATTACTATCACTTTCCCCTCTTGAACCATTTTAGAAACAGAGATTTCATTTCTATTCCATTTTTTCTATTACATTCTCTGGAGGATATGGTTAGTGAAGTTAGGGAGAAGAGGAGTAAGGGGCACAATTTCACCATTATCCACCAGGGCCTGATCTTTAGGCTTTACCAAATTCATCTTTCTATTTGCCCCATAGGGTTGTTGTGGTTGAAAACTAGCACCACCATTAGAATTCCCCTCCAAGTACTAGCACTAGAACCAAAATGCACACCTAGCACCCTTCCCCTAGTAGAGATAATAAGAAAAAGAAAAACCTAGAATTGGTTATTGAACAAAAGGGTTGTAAAAAGATCAAGGTTGAAAAATCAGTGGAGGTGGAAGTTGAGGATTCGGAAGAGGAGGGAGGAGGAAAGGGTAGGAGAAGGTCGAGAAGGCTTGCAAAAACCTAGGCAAGGTATAAGAAAAAGTCTAATAGATTTAGGGTTGAAGAGGTGGAAGAGGAGAGCTCTAAGAACAATGAAAGGGAGTTGGAGGAGGAGAAACATTTTGACTCCAAGAGAGAAAAATGGAAAGAGGAGAAAGAAAAAAGTGAGAATTATGTTGATAATACCCATATTTTTGCTGACAATACCCAGGTGTCTATTGGTAATGCAATCACAATTGAGATTACTCATGTGTCAGCTAGCATTACCCTACAACCTATTGCCTTCTATGAGGATAATAGAAAAGTGGATACCTCCCCTATCACCATTTCCTCTCTGGTTAAGGAAAAATCCAATGTTTTTACTAACCTGCAGGTTTTGCCGGATGACAACCTAGTGGCAAAAACTAATGAGGGGGATAGGAAGGTTGAAAAAGAAAGCAAGGTGGAGGAGGAGGAACGAAAGGAAATGACTACACAGCTAGATCAAAGAGTCAAAATCTTAGAGGAGGGGTTCTACTCCTTCTCTAAATTTGCACTAAAGGTCACTCATGATGCTGCTACTACCCTCCAATTGCTAGCATAGGAGAAGGATGAAACAAGGATGGACATGGAGGATAACAAGCTCCTCTATAAGTTTCTAGCTGATGATTGGGCTCAGGTTCTACTGGCTATGAAAGGAAAGGAAAAGGATGAGAAATAAGATGGTAGTTCTGGGGGATCTTTTGATGCTGGTTGTATTTTGTTTTTTTGCTGCTACTTGGTTTGTTGGTCTACAATTGTTACTCAGACTTGGGTTGGCTTGTTTATGCCAACAGTTTTATATTTAGAACTTTAGTAGTATGTTTAGTACTATAGGTCTCAACTATAGAATAGATGTTACTGTAAATGGTAGTGTGTTGTTTCTAGGTTGGGTTGGTGTACTTATGTCAATAGTTAGTTAATACTTTGAACAATTGTAGTATGGTTAGAACTATAGCTGTAAAGTTACTACTTGGTGTAATTGGTTGTTAGTATAGTTCTATGGTGTTGTGATGTCTTCTCTTGGTTTTTTCTGGTAGTGTGTTGGTTACAAGCTTTTTATCTGTAAGGGCTGACCCCCTTATTTTGGTCGCTTTATTCAAAAACAATTAAATGAGCTAAAGATGTTATATGCAGAACCATTAATAAAGATGAGCTGAAGAATAATGATTTACAAAGAATAAAAATGTTATACAAAGGATAAAAATAGTGATGTTAAAAGAAAACACAACTTCAAAGAGACTTAATAATAAACTAACATATGTGAGAGTGCACTAGATGTGACATATTGGGATGGAAATCACTAAGGCTCAAGTTAACTCTGAGAAAAGTTTGAGAAATCCAAAAGCACTTTCATGATATATTCATTATGATGTCAGTTGCACTGACATGAACATAAGTGTTACAAACAAAAAAAGGAGGAGAGTGGAAGACATCTCCAGGGCAGAGGGATGGAACGACAATATGTTGTAGACAAGGAATGATGAGGATGAAAATTATGTTTTATATTAAAAACCTTGGATTCAACATGCAAGAAGAATAAATTTCTAACTGAAGATGCATAGAGAAGATGTAGGTACTTTCAGAGAAGTGAATCTGACCGATTTAAAAATAAAAAAGATACATCTTGGGCTAAGTTTGGACCAACATAGAAAAATATCACTACAATTGTTCGTGCTACTAAAGAGGAGGAATAAAAACAATGTGAGGCAAAGTCGCAAAAAAAAAAACTTGTAACATTACTGATCTTCTCTGTGCTCTCATTAAATGAATGGAACAATGATTGTGTGATTCAAATTATTGACTACTTCTGTCAATCAAATGAAGCAAAAAATTATTAGCTCAAAACAATTCATGACAGGTAATTTATTACGAAGAACACTGATGCAAAGATCAAGGAGATTTTTATTTACACTAGCTATTATAGTTTTTTATAAGGAGAACAATATTGAGGAATGGAAAATATTATCATGTACGTGAGATAGTCTGTTGATAGTTTGATCTTATTAAAGCATAAAATATGCATTTTTGCTATATTGAGATTCATGTATTGTAAATATCACTAGCAGGAAAATTTGAAACAAATAGAAACATAAGAGAAAATTCAGAAACAATCAAATGCTTAGAATTTATTTAAGTTCTATAACAAACTAGGTTTAAAGGTCGCAAGATAATGGTGAAGTGTAATGTAAAGAGAGTGATAGATAACTATAGTGGTGACAGTGAGCTATTAAAACTTATTTAAGAAAGAAAAGAAAAAAACTTGTGCTATAAGAAAAAATGAACAAATAATGGCTAATATTTTTAAGAGCTTCTTTATTGGACCGATTTCAAAATTCAAGGGAAAATAAAAAATAAAATAAAAATGTTTGTGAAAGAGACGTTAAAATTAATTATGCAATTACCAAGGGTGAGCGAAAAGTTGGCCTATGCAGGTTGAGCCAATGGAGTACTCTAGAGTTTTTTTTGTTTAAAATGTAGAATAATTATTAAAAAAAATGTAGAAATTCAATTTAAGGATAATAAGATCCAATGATGACTGGAAAAGATGTAAAAATTAGGGAAGGTTGAGAAAATGATAATAGAGAGGAATGAGACTATGAAGGAGGATAAGACCAAACATTGGTTGAAATGACAAATACTTGTTTTTTTTTTTTTTCTGGAAAAGTGCAGACATATAGAAATAACATAGATTTTAAATCTAGAGTTAGATTTGTATGAACTGAAAATTAAAGAATAACTAAACTTGTAACATAACAATATAAGTACATAAAAGACTTTTAATCATGCATCAAATAGGTAGTTGTTTCTTTCTTTTTAAAGAAATAAGCAAGAAATAAAGATTGATATTTGCAAATGAGATAGCTATGTAAGATTAGATTAGTTTTCTTTATTTAGATATGCAAGAAATAAAGATCGATATTTGCAAATGAGATAGAATTAGTTTTCTTTGTTTAAAATCTGCAAGAATTTTATTCATGAAAATTTCATAAACTAAAGTAAAATCTACAAACAACAATATTAGAACAATGAAAAGTAGAGAAAATTTTCTTTTTGCTTTGGTGACAAGTCTTCCAAAACAAGAGAAAAAATGGGTTAGATGATAAAAATAAACTATTTGGTGGAAAGTCTTCCAAAGAAGGTTTAAAACAACTATAGGAAAACCTGCAACACAAAAGATTAAGAATGAAGCTTTGCTCCTCTTCTTCTCTCAACAAAAGAAACTTCAATGTGTTAACCTTCACACAAACTCAAAATAAGGATTAGAAGACTCTAATGCCATGAAATAAAGTAATCAATATAAAATATAATAAAATAATCCAAGAGAGTTTGAAATAAAAATAAAGTTACCATAAACTCAAAGCTAAGAAGAGCTTCGCAAAGATCAACACAAGAGAAGACATATTCAAAGCTAAGAAGAGCTTCACAAAGATCAACACAAGAGGAGACATATATTTTTGAAAGAGGAAAGAATAGAAAACCCCTTGTGAATAATATGAATGGGGTAAATGGCTAGAGAGAGAGAGGGAGAGGGAGAGAGAGGGGGGGAGGAGTTATTTGGTAACTCCCAAGTGAATGAATGTCACATTCATAAGAGTGTGTGTGTAACAAGTGTCATAATCCTCTTAAGGAGGAATAAACTATTTTCCTTAATAATGAAATTACAAAAATGACTTGTCCTCACACATGGACAAGTAGACGAAATACATAAGAGATACCTTGGTTTATCCCATTTAATAAATAATTGCAACCAAGGAAAGAATAATAGTTCCAACATAAATGAATTCTTTTTCTTGCCATGTTTGAGTGCTAGAGTTGCACTTTGCTTATATCTTTATAGATTTGTTACAATGAAATCGTGAGAAGAAAATATGACCAATTCAATCAAAGTTTGTGGAGTATTATTACATAAGATTAATTAAGTTAACCTTTTTATTAAATAAATTTAAAACCACCCATTTAAAATTTATGAACTTAAAAAGTCTTCAGGTCACTTTGTAACACTTTTTTAATATAATAGAAGGTGAGAAAATAGGTGACATGAGAAGAGAAAAACAATTAGAGCCCATTTGTTTCATGGAATTCGATAGGAATTGGGATAGTGGTAACCTAATTTTCAATTTCGGTGTTTGTGTCCAAAATGATAAAGTGGAATTAAAATTTTAGAATTTTAACTTTGCCCCAAAATGAGGTTACCACTCTTCCATCTAGATAGGTGGAATTGGGAATTGACTTCGACGTTTTACTTTTTGAGGATTGGAAAGAAATTAAAATGTATTAATTTTTGAAGTCTAGTGATTTTTAACCACAATATCTTGCAAAGACTCCTTGTCAAAGCTAGCTTCATTGAGTTGAGGAAATCTCAAGAGTAAGTCTGGTTTCAGATCTAGTTCCTCACTTCTTCTTTAAATTATGTCTCTCAAAAATTCATGAACAACATGGACTACTTGGGTGAGATTTATCTCAGATTCAACGTTCAAAGCCTACTTGAGTTTCCACTATAGGTTGATAATAGATTGTGCTCTTTTGGAACTCAGGTAACTTGCGTCCATGAACTTTACAAACTTAGATTTGGGATCCATGTAGATGTTATTGAACAAAAAATGCCTTAGAACATCCTAAAAGTCAAGGAAAATCCCATTTTGAGAAGCTTGCTCGAGAAATGGTAGCAAATGATCTATCGTCTCAGTTAGAGATTTGGTATTGAATTCGTACCTCATAATCTTTCTTTGCAATCTCCATGAATTTCCATCTACATTGAAGATTCCATTGCCAAGTAGGTCATGTAGAATCTCATTAAAAATTTGACCTTTGGGATAATTCTCAAATCAAGTCTTCAAGATATGCTCCACATTCTCCAATTCCAATTCCAATTTCACAAATCAAACATAGAAGATGTATCTTCCCACTCATCTTCCAAGTGAAACAAACAGGACCAACTAGTTTCCCAAAACACAATTTTGAAAAATATACCCTGATTTTGACAAATACAGGATATGAATCAAAACCCAACTTTGCTAATTCTACAAAAAAAAATGGGCCCTCAACGAATTTCTTCTATAATTTCAAAATTTGGGAATGTGGAAAAAAATTATTTACTTTTTCTTAGAAGGTTAGAAACTTGATATTGTCCCTCTGAATCATACTTTTTGGTCTTGTTGCTCACACAACTCATTGGAGCTATATTCTTTCACCATCCTTTGATGTGTTCCCTTTATTTGCCACACAATTCACATATACCTTCTCCCAAATCTTGTTCGATAGTTAGGTCATGTTTGTAATCTTTAATAACACATTTTGCTTCTATGGAAGATGTCTAAAAAATAGAGCTCAGTTTGGTTGTATCCCTAGAAGGGAAAACCACTATTCTTTTAACTGTACTTTCTCCTTACAAAGGGTTCATCCAAAGGTGACTAGTATATAACTTGGTTTCCTGTATGTGAACTCATGTTGTTGTTTGACCACGAGTGCAATTATTGATTAGCTGCAAACCACTATTCTTTTAACTGTACTTTCTCCTTACAAAGGGTTCATCCAAAGGTGACTAGTATATAACTTGGTTTCCTGTATGTGAACTCATGTTGTTGTTTGACCACGAGTGCAATTATTGATTAGCTTTAGGTATTAAAACATATGGCTTAAACATCACACGTTAAGGTTTGATTTCTAGAATAAAAGTGTTAAATAGTCAAAGGTGACTTACTTTTTTCAAGTTTAACTTTTTTCTTAGTGTGTGATGTTTGAAGGTAGTCCAATTAGAAAGTATGACCCAATTGTTTCTTAACTAATGTAAGATTTCCTATAAAGATATTCAAAATGATCTTAGGTATTCAATTAAATAAGACAATTGTTCAATTTACTTAATTGTATATATATTTCTCTATTTATCATTTTGCATGCATGAGTTTGTGAATATGACTTTCCCTCTTTCACATAAATAAACTAGTTTAATTAAATTAAACATCTTAACATATCAAGACTTGAGCATGTCCTAAGAGAGGCCTTAATCTAAATCTGACAAGTTTACAACTATCTTTTATCCACCAAAATAAATAATAAATAAAATAAATTTTGCTTTAGTATGAACGATAGCTATTAAATTGCCAATCTTTGTTTTCGAGTGTCTAACTAAATTATTTTCATTCTTTTGTATGATTTGCAAATATTTTATTGCAAAAATATCCTCAAACATCAAACTAATACGTTATTGATTACGATAAACATTTGAAAAAGCAAGAGAAACATTAATTATGATAGACATCTGAAAAAGCAAGAGAAACATTGATATTTTGATGGAAACTTTCCCTAATTGATAGATAATATATAAAGACATAATAAATCACCAACATTTAAAACGGGGAGTATTTCTAAAATTAAACACTTATCATTTAATATTTTTAATTAAAAATACTTAAGAAAATAGAAATGCCAATTTACTAACTATAAAATAGAATTTATTTAAGTTTTAAAATTTGAAAATAATTAAAATTTTTACTTATGTCTAAACAAAATTAACTTTTACTTATATGTAATGTATATACATACATTCATATACATATACATTTAGATACATAGGTATGTACATGTATGCACATATACACATAATTTTAATAAGTAAAATAAAAAATAGAAATGTCAAATAAGATTTTTTTAAATTATTTTTACATTATAATTTGAAATAAAGTAGAATTATGTAAATTGAAAAAATTTGCAATATTATCATAAATAAATATAGACACTCTAATTAAATAGAAGTCAATATTAGAAATATAAATATAAATTAATTCTCAATATTTTATTTCATATATAGAGACCAATAGTCGTAAGGGTAGCTTCCTCAACATACAACCATTGTATGAAACATCGTTGGACCTTCATTTTTTTAGAAATGAAGAATGGATAGTTAAGCTAAGGTTTGAAGGCGTGACTCATCACTCAACTTGTTAAAATAACACACCTAGTGAAACATGTCAAAAAATGACTTTTTAAAGATTTGACCAAAACATAATCTTACAATATGTAGAAATTAAATTTAGAAATATCATTATTATTAATAAAATAAATTATAATTATATGAAACATAACATATATGTGTCACTTAGTATCAAGAACACACACACACACACACACACACACACACACACACACACATATATATATGCTACTTAAATAGACTAAATAGTTGTTAGTAATCATAAATATTTTTTATATTTAGCTTTTATATCTAACACAAAAGGAGGAATACTTCAACACAAAAAAGTGTTTGTTGTTATAAAAACAAGGGCCAGTAGTGGCTAAGCACTTGCCTTTAGTTATGTAACTAAGTATAGTTATTAGGATTATTTTAATCAATAATGAATAAAATATAGTTATAACAAGTGCCATAGTGGCATCATTATTTGCCATTGTAGTTATAATATAGTTAACAATTATAATTCAATTATAAATTTAAATTTCTTATTCAGATGAATACAATTCAAAAACTAGATTAAAAGAAGGTTACCAAAGTCATTTATGACATTTTTACAATTTGATATGTTTTTTAAATGACGAGTTCACCACGAAAAATTAATAATAGTAAAGTTATTTTGGTCACCTAACTCTACCAAAATTCTAAAAAATGCTTTAGCATTGGTTACAAATGGAAGCTATTAAATTTTAATAATAGTAGGATATATATATATATATATATATATATATATAGAATTGATTATATATATAGAATTGATTGAATGATGATTATTGATTTAGATATATAAATCTTTCATAATATTGTAATTTTTATACATAAAAAGAGATGACAAATCTATAATAATTCTTGAAACTAATTTAAAATCATATTATAAATTTCACATTCTAGAAATTAAAATTTACTAAACACAATTATGATCTTGTCATATTACAAGAATATTAGTAAGAAATTCTATTAAAAGATTGTACTTTTCTACTTTTGTATTAAATCATTTGAGTAAATTCCATATAACAAATATATTTTCACTTGCTATGGCAATAAGCCTAGATATGAAGGGCATGAAATGACAAAATATTACGAAGGTGGCAGATGAGGTAAGTCTATCTAGTTTCTTCAGAGAAAATGAGGCTCCTAGCCAGTATCGTGGTGGCTTTAGGAGAGATAAACTTTCAGAGCCCTAGAATGATGTGTCTCTGATGATTATGAAGTATCAGACACTATAGGGTAGACATGGTGTATATTAATTTGATCATTTCCCTCTCCTTAAAACACCCTTGAAAAAACTGTGACTAATGTTAGAGAGAAGAAAAAAAAAGAGGCTAATTTTCACCATCCTCTACCAAGGGCGCATGTTCCACCTCTTCAAATTCCACCTGGCCCTTTTCCCTCCTCGTGTGATAGCCATTGATAATATCCTCCCCTCTAGGGGCCCCATGCACTTGGAGTTTACTGGTGGTGGCTATGCCCCTACACTTCAAGCCTCACTTAGCCAAATCCCTGTTAAGGGTAGAAAAAAAAAACTTTGACCCTCGAGCCAATGCCTAGCAAAAAAATTAAAATGGACAACACGGTGCCCAAGTTGAAATTGGGGACTGGGATGAAGAAACTTATGGGAATAGAAGAAGGTCGGGAAAGATTGCTAAGACTTGTGGTAGATACAAACAAATGGCTAGTCATTCTTAGGAAGAGGAGGAGGAAGATACTAACTCTAAGGAGAGTGATAAGAACTTGGGGATAGTTTGGATAAGGGGAAAGAAAGATGAACAAAGATGTGGAGAAATGGGATGACACCCTTGATGGCACTTGGGACTTTGAGGTGGACAACCCTAACAAAGACCCCTCCCTTGACCTCACCCATGTCTCTGCCACCATCACCCTGCTTTATGCTGTCAACCAGGAGAACCCTGAAATGGCCAATGCCTCCCCTAACACTATATCCTCTTTGGTCAGAAAAGATGGCCTAGAAAACCTAAAAGGCCAAACTAACAATCTTTATGTACAGGATAAGAGGAACTCCCTAACAAATTGTAGCAAGACCCTTAAGCTAGGAACTGAGGAGAATGAACCTGTTACTTGCAAGGAACACCATGAGCTAAAGGATAGGTGCATGGTCATGGAGGAGGGATTCATGCTCTTCTCCAAGTTCGCTCTTAAAGTGACACATGCAGCTGCCACCACTCTTCAACTGCTGGCTAATACGTTAGAGGAGGAGAACTTTGGAAAGGAGGATATGAAGCTTCTTTATAGCTTCCTTGCTAAAGACTGGGCCAAGATTCTATTGGCTAGGAAAGGCAAGAAAAAGGATGCTAGTTAGTGGCCTCTGGTGCTTGGTGTTTTATTGGTACTCTACTGGTTTTACTTCCCATCCATTGTTGATGGTTTTTGTTTTTATGTTAAACTTGGTTATGGGGTTGTAGGTGGTATGATGCGATGACCACCTACATGCATTATGTTAACTTGTTAAACTTTATTGATTTTAAGAGTAGGAGTACTAGTAATTTTATTTAATGTTATATTGCTACTTATGTTTTTTTATATAAACCATTAGGGGGACTGTTTGGTTGTGTGTTGGTTGTCAGCTAGCTTTTTGTTGGTTGTTTCACCACTGTTGTAAAGGGTCATCCCCCTAGTTTTTGGCTACTTTTATATCAAAAACAAATATATTGTTACAAATCAAAATACTTTCAAAATATCATGTACATTTAATGGTTTTGACAATTTTATTTAAAGAGGATTATTACTATTTTATATTATACACAATAATAGTTTTTGGTATGTTTTTAGCATTTTGTCAATACATTAGAAAATAAATGCCACATAGTGGCTTGTATTTGTCGTAATTGATATAATTTAATTAGGTGGAATAATACATAATTTTATAAAAAGAAAAAAAAATATATTATTATAAAAATTGAATTAGTTGTAATCATTTTTTTATTAATATTTTGTAAATTTTTATTATATTTTGTAATTAAGACTTTTTTAAACAAAATAACTTCACTTTAACATCAAATCAAATAACATACTAATCATGGCATTTTTAAAAAGCAAATTTAAAGTCTAACATTAGAAATAAACAAATGCAAATTGAGTATACCTTGATTAATTCATGTTAACCTTAGCTTTTGTTTTAATATTTTTAGCATCCTAAAATATTGCCTATAATGTTTATTGAAAATTCATTCCTATAAGAATGAAACATTTTAGCTAATTAGATTGAGATTAAATAGTTTTCTCAAATTTAGAAATAAAAAAATGCACATGTATACTTTACAAAAATCAAAATTGAAAAAAATAATATAGAGAACACTTACATCTTAATTGGTTGAAATAAAGAATATTAGTCACTAGATTAGCACATGTGATTGCAATAGTATAGCCTACAACAAATGCAATAAATAAGAACATGACATTGAATAATGATAGTAATATTTCAAAAAACAATAAAGAAAAACAAAAAAACAAAACAAAATGAAATGAAAAAATATTTGAATGGAATATAATTGTATTGTGAATTTTCATTTTCAACAATTTTACTTCTTTATAATGAGTGATCTCATTGAATATTTCTATTTTAAATTAGTTAGAGCCAAATAATTAAGCAATACTTGTCATGCCCAAAAAATGGGGCAAAACACACCAACAATTGTTTTCAAAAGTTATTTAATCCACTATGTTAATACATGCTACACTAATTAGGTTATAGGAAGTTGACAAAGGATTAAAATTGAGTTTCATTTACATTTCATTAAGATGCATAGTTGACATCTCAATATAGTGTACAGGTTTGAAACACTCAAGTCAAGGTGTTACCGGAACCACTTGTTTGGGTTAACCAAGTTGGTTGACTATACCCTAATTAAGTGATGATATCATGTTTCAAGGATGTTTAGGTTTCCTTAGTCCTTCAATAGAATTTTGAATTAAACTTGTTTAGGTTTGAGTGAGGTTTGGTACACATAATCTCAAGATAACACCTCTATCATGGTGTATTCAAGTTTAAACCCAAATTGTTGATTAGGTCATCCTTACTTGACCAATTTCCAATTCACATTATTATGTTTGTGAAATTTCATAAGTTATATTGGGTTACAATATCATCTTCTATTTGTTTAGTGTGTTGGTTCAATCCCCTAAGTGAACTAGTTCTGCATCTTCCACAAGTTTATCTAATACCTTAATAGTTGATTCCAATTATTAAAATAAACTATCAAACTAATTAAAATCATTAAATATTTATTATTAAATCATTTACAATGTACATCTCATCTTTAAAACACAATCCTATACCATTATCAAGTTATCCACATAAGACTCTTTCAATAACCCTTCAAACCTATAACCTTAACAATTTTGGATTAATTAAACCCATAATTAATTGCATTCAATTATTAAAAAATATTACTAAAATACTTTCCTTAATAAAATAAAATAATTTCACAATACATTCTAACACTATTCAAACTTATAACACTAATTCATATTCAACATACAAACTACTTTTGAATAACCTAACACTATTTAATATTAACCATTCTCTAGCACTACATTGCCCCTTTTCAACTTTACCAATATATAATCTTTAAATAAAATTAAAAGAATAACTCTAATTCAAATTTCATTACACATGTGACTTTATAAAATAACAACACTCAACATTAATTCCAAATTCAATTATTCCTACTTTACATATTACTAACTATTTAAAAAAACCACTATCTATTATTAACCAATCACTACCCCTTACTATAACTTAAATCTCTAACTAACCCATAAATATAACACATGACACTTAATATAATTTACTAATACCTAAACACATAATTAAATTACTAAACAACAATATTAATAACTATTACTAACCCAAACAATCATTAAAACTACATACTTACATGACTGTAGCCTATACCTTATACAAGACAAGTGGGCCACTTGCCCAAACTCATCCCAATGCACATGAGGCACTTCCCAATAAAATCTAACATTCTCTTACAAGATGACATGATGCCAAGGCTGTGGAGTATGTTGGAAAAAGGTCTCGCAAAAAGGTGCATGAATAAAGGTAAGTTTGGGGTTTTAATTTTCCTTTGTTGCATTTACTCCTTTTTTGTTGACTTTCTTTAACCAAGCATAAGTCCACATGAACCATATGGAAGGTAGAGGAAAGGGGTGGTGTGGGGACCACGTGTTGTTCCATCCCCCTTCTTCTATTTGTTTACTAACATATTAAAATAAATGATAAGTAATAGGGCAATAAATGCCATAAAGACTTTACTGTCTATATCTATTTTACTCCCTAATAGATTACTATTTTAAAATTTGAGAGAGGATATTTCAAAGGATAGTCTTGATTTTACTTTTTGGCATTAATATTTTCCCATACATTTTCTAGAAAGCAAATGTGCTCTCCAGAAAAATGTATGGGAATTATGCATTTTGAGTGGCTTTTCTTGTTTTCTATATTTTCTTTCCTAAATGGCATTACATGATTTTTTATTTTTTTGCAAATTCCATTTTGAGAACTTAAGAAAATGGTTTCATGGGTATAATCCAACTATCATAGAATTGATTTCGATTCCCTCTAATGTGAACATGCATATAATCATTAATGAAGTTAAGCAAGGTTATCTAAGTTATAAGTTGCCAATGCTTTTATTTTATTTAGACCAAGAGCTTACCCCATGAATCTATTCAATCAATTTCGTGTGAAACTATAAGATACATATATCAACCTAAGTGTTGATTTACCCAAGAACTAAGGATTCCTGTTTATAATTGAACTTGGTTTCATAATGCAATTCCAGAGCTAATCAATTGATAATCAAATTTAAATTCATTCATCGTTGATACACATTACTTGGAGATGAATTTTCACTATGATGCACATCAATATTTGACAATTGCATCTATTATTTCTATTTACTAACAATAATCAAAATGAGAGAACTATTGAAACATTATAATAATTTAATGAAATATTTCTCCTATAAGGAACTATCATTTTATTAAAAACCTAAGTCAAAGACTCAATCAGGAAAGAATTAGGGAAGAAAACCTGATATCATTATCATTACACATATAGAGTTAGCAATGAATTATAAATCAAGGTCATATTTCCCAAGGAGAAGTCTTTGTAATAATGGACTTAAGAACACTAAAACTTTGAATCTAGTTTGGCTCCATATAAAGGTATCAACTACGCAATTTGTAAATTTACATCAAGATAACCATGGAGAAACAAAACTAACCGGGTGACAATTAGATTCAAACACATAGACACATTCAACCAATTACTCCAATCCCAGGCTTGCACAATAGGTTCCATATCTAACCAAGACTAGGGAGAAGGTGGATATTTCCAAGGTATAAGATGTTAATCACAACACTAAAATAAATGCCTCTTCCGAGGCTAATAATCACAAAGAACTTTTGTTCTTTCACTCCTTATCTCCCCAAACACAAAATGGTTTGTATTGACAAGTAGGGGTCCATAACACCCTACTTTCTCCCTCTCCTCATCATGAAGAGAGACTCTGCACTGATCCGGAGTCCAATTGAAGCCTTCCTCCAATACATGGCCACTTCTATCCTATCTGAGGGTGAGTAATGCCAACATAACCCTTACATTTTTTCCCACAAAACAAAATATAAAACATGGAAGGAAAAAAAAAAAAAAAACCCACAATAACCCATCTCTCACATGTTTCCTCACACATATGAAATACACACACATGCAATAGGTCTACTTAAGAAAATAAAAACATAGCATGAAGAACAAGACCATGAAAGATTCCTACCTTCACAAATGGTTATGGCAAATGGATTTTTTGAGAAAATCTAATCCTTCTTCCTCCTTCAATCCCAATGTAGAGAATGGGTGGACACCCTTCAACCCTCAAATTGGCAACTAAATAGGCTTCTAAACTCACCCACCTAAAATGACAATAATTCCAAACTTGACTCAAGCCTTGTAGGGTCTTCCAACTTGATTCTACCATTACTACCACCTTTTTGGTGAAGTGTAAACTTGGTAAACTCAAAGAGATGTTCAATTTTCACACTAAAGGGAAAATGAGATATTTAGAAGGTCATAAAAGTCAACAGAAGGATCTAGAAGGGTGAAAAATGTCCTCAACCCATACACATACCCCTAGGCACTTGGATTTCATTAATTTTGGCCCCCTAGGATCATTTTAGGACCTATACATTGGCTTGAAATATTTGAACTTTTTAAAACCATGGGAATGCAAACTTTCAACTAAACCCTAATTAGGGTAACTAATCTAGCTTACCAACTAATTAGTCTTAGATTACTAACTTAATAAATCTTTAGGTAACCAATTACTCTGCTAACCCTAATTAACATGTTGATACACATATACATATTAGAAGTGTCAAGTGACACCATAATATTCACCATTACATAACATTCAAAACCTTACAAAATACTGAATGATACACACATTCAAATTATGATATAATTAAAATACGAAACAACAAGGTTTGTGTCTTTTCATTAGACTTAGCCTTAGTTTCATAGATTGAACATAGGGCCAATTACTGATTCTTTGATAAATTCCTTGGTTAATAATCCTACACACTCAATTTGCACATCAGTAGTTTGATAACATCATATTCATATATTTAATCCAAATTTAATAATCACATTGATCAAAACATCAAACTTTCATTTAAATAATCCTTTCTCATTTTTGCACACATTTAATCATCAATAACTGCATAATCAATCTAACATAACGTATTCATCAATTGGAATTGAAGTACTAGAATAATCATCATTAGGCATGCATATACCTAAACATCATAAACATCATCATCATCAAGTGAAAACACCTTGCATCATCGTTAGTGCAAATTAATGTTTAAACAGTCAAGATAATGTAGTAAGTCTCGAATTACGAAGTATTAAACATGAACATATCAACTGATCTCAATTTCCATCAGGACATCTAAACCATAAAACATTACTTCATATCCATTCCAATCTCCTATAATGAATTTAATAGAAAAATTCATATTTAATGAGTACATACGAGGACAGACCTTACATTGCTAAAATATATCATTTCTTATTAGATGCAAAAAAAAATTAATTTCTAATTTTAACTTTTAATTTTCCTAATTTTTATATGTGAAATTTTTCATTTATAAAATGGCTAAAATTATTTTACTTTAATTTGATTGGCTCGTATATTTTGTCTCTTATAGGAGAGAATTTCACAAACCACTACCCAACATTTGAGGATGGCTTATACATAATTATATATATATATATATATATATATATGAAATACGTAAAACTTATTTAATAATGTTTCAAAATTAAATTCTTTTAATAAAATAGAAATCTCTCGATAATAATAATAACTATGCCATGAATTTGAATTAGAGTGTTAAATTTTTCATATTATTTTATATTTTAAGTTTTAATTTTTCACATGTTTAAATATTATTAAACATATAAAACTTATTTAATTAAATGTTTAAATATTATCAAGCATATAGAACTTATTTAATAATGTTTCAAAATTAAATACTTGATTAATGAAATGTCTCTACAAATGTCTCATGAATACAAATATGTACACCATCAATTTAAATGTTATGTTTTAATATTATTTAACAATTTAAGAAAATGTAGCATTAGAGCTAATTTATACTGCCAACTTTTTATTTGTAGTGCCTACCCTCGTTTACATTTTTCTAGATATATTGTTGCTATCATGGTTGAACTCTATTAGACTAGTTTTATGTGGATGGTTAGTAGCATTGTTTTGAGACTATCAGATATTGTGCTATGGAATTCAGTTGATATATGATGTGATTATTTAGATTCTACATTTTCTGTATGCATGATGATTATTACATTATTTATGGTTATTGATGATGATTAGTTAGATGGTTTATTATCACAGGTGTTTTCTTATGGATACTTATCCCATACTTGCATGTGTATGGTGTGTGTGTTTGTTCTCTTTATGTATGGCATTTCTAATGTGGTTAAGGAAGGGAGTCGTAGTCACCTGCGAGTCGGGATCTACACGATGCACCAATTCCTACCATTGCCTATTTAATTGCGCATATATATATATATATATATATATATATATATATATATATATATATATATATAGTATGTACATGCATGGATTTTGTGTAGGTTGCAGGTACCGGGTATCATCTTTCCTGAATTGCCAGGATAAGCGTACCCTATCGCACTATCTCAATGGTAAGAGAGGGGAGATAAATCCTCAAGTCCAAATCCTAAATCCTTAAACCATTTGTCCTAGAAAGGTAGGACAAGTATCTGAGATGTTTTACCTTTCGAATGCGTTGGATGACGTAATTCATGATTTTAACCCCTTAGATTGATTTTGTATGGATTGTTCTATGATGGGTTTTCATATTTTATTTTGAAAGTCTATGGTGAATTCTCTATTAATTAAGTCTAAAATTAAAAGATTTAATTAATAATTCAATTATTTTGGGGAAAATTAATGTGATGATATTTATATATTTTGATTTTAATTAATTAAGTGGGAAATTAATTGAGTAAAAGAAATAAATAAAATAAATTAAAATTAATAATAATAAAGATAATAATAAAATATTAAATAAATAATAATAAAAGAATTAAAATAAAAGTTATAAGTCTACCTAGGAGTAAGTGCACTTTTGTTATGCATGTATGTCTACAACACAGGAGTTAGCGCACAAATTAAGCACATGGTGTCTACAACCTTATGACTCATGTAGAAGGTTGGAAAAAGCTCGTGCTTAGTTATAGACACTTATCTCATCTTTTGGTTGTTTCTAGAGACATTCTAGGTGCTTCCTGAGAGTTCTTTATATTCAGGCACTCCTAGATGCTCGGGGAGCGTGTGGTGGTGGATCCGCGAACGTTGGAGAAGAAAGGAGCTTGCTCTACAGATTCTGAGGAGAAGCAAATTAGCATCAGTGTCTAGGTAGACACTTGTGATTCTGCCTATGTTATTTTTGCTTCTTGCACTTCTTGTCTTCTTCGTGTCTTTTGAATACTTTCTGAGGATTCCATGTGTGAATGTTCCAGTTATTTTAATCTTGTCATGGATATTTAATTTTCTATGTAAGAAAACCCCCATATGCGTAGATATGAGGAATATATGAGATTAGGGTTTAAATGTTTATGGACAAATCATCTTGGAGGAATTAAAATAGGTGGATTTTTTATTTTTTTTAAAAGGAGAATATGTTGTAATCATGCATTATAGTTTAGTATGGACTTTATATATATATATATATATATCATCTTTTAAAATAAATCAAATTGAGTAAATTGGAAAAAGAGTTTTAAAAAAATTTATATATAATTATGTGAAAACATTTGAGGAAAGGTTTTATTTAAAAATGCATGTATTTAAAAGTATAAAAACGTTTATATAAAAAATTTATTAAATTTGAAATGCTTTAGAAATTTTATTAAAAACGTTTAATTAAAAATTTGCATTTGAGAACATGATTGAAATACGTTTATTAGAAAATCATTTTAAAAAAAAATCTAAAAATTTTACTGGGAGGGATGAACCCGTACCCCAGGGCCCTGTGGGCGGCAGAGTACTTGCCGTCATAGGCGCTACGACGATTGTACCCACTGTCAGTGCAGACCTGCGACAATAGAGTACTACGTACCCGTGGCAGGCCTGCGATTCGCAGGTAAGGACTTTTAATATATGTTTTTTATTTATTTTTATTTATTTTTATTAAATGTGTTTGATATTCTATTTATTATATGAAATAAGTTATACAGTTAATATAATAATTAATAATATTAACTTTAGAAAACGTCATTCCATATACTACATTTTATTTAATATATTGATAAGTTTTATTTTATAAGAAATTGATAAATGTATATCGGTTATCATATAGTTGCTTGGTGATAACTTGGATTATTACTAAGGATTTAATTATTGGCTTGAATTTTAACAATATTCAAATGAGTTTTAATTAAGATATTAATAAAATGATTAGAATTTGAAGAATTATATGCTTTGTTAATTAATTTAGTTAAATGTTATTAAGATTAATTAATGAGGAAAGTTGTTTAATTCGAGGTTTGAGATTATTATGAAATTGATTTAATAGAGTCAAGATGAATTCCTTGATAATCAAAAAGGGGTAACTTGTGTATTCTATGGTTAATTAAATTATACTTAATCTATTGAATATTGGGAGACGCTTCATGGAATTATTAGTAACATTGATTTTGAGTGATATAATGCAAATGATTTTACCTAAAAGTCAATGAGAACTAGTTCAATGATTTAATCAAGT